>OW203771.1:13477169-13984669 GCA_934045905.1 Leuctra nigra | reverse complement strand
TGACCTAATGCGGAAACATGGGATTGAAAAGTACCAATGTTACCATATTGTATTTTTCAAGATTGTATTTATGTTTGAAGGCATAAATCATAAACATAATAACAAATTTAGGCCCTAAACATACAAAGGTAAACATCTATAAGAACCACTTAACTCTTAGAGGCATGGTGGTAATACATTGTTACCACCTTAAAAAGAATGTTTCATATTATACTGCATGGTGGTAAGCTTTACATACCACCTTGAATAGTTCACCAAAGAGTTCTACTAACATATCACAGATGGCGCGCATGTCTAGAATCAGTGCAGAAGGATCTGGAAAGGTGGAAATCTACTCTAACCAAAACTGTGCGTTGCTGGTGACTTCGATTCTCCAAGATTTGTATATTTCATCATATTTCTTCATATCAATTGATTTTCTTTGTAGCTAATATATACACACGAGTTAAATAGTAAACTAATTTTTATTTTTTTGGTCCTATGGAACAAAAAATAGGTAATATATAAGGTGGTAAGGAATACGTACCACCATGCTCTTTGGCAATTTTGCAACATAACCTCACTTTTTGGAAATAATTGTGTTTACTCCACTATTATTTGTTTTAAATACCAGATGGTGCGTAAGAAATATAATCTTAGTAAAGCTGAAGTGCAGGAAGCACTAAACATGGAGTGAGGTGAAATTCCATCGGCCGATGATTCCTCGGCTGGTAAGCAACAACGAGTCAATCGCTGGCGTGAGTGACGTAGACGAAGATTTCGATGACCAACTAACCACACCCGATGTATTGTTTAAAAATGATAGCAGTGATCTACATGGACCATCAGGTACTATGTTGCATATTAGTAACGTCATTTCTACGTCTGAAGAAGAAGACGTTCCTTCCGCCGAGGAATCATCGGACAGCGAAGATGCCTTGCCGCTCGGTTTTATCATCGCTCAACAACATGTAGATATTCCAATCCCTCAGGGAGTCTCAGGGAGTCAATTCGAGTCTCAGGGATTCCAATTACCTCACAACTTTCCATAATGTATCACATAAAAGATACGGCAATTGGCCGGGTTTCATGCATGGTGGTAACTATGCATTACCACCTGTTAGGGGTTGAAGGGATGAAATAAAAAAAAATATATATATATATATGTATGTGTTATTTTGATGCCCATCAACAATGCCTGATACTTTATATACATCACATTAAAAAAAATATTGCTGTGCCTCTAAGAGTTAAATAGTGGCCTGTTTTTTCAACCCTTTAGAAGTAAAGAAAGCTACAAAAAAGTGCAAAGTGGAAAAATTAACTCAATATTTAACCACTTATTTAAATTTTAAGCTCAAGCAAAGGGTTTTCAACAACCATTATTTCAATGAAAACGCGCTGTGTAACGCGTTGATAAGCTTGCCTGCGTAAAGCATGCGATTCGTAATGTGTATTCAAGAAAGCAGTGATAAAATGCTTTGTATACCTACATCGTTTTAATTGAGCGAGCGTAACAAGCGTCACCACGGTTCTCTTATAGCACTTTCTTTGTGTGTTTTTTTGTGTTTTTTTTGTGCACGGCCCAGGTCAAACTGCACAACCAATTGATCTGAAATTTTGCACATATACTAACGTAATCAATGCGGTCTCTGGGATCGTTTTTGAACGGAATCCTGTTATTGGTTCAAATTAAAAAAAAATGCGATTGGTTGTTCGGATCAATTTGAAATTTTGACAAGTCTTACAATCTTACAGTCCCAAATCTTACAAAGTTGCAGCCAACTCCTCCTATTGGTTAAAATTAAAACCCATATTTTTTTTTTTTGAAATTTAAACTATATACCTACTTAGAACCGTTTGACCGATATACTTAAAACTTTTTCATGGTCATTGGGACCTACATAATATGTTTTTTGGACTATTTTCAGTCCCAAGATTGGGACCAAGATTTTAGGAATGTTTGGATATACAATCCTGTGAGGAAATTCAAGAATTATTGGCTTTTAATGACATTTTTGATAAAAAGAATTTCGGTTCGACGTTTTCCGCGTATCCGTGCTCGCTCATGAACGCGTTACACAGAGCGTTTTCCTAGTATATCACGATTGAATAATAAAATGTAATTATACAAATGACAGTAACATGGGAAGATAACAACACATTAGTCTCAAAATTGGCAAAAATACCTAACATGTTGGTCCCAATGACCATGCACAGTTTTAAGATGATCGGTCAAACGGTTCTAGTTTAAATTTAAATAATCACCTAATGTATTTATTTTAATTTTATTCAATCTATGGATTTCCATGAAAACGTATAAACCTAAAACTAAAATAGATCTATAGTCTATTTTGTGAACAGTTTTGACAGAGCGCCGATATTTAATAGATACGAAAAAATCGCATAATGCCGCTTATATGGATGCAGCTTTATGTGAAGAAAAAATATAATATTAAAAAATCATAAAAATAGCTAAGAATAAACCGCGTGCTTTCCGTTCTCAATTGATTCTTCAAATGCCTTAAGGTGGCTGTATATCACGTGACTTTTCAACCAAAAAGCTACACATTTTCAGTTGGAAGGGTTCAGTTCAGCAAATACTTCTCACTCATCAGATAAGTTAGGACACATCTGTTGGAACTAATCTACGCAGAAAAGAACTGCGAAAATAACATATTAGATGATTTAACTTCCTTGCACCTAAATATTCTCAAATCAAGAACTGAAGTTGAAAGAAATTCTACGAGATGCCAAGAACAGCAAACATTACTCTAATAAAAAGTCACATATGCATCACAAACCTGACACAATGTCAGAATGTATAACATGCGCTCATTCTTCGTCTTTCCAATGAACTGTTGAGATATTAATTATATCCACTATTATGAATGTAATGTTTAAACGAACAGCACTTGGTTTTGACAGCTTTCAAACGCGTACGGATACACAAGATTTTTTAATTTTTTTAATTATTAAACCACTGCAAAAATAAATATTATTGACTGCAAATATTGATAAGAGCCAGTATGCAGTGAATTTCCGTCATAAATCACCTTGAATTACTCAACATGAACGATGTAAGGTATGATCTCATAGGTAACTATTTCTTTTGATCGGATGTAGAGAAATAAAGTCACGTGATATACAGCCACCTTAAGAATAGCGTCTTCAGGAATTTGCTAACATGTGCGAAAATATTTTTAGAACAATGTTATTGAAATAATAAATTGTCTCCCTGCACTCTTTCTGTACTGATTCAGGTGACGAGCCCCTACATTACATCGCTGTGCCTGCTGGAGATATCAATGTATTCGATGGAGATAATGTGACGCGTCTATATCGCCTGATCGAGCCCACGAAGTTCGCCCTGACAAACTGCAGCTTCTTCGTCAACGACTGGATCCACTTGAACGACTCAACTAGCACAGATGATTACGCGTATTACGGTGCCGGAATGGAATACGGAGAATGCGGCATTCAGTTTTTCAAAGTGTCTTGGAAATTTGATGGCTGGCTGTGGGCTTCATTTTGGACAGATACACCAATATTGGGTCATGTCGAGATATTGGAGAAAATCTATCAGGGCTGTAAGTATCTGCATGAAGAGCGGTCGCTCCACGCCAGCCAAGGCTTACAGTGTGCCTCTGTGTTTGATAGAAGCCAATGATAAAACCAGTCTTGAAGTAATCACTCTGTATACCAATTATACAAATACTAGGAAAACGCTCTGAGTAACGCGTTGATGAGCGAGCACGGATACGCGCAACACCTCGAACCGAAATTATGTTTATCGAAAATGTCCTTAAAAGCCAATAATTCTTGAATTTCGTCACAGACTTGTATGAAAATCTCCAACAATTCCTAAAATATTGGTCCCAATAACCACGCAAAGTTTTAAGTTGATCGATTGAACCTTTATGATTGAACGATTCCTTGTTAATTTCCAAAAATCACAGGATATCGTTCAAAAAAATGTTAATTGGTCATATCAGTTTCATAATACGTTTGAAAGTTTCTGCTCTAACAACCTTGAAGTGAAGATTCGAAGATTCCGTGAAATATGAAATTCGAGAAATATGACAGCCAACACGCAAAATATCCGTAAACTGTAAATAACTGTTGAATTTAAACACAGTTTAGTCTGAAAATTGTCAAAAATACAGATAATGTTGGACCCGATGACCATACAAAATTTTAAGTTGATCGGTCAAACGGTTCTGGATTAAATTTCAAAAAGCACATTAAATATGTTTTTAAATTTTAACCAATGGGAGGATTTGGCTGAAAATTTGTAAAATAAGAGACAATGTAGGTCCTAATGACCATGCAAAATATAAGGTCGATCACATTTGTCGAAGTCCATTTTCATTTTTCAGCCTATCAGGAGATGTTTAATTAAATTTCAACCAATGAATGGATTTCAAAAAAATTAGGGTCTGCAAACAGAGAAGGTTGGTTTTACATGTGTGCAAAATTTCAGATCGATCGGTGAAACGGTGCGACCTGTGTATCGGCTATTAGCAGCCAAAAACAAAAACAAAAACAAAAACAAAAAAAAAAAAACAGAGGTCCGTGCCAAAAGAGCCAAAAGGAGACGCTCGCTTCGCTCGCTCAATCAATCTAGGTCGGCAGCTAATTGAGCGAGCGAAGCGAGCGACTCCTTTTGACACTTTGACACGGACTTATGTTTTTTTTTTTGCTTCTAAGTGCTAACTGGAGCAATAGAAGTCGCACCGTTTCACTGATCGACCTGAAATTTTGCACACATGTAGAGACTACCTTTTCTGATTGCAGACACTAATTTGTTTGAAATCCGTTTATTTGTTTAAATTTAAATAAATATCTCCTGATAGGTTGAAAAATGAAAATGGTCTTCGATACATCTGATTTAACTCGTATTTTGCATGGTCAATAGGACCAACATTGTCTCTTTTACAAATTTTCATCCCAATCAGTTAAGAATGTATACAATTTTTTGCATTTTTAATGGCTGTCAGAAATTAAGTGTTGAAAATGAATGTTTTTCCACCTCAACTGAATCTGATTTGCTTTAGGTACGAGAGTGTTTAGATGCTATTTACGACTATAGGGGAAAGTATAACAAATTAGATAATTAATTATTTATACGCAAAAGCCCAAAATATTACTGAAGTGATTCAAACTGTCCAAAATACATGAAATTGTATCATTTTGATTCCAGAAACCCAAACTTTTTCCGGGGCTATGCGATATGCAATCGCACCGCTTTGAAATTTGGAATGTGTTGTCATATACCTAAATTTACTCGATTACCAAAATTTTCAACGTTCGTTTCTAATTGCGTCTTTGGTAGGCGGGACCTCAATAACGCTACTGAATTGCCGTTCCAGTATAACCAGTATAACCGTTCCAGTATAACTCGCGTAGTACTGTCGAGTGCCGAATCCCCGCTTGGCGACCGAGCACCAAAGTGCTCGTTAATCTAGTGGAGCGATCGCTCCACGCCAGCCAAGTCGTACGGCGCACACACTCTCATACAACATACCGTTCAAACCTAATGGCTGGAGCAACCCACTTTTACTGTAAGCATCAGTGGCATTTTCGGCCTACTGGATAATAACAATAGGATCTAGTGGAGCGGTCGCTCCACCCAGCCAAGTCGTACTATACACTCACAGTCACTCAACATACCGTAAATGCCTAATAAACTGAGGAGCAGACCAAACACTTTTACTGTAAGCAACAACATGGCATTTTCGGCCTACTGGATCTCAAAATTGGTAAATCTCACATTGTTGCGAAATATCTTAATTTCGAGCTATGGCCCACCCCACTACATATACCAAATTTGGGAACAATAGGTTATGCCATTTGCGCGCTAGAGGACCGAGAAAACAGTGAAATTACACCACTTTCTGATTCTGAAGATGATGATGATTCTGATGATATCACGAAACGTCGCTATCACCGCCACAGCCTAAACGGCTGAACCGATCGACCTGAAATTTTTACCACATGTGCACTTTTGGCGTTTGAGGTGCCTTTTTATAAAACCAACCGGAAGCCGCCATTTTGAAACCGGAAGTGACGTCATAACTCAAAAACGTCTGGACCGATTAGAACGAAATTAGCGCCATTCGATTTAGATGGTCATCTATATGAAGTATCAATAAAAAAAATATTATTTTCTTATTTTCTAAACCGGAAGTGACGTCATAAATACGCAATATTTAACTTATTTCAACAAATTATACTTAAAATACGTACATAATTAACTTACATTGTAACATAGACAATACAATTTATATATTCAAGGTAGCAGTGTTCTCGGCCGCCATTCCTGAAACCGGAAGTGACGTCATATATCTAAAACGCCTGTACCGATTGCAACTGAACTAGCTCCTGCGTATTCATTCTGCTATTTATTTGAAAAATCAATTGTGAAAAATGAATAAATAAATTAATGGTACCGGAAATGGCGGCAGGAACCACTAAATGAAACCGGAAGTGACGTCATATATTACAAACGGCATGACCGATTTTACGGAAATATAGGGATTAGGAATTCAGATGGTCGTTCATGAAGGTATCAACTAGATAAAACTAGATTGTTTTCTTATTACCTATACCGGAATTCGGCCGCTATTTCAAAACCGGAAGTGACGTCATGTATCGAAAACGGCTGGATCGATTATAACGAAACTTAAGCTATTCTTCTTGGATAATCATTTTCATCTTATACCAAACGCAACTTTTCATAGTAACCAAATCGGTTGAGGCGTATTTTTTTAAAGAAATTAGTCCCTGCTCGGACATGTGCTACAAGCTGTATGAATAAACTAACAAAAGAAGTGATATCCCAGAAAAAACACTCCGTGTAAAAATACCAGCCAAGTCTCTTTAACTATAAAAAAAAATAGAAGAAATCTAAAAATTCAGCACTGAAAAGGAGTGATATCAAAAAAGGAGCCAAGTCAACGAATTTTCCAAATTTTAATCGTACCATTGAAATAAAAATATCAACCCCCGAGAAATACTTAAAAAAAAGGACTTGGCGCATCGTTTTTTTAAAGACATTTTTCTATTCTTAAGCTTATGCCACTCACATACTACGTAGTTCAGAAATGCCTAGAAAAATTGGGACAAAACTTTCAAATTAAATATTGAACATTCTGTAAAATATTTTAAATTTAAATATAAGTACGCAAAGAAACATAGCATTGTCTTACAAGCAATAAATACAGAACAGTTGTGTTTGTGATTGGTAGGTACCTATAGTTTTGTGGGTACATCAACATACCTACTACAGCATTATACTTTGAACCTTCTCGCCGTGTAATTAATTGCTATTAATTAACATTTTATACCAAAAAAATTCATAAATTACATAACGTATTACTTTAGATAAAAATCTAGTCAGTAATTATTTGAGCAGCATGGCTCAGTGCACTAGTCACTTATACAAATCTCATTGACGGCCTTCTTGTAATGAGCGCTTTCGCTATTTCCCTCATTCACGATATTGAGAAGTATGATTGATTAATATGACCCTAGAAATAGTGGCAATAACGAATAGACTAGGCCGCTTCCGTTTATTCGTTATTCGTTTATCCGTTTATTTCCTCTGAATATTGACAAAATACCAAAACTGCCAGTAGGTAAGAGTACTAGTTATATTAAAACGTAGTATGATTCGTCGATAATGAATGTGATATACTCAGGAAAATATACTTGTAGAGTTCTTCCTATACTTTTAGGATAGAAAAGTGTCTTTAAAAAAACGATGCGCCAAGTCCTTTTTTTAAGTATTTCTCGGGGGTTGATATTTTTATTTCAATGGTACGATTAAAATTTGGAAAATTCGTTGACTTGGCTCCTTTTTTGATATTACTCCTTTTCAGTGCTGAATTTTTAGATTTCTTCTATTTTTTTTATAGTTAAAGAGACTTGGCTGGTATTTTTACACGGAGTGTTTTTTCTGGGTAGTTTCTACAGCAATTGTTAGGATTATCGGCACAAATATGAATATTTTTTGGTTGAAAAAAGCATTTTCCGCGATGTCTTTACTAGTGTTTTTTTTGATATTATATAATATGATTAAATAATATTGCATGACGAAAACGAATGTATCATTCCAGTCATTACAGCAGTGTACGAGGCATGGTATTACTTCCACATATCATAAAATGGTATCATAAAAAAATGGTATCATAAAATGGCAAAAAGGAACATTCTAGTATTGCTATTTATTAGGCAATTTAAGGCTGTACAAAGATGACCTTCTGAATCAA
The DNA here is from genome assembly GCA_934045905.1 of Leuctra nigra. Classification (NCBI taxonomy): domain Eukaryota; kingdom Metazoa; phylum Arthropoda; class Insecta; order Plecoptera; family Leuctridae; genus Leuctra; species Leuctra nigra. The sequence continues at coordinate 13,976,417 of OW203771.1, read as the reverse complement.
TTGGCGCTAGTTTCGTTCCAATCAGTCCAGCCGATTCTGAACGTTCCGAAATAATTTGGGAGAGTAATTACTCGACGTTTTAGTAAAATTTTCAGCAATGCACTAAAGACAAATTTTAAAGATAATCAAATAATGTACAGTTCTAAGTCTAAGAAAACTGTTGATTTCTCAAGTTTTGGCGGAAGTAAGGACGCAATCACCATTCTCTCTTTATTTCTCACATCTTCGGAATTACAAATAGTGGACAGCAATAAGCAATGGAAAATTCTTACAGCATATCCGATCGATCCTATATTGACTGTTCGCGTGACGAAAGACGATGACGGATTCAACATGGCTGCCACATGTTCGGCGCGAAATAGCCGTCCAGTATCCAGCCTTACTTGGTACCTGGCCGATGACATCATCAGAGATGACAGCGGCGACGAAACGCCTCCTACCTCTGAATGGACGTATAACAACTACAAGCAGTCGATCACTCAGACCATCACCAGGCGGGTGACTTTGGCTGACGAAGGCAAGCTGCTGGTCTGCAGCGTTCATCACTTTGCAATAAGTGGCGGGTACCAAGAGATATCACGTATCATACATCTTAATTGTGAGTCACGATTATATCTACTTTTGTACAGTTGGCTGAAGTTAACACGGAATTATGAAAAATTGGATTGGCTGCTAATCATGTTCCTTGGCAATCAAACCTTGATTGAGCGAGCGAAGCGAGCGTCTCCTTTTGACTCTTTTGACACGGACCTCTGTTTTGTTTTGTTTATATTTTTGGCTGTTACCTGGAGCAATAGAAGTCGCACCGTTTCACCAATCGACCTGAAACTTTGCACACATGTAGAGACAACCTTCTTTGTTTGCAGACCTAAATTTTTTTTAAATCCATCAATTATTTAAAATTTAAATAAATATCTCCTGATAGGTTGAAAAATTAAAACGGTCTTCGATAAATCTGATCAAACTCCTATTTTGCACGATCAATAAGACCAACATTGTCTCTTATATTACAAATATTCATCCCAATCAGTTAAGAACATATGAACTTTTTGACATTTTAAATAGCTGTCAGAGATGAAGTATCAAATGAATGTTTTCCAGTGCCAATTGAATTGAATCTGATTTGCTTTATGTACCAGAGTGCTTAGATGCTATCTTCAAGTTTCGATGAAATGCATATTATACTTTTTTGTTGATTGAGTGGCTCACATTTCAATTCAATATGGATATATATGTTTTATGTGCGTTGTGTACGCATTTCCTGTTAGAGAATTTTCACGTACACGTGCTCGCTCATCAACGCATTACACTGAGCGTTTTCCTAGTATTATCAATGATGTCATTGATCGCTTACTAAAGTTAATGACGCGTTAGCATAGACTTTATCGGATGATGCCACCAAATCTTTATCATCCGATAAGTATATTTAGAATACATTTTTTATTTAGACAAGTGTGCCGTAGAATCAGAAGGTTCAAGATCCATTTTCTCGAATTATTGTAGCACACTTTTGGAATCATTTTTGCCAAGATGTACTGGTAGTGGTCATGATCATCTATGTTGTATTCCAGCCACCTTGGTCTACTCCTGCATCGACCACGTACTCCCCCTGGACCCATCTGCCAAGATGTACTGGTAGTGGTCATGCTTCATACTTGATCATCATGTTGTATTCCAGCCACCTTGCTCTACTCCTGCATCGACCAAGTACTCTCCCTGGACCCATCTGCCAAGATGTACTGGTAGTGGTCATGCTTCATACTTGATAATCATGTTGCATTACAGCCACCTTGCTCTACTCCTGCATCGACCAAGTACTCTCCCTGGACCCATCTGCCAAGATGTACTGGTAGTGGTCATGCTTCATACTTGATCATCATGTTGTATTACAGCCACCTTGCTCTACTCCTGCATCGACCAAGTACTCTCCCTGGACCCATCTGCCAAGATGTACTGGTAGTGGTCATGCTTCATACTTGATCATCATGTTGCATTACAGCCACCTTGCTCTACTCCTGCATCGACCACGTACTCTCCCTGGACCCATCTGCCAAGATGTACTGGTAGTGGTCATGCTTCATACTTGATCATCATGTTGCATTACAGCCACCTTGCTCTACTCCTGCATCGACCACGTACTCCCCCTGGACCCATCTGCCAAGATGTACTGGTAGTGGTCATGCTTCATACTTGATCATCATGTTGTATTACAGCCACCTTGCTCTACTCCTGCATCGACCACGTACTCCCCCTGGACCCATCTGCCAAGGAGTACTGGATGAACGAAGGAATTGGTTGGTCAACGATGGTACAATTCTGCATGCAATACTGCGACGGATCTTTCCTTCTATTCGACTACGAGAGTCTTCTGGAGTCGGACAAGAAGCTGTGCAACGGCGGTTTGGTTCCTTACAATCTGTTACACAAGATGGGACACATTTTTACATTTGACGGCGAAACGAAGCTGGTTTGTGATCAATGTTGATACCATTTATCGGTTTTTACATCTCGCAATATTACGCTCAACTAAAATAACTGCTTTTCCAAATATCTAGTGGAGCGGCCGCTTCACCCAGCCAAGTCGTACTGTACACTCACACTCACTCAACATATCGTTACTGCCTAATAAACTGAGGAGCAGACCAAATACTTTTACTGTAAGCAATAACATGGCATTTTCAGCCTACTATCCAGCTGGATCTTAAATTTGGAAAGTCTATTGTTTTGCTAAATATATCTCAATTTCAAACTATGGCCCACCATAGTTTCTTTTTTTTCGTGGTTTTCCATCAGTCGACAGGCAAATGCTGGGAAGGTACCCTACTAATAGGCCACGACCGCCTCCTTCCCGCCTTCCATCCTTACCTTCTCTTCACCATCATCTCCCAATCATCATCATAATCATTCATCCGTTGCCATTAGCATCGCTGCAGAACAGTGCGACGTTAAGCCCCAGACAAAAAACATATAGCAAATTTGGGAACAATGTTATGCTTTTTGCGAGCTAGAGGGCTGTGAATACAATGAAATTAAAGGTCTGTTCTTTTTGCTTACTGCAGTTGCAGTAGCCGCAGCTTACAGTAGGCCCTGGTAACTCTTTCAGTAGCTTGCTGTACTAATACAAAACGAACGCAATTGCAGCAGGATAGCAGTCTGGTCTTTTCCTATTGGTTGAGAGGTTTGTGAATATGGCGGGAAGAATGCGAGGTTATGTTCTGCATTTATAGAATTCTTGTCAAATCCCAATGCATTTTTATATAAAACGTATCATTTCAATACATATTACTCACCTAAACTCTGAAACAAATACACATTTCTCTCCTCCTTGGGCGTATTTTCCCTATCTATCCATAAGAAAAACATTTTATATTCATTACGTCCGCCATTTTGCCGTCTACTGCAAAGTTACTGCAGCTACATACTCCAGTCATTTTACTGAAAAAAAGGGTCCAACCCCAAACTAATTGTTTCTAAAAATGTTTTTTGACAATACTATTGAGGTCTACTCACATAACTCATAAACAAAAGTTTACCAAATTTTGGGCCGTCATTTTGTTTTTATCAAGTGTTTTGTCAAAATCACCATTTAATTTTTCACTTGAAAATGTGAAGCAAATCTTTACTTTCAATATTTTTTTTATTTTATGCAATGTTTTGTGCAGCTCCAAAAAAATAATCAGCTTGATCGAATTCATTGTTATCCAATCATATTCATTTAAATACAAAAACATCAATTTTATTAAAACTGCTCTAGTCAAGTCGTCATTTAAGTTATCGACTTCATTTTTGCACTTAAATATTCCTCACTTGATACACTATGACTTATAAAACGTTTACCGAAATCGGCTATTTATAGCCATTTTTCTCACGACATTTTCTACTTACATTGACAAAAAAATTTGATTCCACATTCATTTTGAGATTTAAAGCAAATGCTAATTGAAAATAAAAATAAAAAATTACTATTTTGATCCGTTAAATATAGTTAACAAAAAAATATATAGACATTTTTGAGCAGCCATTTTGTTTTTACAGATAATTTAAATCGGAATGCAAATCGGCGCCAACACATGGAAAAACATTCAATTTTCGAAACCTTTAAATTAGCGCAGGAGACCGTGAAATTTTTTACACTTAACGAAATTTGAACTTAAATCTTGGGACATTGACTTAGGCCGGGTAGGACCAACTTTGGATTAAGTTAATTATCGGTGGTTAGTGGAATTTAGTGAATCCTTTTGGCTGTGGAATTGGCGCCAACTGGATTCATTGGTTAACCAGCGATAGTTAACTTAATCCACAGTTGGTCCTGCCCGGCCGCGTCTTTCCATACCCTAATCGAGCCCAACTCAATACAACTGTTTAGAGACTAAAGTACTGAACAAAATATTTTCTAGCGATTCAAATTATTTTATGTCGTCCTTCAAATGACTTCCTACTGTCAATTCTTAGTACCTTGGGTAAACTTTAAAAAAATTATAAAAATTAAAAACGACTAAAAAAATAAATTTAAAATCGAAATTAAAAAAAAATTAAAATAAAGCTGTGCGCATTGTGTCAAGAAGAAGGCAACATAAGAATAAGATGACGACAAAGGAGACGACGAAAGAAAGAATATGACGATAAAGGAGCCGAAGAAAGACAGAAAGTAGGAAGAAGATAGAAGAATCTACGGTCGGTGCAAATTCAATGCGCTAAGCTTTATCTTTAATTTTTTTAATTTCAATTTTAAATTTATTTTTTAAGTCGTTTTTAATTTTTATAATTTTTTTAAAGTTTACAATGATGGTGCACTTTGATTTTATTCTTCAAATTTGGACACAACGTTAGGTTTATAGTGTTGTGCTTGGCGGCAGTAACTGGGCGAAATAATTTCACGAATTTTAAGTGCGAAAATGTTTAAACAATATATTGTTGCTTGGCCCTTCTTTTAGATCTCAATTGTTTAAAGTGGGAAGGTGCTTGGCAGTTTTTTTACAAGTTTTTGTTTTTGTACAGCATGTCATATGGGGTAAAAGTTTATAGCAGCTTTCATTGATCATTAAGTGTTACCTATCATTACATTGTTAACGCCAACAACGTCACTTCTTGTCTAAAGTTTTCTGTTTTTCTTCCAATAGTTCCTAAGTTAGTATAACGAAAGGGTCAATCTCTTTTGGTTGAATTTGAGTTATCTCAACTTTTAATTTGTTAAAAGTTCACTTCTTTGAGTCATGTGAATAACGAAAATTTTTAAATTCTTCCTAGTTCACTTTTATATGTCACAAAAGCGTAAAAGCTTCCAGATGCTTACAACAAATTTAAATAAAATCCGGATGGTTTTGGAATGCAAAATGCTGTGTTTCGTAAACAGAGAACCTTTCAATAGCAAAGACGAAAGCCGTCTGATTTATTGCCGCAGAGTACATACAACGCAATGTCAGATCAAATCAAGGCAACAAGGTTATCATCAGTCGGTCGGTCGAAGAGTCTACTATTTGTCAGAAGACGAGTACCTAGGTATTTGGATGGTCATATCAAAACTCTCGATCGAACCGTTTTATTTGTAGCGTTGAAAATCTAACAATTTAGTTATTATCAACAACTTCTGTTACGATACAATTGTTTCGATTTGTTTTCAAGTGTTGTGTAAAGCAATATGTTATCTTTATTCTGCCAAAATTAAAAACTATCGATCGTTTCATTTGTACCGGCTATAAGGTAACATTTCGTCTGTTAAATGCCAACAATAACATTTTGTCAATCAAACGGTTTCGGTATTCTCCCAGCAAACACAGCACTGCACGCTTTGTACCTTAATTGTGCCTTCCCGACGCATCATGTGCAAGGAAAGTGTTGGGCGTTGTACGGTTGATACAAGAAAGATATCTGTTCGTCTACACACATAAATTGCACCTTCAGAGAGTGTAACTTTTGTATGCTGGGCCTGTACCCGCGTACAACACTGCAATTTATTTGCACGCGCGACAATACCGGGCCAGTGTCTACCGACGTGTATGTTTCTTGCATACCAAAAGCTGCACGCGCAACAATACCGGGCCAGTGTCTACCGACGTGTATGTTTCTTGCATACCAGAAGCTGCACGCGCAACAATACCGGGCCAGTGTCTACCGACGTGCATTTTTCTTGTATACCAAAAACTACACGCGCAACAATGCCGGGCCAGTGTCTACCGACGTGTATGTTTCTTGCATACCAGAAGCTGCACGCGCAACAATACCGGGCCAGTGTCTACCGACGTGCATGTTTCTTGTATACCAAAAACTACACGCGCAACAATGCCGGGCCAGTGTCTACCGACGTGTATGTTTCTTGCATACCAGAAGCTGCACGCGCAACAATACCGGGCCAGTGTCTACCGACGTGCATGTTTCTTGTATACCGAAAAACTACACACGCAACGACACCGGGCCAGTGTTGACCGACGTGTATGTTTCTTGTATACAGAAATACTGCAAGCGCAACAATACCGGGCCAGTGTTGACCGACGAGTATGTTTCTTGCATACCAGAAGCTGCACGCGCAACAATACCGGGCCGGTGTTGACTGACGTGCATGTTTATTGTATACACACAAGGAGTGCACTCAACAATGCTGGGCTGGTATCAACAGGAGTGCATGTTTCTTGCGTTGCGAAACAACTCTATCGGAAACATGCAAAACCATTGCTGGCCCAATGTTGTACAACGCTGTTATTCGTTCCACTTTCTTGCCTACCCAATCTGTATAGTCACGCTATGGATGTGTTTAGATAATTTAAAGCGAAAAAATAAATAAAGAAAACGTGAATATATCTATGCGAAATCAATTCTAATCTATATCAGTTGTATTATTTCATCATCCCAATACATGTCCGTGTGTTTTTTTCAGTTAATACTCGCAATAAGTCTTCAAAATGAGCATTTTAAATATAAAGTGCACGAAAAGTGCACGCAATGGTGCCGGCGTGGTACAAATATTGTATACGGTCATCCACAAGAAATCAAGTATTTCAATGTTACTTAAATATAAAATTAATTATATAAGTATGAATTGGACTGTCATGACGTATATAATAATTTCATGTATCAATATTTTAACGGGATGTTTTAATTATGAACACATTTTATTTGTTATGCTCATTATATTAATTTCTTTGCACTGTACAAATTAATAACATAAAAAAATTATTTGATAATAAAATTGATGAGGAAATTGAAAATACTAAGATATTTAATGCATTCTTTTAAACAAATTGAATTGCGCGGTATTGGAGTGCCCCAGCAGTAGGTACCCGTTTTGTATCAGAATTGTGTCGTACGATCGCTCGCGCTCGCTCGCCGGTCAAATGTCTTATTTCACCCTCGAAGCTCCATCGTCACCGTGGAGGAGTGGATACATCGGGAGCGCGCCAAATCGACGACCGGAGTTCGAATCCAGTGTATGTCTCATAAAATTGTCTTTCATGTACTAATTGCAATGTCTTCTATCACACAATACAAACTACCTCCTTGTGTAAAACGAGATAATTTTTTCGATTTTGAATACTATAATGTTTGTTTTAAATACGGCAACATGAACTAGTAGCGATCACCGTAGCTAATTTTGGAACTAGCGTTTTACATGCGAAAGAGCAAGTGCAAGAAAGATGCCGTTTCGTTGGCGCAAATTTTGTGCACACAATCCGCACGGACGATGCACGCCCGGTTTTGGGAGTGTGCCTTTCATGGCTGCAAGATTAGTGCAAGTAAGTTAACGGCGAGGTATCTTTTCATGGCAGTTGGTTTTGTGCAAGAAAGATGCTGGTCCGCAACTGGGTTGGTGCACGCTGTACATGATGGAAAATGTGCATATTTTCGGGACATGATTTTGCCGGCCCAGTAACTTCTGTACAACACAAATACAACACCGCATGAAGGTACAAAAATGATACAAGGCGTGCACTCTTGTGTTTGCTGGGCTTCCAATAGCGTTTGTTACGAATCTATAAATAGATTGAAAACTCAAGTGTGCAGTGGAAATTCGGACACAAATTTCTTTCTTGATTCATAGACATTTATACTCACTGCGTTCAGTGAGTATAAATGTCTATGCTTGATTGGATATTTTTAATTTTTTAGCACCGCTTGTCCGAAGTATTGAATTTTGTTGCGTCACATGAGGGCTAATTGTAACTAAAGCTATAGCTCCCAAGTAAGTTTGGTATTTGATATTTCATTTTGACAATTTAAAAGTTTTGAACGCCTAATTGAGCCTTTTCAAGTTTAATAACTGCGAGCCCCCAAAATTCTGTTTTGACCACGAATTGTTTTATTATTGCAACTTTTAACGTGTATTGTCAAATAATTATTGTAATCCATATAAGTAAAATATTAAAAGTGTACCTAAAGTAAGCGTTGAATGCATATCGCATTATCATTTTGAACACTTAACCTTGAACGCCAAAATGAAGGAAGTAAATAAAAAAAATAAAAAAATTAGCCCTTCGTGGAATCGAACTCACGACCACCAGGAATACAATCGTAGCTAGCACTTGCCTACAGTGAATGCGCTAGTGAGACGAACAATGTCTGCAGCAGCTGTGTTCTACCTCAAAGAGGAAGAGCGGAACATAAATATTGATATTTTCACAACTTCCGGTGAGAAATGTTTGGTTTTTCTTGAAGTGGAGTGTCTAGCAATGTATTGTCTTTAATGATTGCCAATTTTCATAACTCTAGATGGACCCGTTTGACTTTTATAAAATTTAAAATTTAAAATTGTAATAACTTCACTTCCGGTTAAAATTTTTCATCGATTTTTGCAAAAGAGAGCATGAGGAGTTAATGTCTATGATTCTGCCAAATTTCAACTCTCTAGACTGAAAGATGCGACCTGTAGACGAGAGCAATCGTAGAGACGTGGGCAGTAACTAACCCCCTAACTAACTAACTAACTAGCTGAAAGTGTGATTTTAACATGATTCAGGCCCAATTTTCACCCTGAAGGGATGATCGCAGCCCTTTGAAATTTGGTAGGTGTTGTCAGGTGGCTAAATATACGCGATAACCATGGTTTTTAACTTCCATTTCAAACTGCGTCTATGCGAGCCGATACCCCGAAATCACCACTTAAGCCGTTGCTGTATATGTCTGTGGAAGTAAGCTCGCCGTTTATAAAAAGTAGACCTCGTAAAAAACGGTGCTTGGCAGCGTCGAGCTATCGCCCGACTAGATACCACGAACAAAACAGTCAGGATGGACGCTTTTTAACATTTCCCAAAGTTTGGTAGTTGGTGATAAATAAGTCAATAGGAAAACGCTCAGTTTACCGCGTTGATGAGCGAACACGGGTACGTGCAAATTCTCGAACCGGAAATGCGTACATAACGCAAAGAAAACATACACATCCATATTTAATTGAAATATGATCACTCAATCAATATAAAAGTATATTATGCTTTTCACCGAAACTTGAAAATAGCATCTAAGCACCCTGGTAAATATAGCAAATCACATTCAATTCAAGTGGCACTGGAAAACATTACTTTCGATACTTCATTACTGACAGATAAAATAAATGTCAATAAGTTCATACGTTCTTAACTGATTGGGATGAAATTTTCTAAAATAAGAGACAATGTTGGTCTTAATGATCATGCAAAATATGAGTTTGATCAAAATTATCGAAGACCGTTTTCATTTTAAGCCTATCAGGAGAAATTTTTTGAGCGAGCGAAGCGAGCGTCTCCTTTCGGCTCTTTTGGCACGGACCTCTTTTTTTTTTTTTTTTTTTTTTTTTTTTTTTTTTTTGTAACTTTTCTGTTGGGTGAGGCTGTACAAGTCAGAGTTTTTCTTCGATCGAGCTGAAATTTTGCACACATGTAGAGACAACCTTTTATGTTTGCAGACCGAAATTTTTTTGAAATCCATTTATTGGTTAAAATTTAAATAAACATCTCCTGATGGTAGGTTGAAAAATGAAAATAGTCTTCGATAAATCTGATCAAACTCATATTTTGGCTGTACAGGTCAGAGGTTTTCTTTGATCGAGCTGAAATTATGCACACATGTAAAACCAACCTTCTCTGTTTGCAGACCCTGATTTTTTTTGAAATCCATCCATTGGTTAAAATTTAAATAAATATCTCCTGATAGGCTGAAAAATGAAAACGGTCTTCGATAATTCTGATCAAACTCATATTTTGCATGATCATTGAGACCAACATTGTCTCTTATTTTACAAAATTTCATCCCAATCAGTTAAGAACGTATGAACTTATTGACATTTTTAATATCTGTCACGAATGAAGTATCGAAAGTAATGTTTTCCAGTGCCAATTGAATTGATTCTGATTTGCTTTATGAACCAGGGTGCTTAGATGCTATTTTAAAGTTTCGATGAAAAGCATTATTATACTTTTATGTTGATATCATATTTCAATTCAATATGGATGTATAATATGTTTTCTGTGCGTTGTGTACGCATTTTCGGTTCGAAAATTTGCACGTACACGTGCTCGCTCATCAACGCGTTACACTGAGTGTTTTCCTAGTTTAAATTTTAACCAATTAATGGATTTCAAATATAATTAGGGCCTGCAAACAGATAACGGTGGGTTTACATGTGTGCAAAATTTCAGCTCGATCGAAGAAAAACTCTGACCTGTATAGCCAAAATATGAATTTGATCAGAATTATGGAAGACCGTTTTATTTTTTCAGCCTATCAGGAGATATTTATTTAAATTTTAACCAATGAATGGATTTAAAAAAAAATTGAGTCTGCAAACAGAGAAGGTTGGTTTTACATGTGTGCAAAATTTCAGATCGATAGGTGAAACGGTGCGACCTGTGTATCGGCTATTAACAGACAAAAACAAACAAAAAAAATACAAAAAAAAACAGAGGTCCGTGCCAAAAGAGCCAAAAGGAGACGCTCGCTTCGCTCGCTCAAAAATTAAAATATTTCGCACCAATGTGAGATTTTCCATTTTTAAGATCCAGTAGGCCGAAAATGCCACGTCGAGCTTACAGTAAAAGTGGGTTGCTTTCATAATTTAGGTTTGAACGGTATGTTGTGTGAGTGTGTGCGCGTTGTAAGTCTTAGGCCCGGTTGTACAATGTCCCGATAAAGTTAGCGGCAGGATTTATCGGCTGAAACCATAGCCATCTAGACTGCTAAAGCTCACTTTAGGCTAAAGTGAACTTTATCTTTCTTATTGGGACATCGTACAACCGGGCCCTAGCTGGTCTAGAGCGACCTATCCACTAGATTAACAACATGTAGAAATTACTTAATAGGACTTTATTATATTTATCGATCATATTAATACCTTAATATAATAATTTATCAACTTTTATTCCAAAACAGATTATTTCTATCTCCTAGAATGCATTAAATGTGATCGACTCATTTTTTGTTTAATTTTACATGAAGTACCATAAACAATCGATCTAGAGAGAAAACTTTTATTAATAATAATAAAACACTGTCATTATAAAATGATTGCCACTTGGACACAGTATAGCAATAATATCAAATAAGAATAACCATTTAAAATTATGAACATGAAGTGAAAATAACATGAAACAACCCTATACAATAAAACAATTTACAAATAACTTTGAAATTACTAAAGATTATGAAGCCAATGACGTTGATGAAAATGATGAGGATGATGATGATGATAATTTATTAGAAGTAAAAAGCTAATATGGACTATAAAGATGATTACGTAAAATGGAAATGGAGCCCTTGAGTGATAATATACTAATGTGAGAAATGAATGATTTACTAAACTTAAATTTACTACAAAAATCCTTAAAAAAACGAGTAATAGTGCCTCTTGAGCCGACGAGCAGTCCTATTACTTCTATCGAAGTGGCGTTGTACTTGTCCAGGAAGTAAGGGATCGTTGGATTGTAGATAGCCTTCTTCTCCATGTCGACCTCTATACTTTGGCCGGCATGGGATTCGAAGCGGATGGTCGGGTCCATGATGTAGCCGCGACGAGAGACTGGATCAATAGGTCTTTTCGTTTTGCATACTGCACTTTACTGCTCACTGCAAATCCGTTCGTTTTGCATCAAACTTGCTGTTCCGTCACTGCGATTGTGTTCGATTTGACACTGACAGTAGCTGCGCAGTGACTGCTCTTACAGCTGGGTAGAGAGGTGATGTAAATGCAGTAACTTTGCAGTAGGCGGCAAAATGGCCGATGTTTGAAATGTAAAATGTGTTTCTTATGGATGGATATTGAAAAAACGCCTAAGGAGGAGGGAAATGAGTATTTGTTTCAGAGTTTAGTTTAGTTATATGTTATGAAATGATACATATTTATATAAAAATGCATTGGGATTAGACAAGAATTCTATAAATGCAGAACATAACCTCACTTATTTTTACATTCTTCCCGCCAAATTCACAAACCTCCCAACCAATAGGAAAAGGCCAGCCTGACATCCTGCTGCAAATGCGTTCGTTTTGTGTTGGTACAGCAAGCTACTGCAAGAGTTACCAGGGCCTACTGTAAGCTGCTGCTACTGCAACTGCAGTAAGCAAAACGAACAGACCTTATGGCAATGATGTCGATGCGCCGATTGCTCCCGCCAACAATGCATGTAACTGACACGTTTAAAATCATTCTGCGCTCCGGATTCTGCGCAGGGGTAGCGCCAGCTGCCAGTCCTATAAGTATCGATATCTAAAAGAAAGGCCAAGCAAAATTTAGTTAAAACAAATTTGTGAAATCATTTATATATCCCAGATACTGTTTCCTAGCACTACACTTATCTTTGTGCCAGAATTTAACATGAAATGAGTCTTTAAATTTCAAACATTTACCTAAAAATTTTTATCAAATTAAAAATAAAAATAATTGTAAAAAATAAAAACATACAAAATCAAGCTTGATGCATTAAATTTGCACCGGCCTCAAACTCCTATTTTTTATTCTTCTAGATATTTTTCTTCTTGTGATTCATTTTTTTAACGGCAATGCACCAAGTTTTCTTTTATTGTTTTTAAATTATTTAGTTTTTAAATTTTTATCATTTGTTTAAATAATTTATTTGGTTAATATTGCAATTTAAAGGCTTATTTCATGAAAAATTCAGGAAAAAGTTAAGAGTATAGTGCTAGGCAGCAGTATCTGGATTTCACTAAAGGCCGGTCTTTCAATACTCTGCTAACTTTTAAGCGGTTGATTAGGACTGTATTGTCATGACAACAACCAATAGAAAGACCGAGTTTTGTACGCTAATTGAGGCGTTAGCAGAGTATTGAAAGACCCTAAATGATTTCACAAATTTTAGTTGCGTATGTGTTTAAAAAAATGCTTTGCGTTCCTTTTAGATCTCCATTATTTTAGATGGGAAGGTGCCTTTTTACAAGTTTTGTTTTTGTACAGTTTTCATCTAAAACGCTAACTTGAAATTGATTTAGAGCGGCGCATCTTCGGAGAACCCACGTGACTACGTCGCATCCATCAACTTGACAAGCGGTGACGTCACGTTTGGGCCTGACGATCGGGAGTTTCCTTGCGGCGTCTGCCAGAGAAAGAGGCCACTTCCTCAGCCGTACGATTCTACAGAGTGGGGTTATGACGATCACACAGGAATCAACATGGTCTTCAGAAGCAACCAGCCTGCATTTGAAAACACAACGCTCATTGAGAAGTTAATGCAGAATATTGTACAAGTTCTGCGAGTCCAAAGGTCCATTCTGTTTGTAAGGGAAGTTTCCACGACGTTGGACGAACACCTGTTGATTATTGTACGTGTCATAGAAGATCCCTTCTATACCGAAGAAGAGGCGACATTCCGCGACTTCCAACTGACTGAGTGGTATTATCCCGGGTTCTGTAGAGAGGAGACGACTCCCAACCCTCAAGGCGGAACTTTCGTCTGGCCACTCACACCAGATTGTGAGTACATTTACATGGAAATCATAGGATCTTTTCGATTAGCTATAGTAGTCTGCCGATAATTTAACTGGCTACCAGGGTGGTATGAGATTTTAATTTCAGGGCAAAAATTGTAAAAAGATGTTAGTAGAGACTGATATTTAGCGAAATCTATAGGTACCAATTTTGGAAAGTCATAAGATTATTCGGGACGATTGATGCATATTCATATTCATAGCGACAGCTCCAACTTAATAGCCATTGGTATGAAGAGATACGCTTGTGAAAAATGCCCGACCGAACTGGGGCTCGAACAATGGACCTCGCGCGTGCCGAGCGAGAAATCTACCAACTGCGCTACCTGTCCGGCCGGGTAGCTCAGTTGGTAAAGCTTTTGCCTGGCAATGGAGAGGTCTCGGGTTCGAGACACGGTTTAGTCGGAAATTTTTCACAAAGCACGTCCCTTCATATCATCCTGACTCCGGGATTTTCCCACAAAAACCTCATTCTAAATAACCATTCAACATAGAAAGCTGAAACGTACGGCATGAATATTCTTAATACATTAAAAGTTTGATTACGCGCATTTTTGGTATATCTATTGCAATTTATATAATAAAATCTGTAGATATTACCTACCGGAATTTTTATCGAGATAGCCTTTATTTTGTATTGCTAGTGGTCATTGTAGAAATAAAGCTATTGCCAAAATAGCCTTAACCACTGTTTTCGCCTATTCAAAACGAAGACAATGAGCATACTGGGATGAGCCTCTTGAGTAATAATTACTGTACTGGAGTTGTTCCAATGCAACAGCAATATTACGTAAAAAAATAGGGGCGGAAATATTAGAGGTGAAAAACTTATAATGGGTTGTAGATTTAATACTTATTGAATGAGAAAATACAGTTTATTTTTTTATGATCAATACTTTGGCCAATTTCGTGATTTATGTTTTTATTCATGTGGGATCACTGGATTAACCTTAATAATTTCCTTGATTATCAGATATTTTGTGTTGTTTCAGATAATGAGGAATCCAATATGATCGCAGGGACTCAGACAGTTGCATCTCGTAAGTGTCAGTGGAACTTCTCTCGTGAAATCTACGACGATCAATGGCTGGATGTTGAGTTCTTCTCCATGATATGGACCTCGTGCGATTACGAAGATTCAGTACAAAACATCAATCTCTACACGACCCCTGAGCATATCTATATCGGAGATGTAGCCTACCTTACAGGCGTGATGTTACACAGAGTAAATTCTACCGTTGATGAGGAACATTTGTACGCTACAAGTATGATAATTGACAATTATTACGTTTACTATTACGGCTCCAAATGGAAGTATGTTAATTATTTACCACAAAACGTAAGTGTTTGTACCATCCTTTCGCAATTGGACACAATGTTAGTCAAGTTAGAACTTTCACCAGGTACTAATGTGTTGATGTTAGGAACAAATAAGTACAATACAATCATTGTGGTCGACTTAAAACGGAATACTACCATCCTTGGCGCGGAATCGATATGTAATAACTCCTCACTGGATTCCTTGATAATTCAATCTTCTTCATCCAGAGTAGATTCACCTCCAGATAGCGACATGAAAGTGATTGTATCAGATTCATTGCTCAGTAGAAGTACTCGTCTCTCTGTGACAATATTCAATAAGTACCTCGACATGAAAAGTATTGGAGGCAACTCTACGTTCTACATGGGTGGCTATGTCATACTTGTCATTCTGCACAACGATGTGGATATGTCTTTCCATTCAACCGACTACATTGAAGTTTGGATCAACAACACTGTCAAGGACACTTCTAAGTGGCGCACTGTCAAATCCTTCGACTTTGGTTCTGAGACTTGGACCATCATGAACTGTGCTCCTCTGAGGACAACTCGTGGTGGTCTAGACGTGTTCAGATGCAGTCATCTTGGTCACAGTGAGGGCGTCACTCGCGGTTACTTCCAGGTCTACTTCCACATCACCACCTTCAGTGAATACCTGGAGAGGTACACAGCATTTCAATACATGATGAAAATCAACGGCGTTTTATCTGGGATTGGTTTGTTGAGTATTTATCTAACTGCGATACGCTTCAAGGAATGGCGCGAGGATAAAGGACACAAGGTTGTCCTGCACATGGTCACAGCATTGGCAGTGAACGTAGGGTTTGGATTTTTAGAGAGCACAATATATTTCGAAACTACAAGTCCGTTGTGTATTGTGTTTGGTGTCTTCCGCCATTACTCCTTCTTAGCCATGTTTTGCTGGCTATTTGTAATGTCAGTTCTAAATTACAAGCGGCTGACGAGCATCACGGGGGCACAGGACACGACCCACCTCGTAAGGAAGGTCTTCTTATTCGCTTGGGTCTTACCGTGGGTGCCAATAATCATCCTGCTGTCAGTGCATTGGCGCTTCTACGAGTCAAATGATAATGGCAGCGGGTCGTGTTATCCCTCTGGACTTCCATTTATCCTCACTGTACTAACTCCTCCTGGATTGATCATGGCAGTGAACCTTGGTATTTATATTCGTGTCGTGCTTCATATATTTGAGGTTGGCCAATGTGGTAATCCCATGATGACGCGTCATGAAAAGGATGATCGAGCAATTCTGTCGCGTCGCTTAATTACAAGTTTCAAAGTATTCTTTGTCTTCGGCTTCATCTGGGTGTTTCACTTTCTCTCTGAGACTAAAGCCGTACACAGTGACTTTTTGTATCAGTATTTATTCCTCATGACGACGGCGAGCCAAATCTTCCTTCTGGCATTGATCTTCGTAATATCAGACGAGAAAGTTAGGAATTTCTGGTTGAAAAAAAATAAGAAGTAGCAGAATATTGATTTCTTTTAGCACAAAGATGTTCAAAATGTGATAAAAATCTTCGTTTGGCCGTCCAAATGCAATTTTCGGCTACTTCATAATAACCATAGAAGGTAATTCAAATCCCCGGCTGCTACTTGGGCCGCGAACAAACACCGGCGTTTAAGGTTGAGGGAGCCCCTCAGAGATCAGGCGAAACTATTTGTGTTTAACATTTAATTGCAATTAATCCCGTGTCACAGAGAAATGCGCAATATATTAAACCAAAAATACATTCTTTGTCGTTTTAATGGGATTAGATTCAAACCCTTAGTGATGTCTAATCAAGAGCAAGAATACTCTGACAATGATGTAACTTTTTGATTATTTTTCGATATTGAAAAAAAATTCTTGAACCACTTTGTTTATTAAGCTGATATTTTCACAGATCATCAAGGACCACTATCTGCGGGTTTTGCGAATTTTTTATGCTCGTATCTAATTTAAATCGTTTGTAATTAATTAATTAGATTGGTGGGATGCGGGATGCATCATCCCCTGCTTGCCCGTTAACTGCCTGATTATGAGCAGCTTCGTCCAGCGAGCGCAGGTAGAATGGCCGTCATTAGTCATCACGCCAGACTGAACCAGAGTTGGGGTTGGAAAGGAACATCCTGGTCTGATCTTTCTCATTCAAAGTCGTTTAGAAGATTTCGCATCTATGTAGATGAGGTTCATTCTATTTTCACGTTTCAATTCCATCTCAGTTTTACTCTTTGATGAATCATGATTATAGATATTGATATTATATCTATAATAATATCTATAATATCTATATATAAAATCTATAATATAGATTGATATTGTATTAATATTATATTGATATTATCATCATGATATTATATTATATCAATAAGAAATGTAATTGAAATAAATTTTAATTCTATAGAAAAACACAAAAGTTATATGTACAATTTAGTCATTTAAAAGTAAAATCAATTAAATTCAGTAGTATACCATACTCAATGAAAGAATAACCCAGAAAAAAACACTCCGTGTAAAAAAGGCAGCCAAGTCTCTTTACTTAAAAAAAAATCAACACCGAAAAGGAGTGATATCAAAAAAGGAGCCAAGTCAATGACATTTCCAAATATTTAATCGTATCTTTGAAATAAAAGTATAAACACCGAGAAATACTTTACAAAAGGACTTGGCGCATCGTTTTTTTAAAGACATCATTCTATCCTAAAAGTGGAAAGATTATTAACAAGTAGGTACATATTCCTCTTTTTATTTGAGCCAGTATCTATGAATCAAGCTACTTTTGGTAATGGCTATTTTATAATTTTGTAATGGCGATAGAAGAAAGATGTCATGCTGTAATAGAAGTAATAATAAGGGAGGTAGAATTAAATAACAAGGAAGTGGGCTCATATATATTCTTATAGCACTGTTAATATGGTGATATTAGAAGGATATCTTTTCATAATTTGATCATGACTGAAGGAAATCATGAAAAGTTGTCAAATAATTACTAACTATTTATAGAACACTATTATATTATGGCAGTAAATTATTATGGTATATATTATACCATTATATGGTATATATTATTATGGTTTTAATAGTTGTTCAATGTGACTTCACTGTGTACTTTGTGAAATGTATTGTTATAAAATGTGGATTAATAGAAATGTATTTCATTGTGAGAAGGTATAACGCATGAGACTTAATTATGTTGACCACGAAACAATAATATGAAGATAACTATTGTATATTTATTACAAATATAGGCAACAAGTTTCATCGCGTACATATTCAAATAGAAAATATTTTACAGTAGGTATGTAGGTATAATATGTAATTGAAAGTTGTGTCCCTATTATTCTAAAATTTCTAAATTACGGTTGTATATAAATGGCATATGCTTATGAATAGAAAAATGTCTTTAAAAAAACGATGCGCCAAGTCCTTTTGTAAAGTATTTCTCGGTGTTTATACTTTTATTTCAAAGATACGATTAAATATTTGGAAATGTCATTGACTTGGCTCCTTTTTTGATATCACTCCTTTTCGGTGTTGATTTTTTTTTAAGTAAAGAGACTTGGCTGCCTTTTTTACACGGAGTGTTTTTTTCTGGGATATCACTTCTTTTGTTAGTTTATTCATACAGCTTGTAGCACATGTCCGAGCAAGGACTAATTTCTTTAAAAAAATACGCCTCAACCGATTAGGATAGGTACTAAGAAATTACAATCGGTCCAGCCGTTTTCGATATATTATAACGTCCCTTCCGGTTTTGAAATGGCGGCCGAAATTAATGTCGTCTTGAATTCATAATTATTAGTCCTACAAAATTGCATAATTTGATTGCAATCGGTACAGCCGTTTTCGATATATTATAACGTCCCTTCCGGTTTTGAAATGGCGGCCGAAAATAATGTCGTCTTGAATTCATAATTGTTAGTCATACTATTTCCAAAATTTGGTTGCAATCGGTACAGCCGCTTTCGATAATGACGTCACTTCGGTTTTAACAATGGCGGCCGAAAATAATGTCGTCTTTAATTCATAATTATTAGTCCTACACATTTCCAAAATTTGGTTGCAATTGGTACAGCCGTTTTCGATATATGACGTCACTTCCGGTTTTGACAATGGCGGCCGAAAATAATGTCGTCTTTAGTTCATAATTATATTAGTCCGACATAATTCTAAAATTTGGTTGCAATCGGTACATCCGTTTTCGATATATGACGTCACTTCCGGTTTTAACAATGGCGGCCGAAATTAATGTCGTATTGAATTCATAATTATAAGTCCTACACAATTCCAAAATTTAGTTGCAATCGGTACAGCCGTTTTCGTTATATGACGTCACTTCCGGTTTTAGAAAATGGCGGCCGAGAGCACTGCAACCTTGAATTTATAATTATTTACAATGTATGTTTACTAAATATCTATTTAAAAGTATAAAGTGGTGAATTTAGTGTCCTTTAGAATATTAATGACGTCATTTAGCATTTTTATGACGTCATTTCCGGTATAGGTAATAAGAAAACAATTTAGTTTTATCTAGTTGATACTTCATGAATGACCTTCTGAATTCAATAGCGCTAATTTCCGTCAAATCGCTCATGCCGTTTTCAATATATGACGTCACTTCCGGTTTCATTTAGTGGTTCCTGCCGCCATTTCCGGTACCGTTAATTTGTATATTCATTTATCCCAATTGATTTTTCAAATAGATTGCAGAATGAATATACAGGAGCTAGTTCAGTGGCAATCGGTACAGGCGTTTTCGATGTATGACGTCACTTCCGGTTTCAGGAATGGCGGCCGAGAACACTGTGTATTGAAATTATAATTTTGTATTGTCTTTGTTACAATGTAAGATAATGATATGTGTATTTAAAGTATAATTTGATGAAATAAGCTAAATATTGCAAATTTATGACGCCACTTCCGGTTTAGAATATAAGAAAATTATATTTTTAAGTAACATACTTCATATAGATGACCATCTCAACCGAATGGCGCTAATTTCGTTCTAATCGGTCCAGCCGTTTTTCATATATGACGTCACTTCCGGTTTAAAAATGGCGGCACAAAAAATCACAAGAAGCAAGGTATCATCAGACGCCAAAAGTGCATATGTGGTAAAAATTTCAGGTTGATCGGTTCAGCTGTTTAGGCTGTGGCGGTGATAGCAACGTTTCCTGATATCATCATCAGAATCAGAAAGTGATGTAATTTCACTGTTTTCTCGGTCCTCTAGCGCGCAAATGGCATAACCTATTGTTCCCAAATTTGGTATATGTAGTGGGGTGGGCCATAGCTCGAAATTAAGATATTTCGCAACAATGTGAGATTTACCAATTTTGAGATCCAGTAGGCCGAAAATGCCATGTTGTTGCTTACAGTAAAAGTAGTTGGTCTGCTCCTCAGTTTATATAGGCATTTACGGTATGTTGAGATACTGTGAGTGTACGGTACGACTTGGCTGTGTGGAGCGACCGCTCCACTAGATCACAATTACGTAAATTAACGTAAAATGATGGAATGTAGGTATACATTTTAGGGATAACTTGAATATTTGATCTGAGAGACACGTCGGTATATTCTCTGTTATAAACCATATTGATTCGTTATCTTCCGCTCATCGAGTTGCTGTCAAGTCTAGATTAGTATCTCGGCCGGTGAATAGGCACCGAGTGTTCATACCCCCAGCGCCACTAGCGAGAGAAATCGGCAAAACAAAACTGTACGTAGAAGAATCTTTAGTTTTATCAACTCTCATTGGTCGTGGCCATAGCAACCGATAAAAATCAACAGAAAACTCAAAATAGCTCAGAATTGGTAAAAGAGAGATGCAAACTAATAATTTAACAGATTCAGTGGAATTGTTTACACTTTATACATTTTTCACAGCGAAATATCCTGTCGCGTATTATTGTAAGAATGCATACAATGAGTAATGTTTACTAACTGCTGCAACTAAGGGTATGAGGATCCCGTAAAGTGTTGCTAATTTTTGCCACCCATCGCGCTGTCTCTCATTTCCAGAAACAAAAGAGAGTCAACACTCGGTGCCTATAGCCGACTGGACTCAAGCAACCCTCCCACCCAAGGTACCTCCCACCCTGCTCGAGGCACACAGTAATGTTAGATAAGATATTTGAATAATTTGTATACATTATTATACTTATACTTTCTGATGACGACTTCTAGCATTTGTTTGGATCTTTAAATATAGCTTCACGTTGTTACAGTAGCGCCCACGATCGACAGGGAACATGACAAACAAATGCAATTCCCAGACCAATTTTCAATTAAAGATTCTTTCACATTCATCACACAATCACACAAATTGAAGCTCTGATATTTTACTCTTCTTGTCTTTACAAAGAAATGCCCCATTATAATAGCAAGTGTGATTGTGTGACTTGCTAATAAATTAATCATTGTTTTTGGTGCTTCAACATTTTGCTTCAATACAATATTATTTTATTAATTTTCGTGTTTAATCATCAACTGAACTGTAGGTATAGTTCTGAGAGTAGTTATATCAATAAAATAAATTGTTTCCAATGACTGGGTATTTTATTAAACAATAATAAATAGTACGTCTCAAAGTTACGCTAAAGAAAAATTTAAAAAACGAAAATATGTGGCAATCACATTTCTAATTACCAATTCATGTATACTTTTCTCATATTTTGAGAGGATATTTACTGTGAATCAATATCAAAAACTTATGGTCAGGTTTTTGACAGATCTTAACCCTTTCAGAGACAGGGTAGAGGAGGGACTAATCATCCATTGTTTGACTTCCGTCGCTCGCGCTGACAGGTTTAGAGAAGGGGCGACGGGATCATAATCTCTGATTCTATGCAAAGCTTGCACATTTGCGGGTTAGAATGATGGTCAGTGCGAGGAGAAACGTGACCACTCTCTAAGACGGCCTGAACCGGACTGAAGTCACATCCCCAAATTTACCGTTATTTTCAAGATGGCGGCGCTCCCTCAACCTTTAGGATGCCCAACACAGCGTGATTATTCAAACACAAGGCGTGCGGACGTGAATTCTGTTTAGAAGATGTCAAGGTCATGTTATGTCAGCTGCACAAAACCCTTCAATGTGTTCGCTCCCATAAGACTCTATATGGTATCTAGTGCTCGGCGTTACGCCTGCGTGAAAACTCTGCGTCTGAGCGGGATAAAAACGCCTCGTGTGTTCAATGCCGTAGAGTATTACTACCTTCTTCTGTTGACACCGGCTAGCTTCTTAGAGGAGAGTGAGCAACGTCTTTATTAGAATGTGATCGGGTTGTTGCAAATGTGATGGATGATGTGTTCACAGTACATCATTGAGCTATGCTACGATTATATTATTAATGTTATGGGTGTTTCTATACTTAATTGGTTTGTTGTTGTTGTTGTTTGTGTGTTTCATTTGGTTTGGCTTGTATTTGAATGTAATTATATGATTTATTTCTTTATCAGCCATTTTATGGGTTAATACAATAGTTTAAGATTGTTAATTAATTAAGAAGGCGTTAGGTAGTTAGAACTACAATATTTTATGTAGATATACTACGTTAGATACAACCACTGTTGCGTTCTTATGTTTCTCACTGAGAAGTATACTTCCCACCATACATTAAGTGCTTTATGGGCGATGGGAAGTATATTTCCCACTTTCTGTTTGCGCTGCTATCTAGCGTATATAATAGGAAGTAAGAAAATATGGTTCACTTCTGCTAGGTCGGCAAAGAAGCTGTGAAATGAAGATGTGTCAAGTTCAAGGTCAAATCTTGATAGTCGCATTTTCATTCAAAAGCGTTTTTCGTTAAATCATGTATTATCAACCAATTTCTCCAAGGAAGATGTAAGATTATATTAAATAATCATCATACGATGATAAAGTCAATTTTTTTTTAATTTTTTTTTAATTTTATTACTTTTTTTGTTTAATTAACATGATTAACCCTTTCCCCTGGGCAGTGGGAAGTATACTTCCCACCAAATTTTGAGACTTAATAATAAAAATAAAAATAAAACAAAAATACGTTTTGGGGAGAAGGGTAATTAAATGCATTTCCCTATGTCAGATTCTTCCCATGTGTCCTCTGAGGTGATTGCCCATGAAAGGGTTAATGTTTTGTTGAGAAATTTCCTGGCACTGCTCTATATAAAATTAATTATTATCATAATAGGAATGCATTTAAAGTGTCACTGATATAAATATTAGTTACTGATATATTTAAATTTGCTTAATTCTAAGACAGACTTCACGCTTGTTTATTATAATATACAAATTGTTAAAATAACCAATAAATGAGTGTTATAATAAATATTTAGCTAATTCCACACAAATAATCCTTAAGGAAGAACATGTATTCCTGTCTCCTGCTGGATCCAGTCGAGGAATGACTTCACTCTGGTAATTCCCGGGGGATCAGTGTTCTGCCATCCAACTTTTAAACTCAACACGTAGAATCCAAGTAACATCGAAAGTAACATTGAAGAGGAAAAGTTAATATCTACCGATGTTAGGATTAAATAGGAAGATAATATTTATTATACTTTTTATTACGAAGAGATTGACTGCCTTCAAAACTATTTTGGGTAATTCCCCCCCAATTTCCAAAATTTCAAAAAAAATTATATAAGCGATTTGCCTTTTATTAAAAAATATAGATAACATAACATAACATTACAAATGCCATCCTACATTCGAATATGCACACTGATTGTAATTATTTTACCCCGTGAGCCCACAAAAATATCAAACGTGTTACAAAATACCCCAAAAATCAACCTTTGCGCCCCCCCCCCCCCCCCCTGGGCCCTCATTCACGTACATGGGGTAAGCCATGATAGCTAGTGGTAAGGCGTGGTAGATCGGGTGGCAGTGGTATCGGTATTCACGAAGAAGTTATCATGTCTTACCCCGGGGTAGAGTCTACCCCTACCTCGAGGCAGGGGTAAGCCGTGGTATAACCAAGTTTGAAGTTGGTGGTAACTTATTGGCGGCCATTTTTAACTTGACATGTCTGTCAAAACAACTGTTTGAAGTAATTCCTTCGCGTCGTCATCTGATCAGCTGTGTTGTGTGTTTATTGTATCTAATTTGTCTTTTACTTACGTTTTCTATGTTAGTTCATGTTTATTTAGTCATTCCACACAATATCGGATAGTATTATTGGTTCTAGTAAGTCAATCCATGGACCATATAACCTCCAAAACATTTTCTTAAACACTAGATATAAGTAATAAACTTCATATTTTTATGTTGCAGAGTTAAGTTAGCACTGAATTCACCGTAGAAAACTATTGTTGCACCAGATTTTATTGAACTAACACATTTCGTTCTATCTTTGTATAGTTTATCGTTTGGAATTGAACTGTCACTATTTTTAATAAAGACAAATGCACGCGCGCAGAAAATGATATTTGAATCTGATTGGTGGAATAATGCACTGCCTACTTAAAATTTACGTTCTATATACACTATTCAAATTTCAAGTATGCAGTGACCTACCACCAAGATACCACTGCTTCGTGAATTCGAATGTGTCATTCGCTACCCCGAGGTGGTAAGCAAGTGGTAGGCTACCCCGGGGTAGGCATGGATAAGGACAATGTACGTGAATGAGGGCCCTGGGGGGTTGCTGCTCCAAAGGGCAGATGTCAAACAAGTGAAAGTGTAATGTGCGTACCTTGAGGTACCCAAAACCACTTTCAGACCTTTCGTGACTGGGTAGGGAGGGGGGGGGGGGGGGGAGGGTTCACTACGGCTAGCTCATGGTCTATAAAGTATAATAATGTTATTTAATAGCCTGATAAAGTTTGTTGAAATATAAACGAAATATTGCTGTATTTAAAACTTTAAGGCTTGTAAAAGTTCAACGTCTTGATTCTTTTAATTAATAACCAAACTGAATTGATAAATATTGTATTAATATTGGTTGTTTTATGTAACTTTACTTAAAGTCACATACAGCTTTTAGGTGTTCTTTTCAACTGGGTGACTTAGGGCAAGGGCCACAAATATTTTTAATCTCGCAATCATGCTTGGATAAAGTTATAAACCAATTAATATGCATAAAATGCATTCCATTATATGATACCAAAACAAATAGTTTTCTGAAACCATTACAAATGAGATGAAAATGCACTGAAATGGACACTGGCCTTCTACCTCTGAATCTCATAAATTGTGTAACGAAAAGATGTTGGGAGCCATAAGTTTCGATACTGCATGTTTTTCATGTTGTTATTCCATTGTCTTGTTGGCTGTTTTCTAGATAATGACATATTCCTTTGTATGGAAAAACTTTCTCGTGAATGCCTATAATAAAATGCAGTAATTTTGATCATAACTGCGTTAATGTCTGCTGTATGAAATCATTGTTTATTCTGGATTTGCAATCCGGAGGACCCGGGTTCGATTCCGCGTCTGTTCTTCAAGACTGAGTATGTTCGTAGTTTTCCTCAGTCGAAAGACCAATGCTGGTAAGGTTCTCTACTAATAGGCAACGACCGCCACTTTCCTACCGTCCATCCTTATAATATTCGCCATAATCTTCCTTCGTTCTTCCGTTGTCTAGTTGCATAAAGTAAGACTTCAAAGACAAAGTTAAAAACCACTGTGTTGTAAACTTGTACTTCATCACACTTTAAAAGCTAATCGCCTAAAATCGTGTGCTCACAAACAGTTGTGGTTTGTGACTTCCTGAGAAAAATAATTGTCTCGGTTTAAGTTATAGAGTCTGTTTCGCGCAAAATGTGAGCCAAAATAAATGTGAAACATTTTTGTATGTTTGTGATGCTCGCTATTTTTCCTTTCGATTTTAACATGCATTGAAACATCATTTCGTGTCATTCATGAATCACGCACACGGCTCCTACGGATATGGTTTGCCTTCCTATCCTGAAACCGCGTTACATCCTCTTCTCTCATAAGGAAGAATCAAACACTCCGTCTCATTCATTAGTAGGTTATGTGCCTTGATTCAGTAACATAGCTGCAGATCTTTGTACATACGTATTAATGTTTTAGACTAAACATTATACAAGTTACTTAATATGACCTATTTCATTATGTCTACGGAAAGTTTTTATATAAATGTGTTAAATCTGTAATTTTTATAGTAAGGACATTCACAAATCACTAATAATATTTTCGTATTCATTATAAATTAACTAAATTTCATTGTAGTATCGGAATAGGAACTGGGAGTTCGACTGCCATGCAATTGCCATGGAGTTCCTCAGCTACGTTTTCATAATTAATTTGCTTCTTTTATTTGCATTGGAAGGTATGTATAATGACCTTTATAACATCTATATGTACCTTTATGACGGAAACAATATTCTCTGATATGTTGCCAAGAATTGGCGACGTTGTATGTATAACCTCAATCAACTAAATGGTGTGTTTTTCTCTTGTCAATTTAGATGGTTTTTCATTGAATATAATATCGTCACACCAAAATCACCAACAAATCAATCAAAATAAAGGCTCCGTGTATTTCTTCTGCAATGCTGATCGTGCTATCACACAATGCCAGTTCAAGTTACGGAATGGACGTTATAAGAATGAGTTACCAACAATTGACAGCAAGGATGTGACGCGTAATTGGGTTAGATATGATGGCAACAGATTTAGAATAAGCAACCAATATACGAACCTGACACA
The DNA here is from genome assembly GCA_934045905.1 of Leuctra nigra. Classification (NCBI taxonomy): domain Eukaryota; kingdom Metazoa; phylum Arthropoda; class Insecta; order Plecoptera; family Leuctridae; genus Leuctra; species Leuctra nigra. Next base: position 13,949,532 of record OW203771.1, on the reverse strand, counting down.
AGGACGATGTGACTTGAATATCATGGCAAAGTCAGCTTGGAGTGTACACGTAGTTAGTTGTAGGATCAGAACAGCTAGAGAGGGATGGACGTATCAACACTCCACTCTGTACGTTACTCAAGGAGCAGGTGCGTAACAATGTTGTATCTTGTATTGCCTTTTTGATGATTTTGATTATATTGCTAAAAGTTTATTAACAATTTCAGAACATGCTTCCGAGCTTAGCATTACACCAAATATAAGTATTTTTACATATTCCGGAAAAAAAGTCAACATATCGTGTCTGACTAACGCAGGGAATTGTGTCTTCCTGAATTCTATGGGATTACATGAATGGCCATATCGTACTACGTATCCGAAGTGCCTGGCCACTTTGACTGTCACCGAGAAGAACAGTGGCATGGTTTGGTGTGTCGGTGGAAGGAATGGTCGGGGCACAAGTGTTGTGGCTATCAGTGAGTAATAATAGCGACATCCCCTAGAGTATATTTTTTCTCTTATCGTATTTGGCCACGCTTGGCGAAAATCGATCAAAATCGCTCATTTTTAGCTTCCCTTCCATTGTATTTTCCACAGCTACCTGCACTTCCTGTGGCAAACCGTCCCCAATCCACCTATCTGAGGGATGTTTAAAACAATGCAATAATACGTTAGGAGAGAAAAATACTATTCGAGGATAGTTCAGGCTATTGTCCAAGTCGTTTTTCTAATTGGGTCTTTTTATTTGCATCCCTTAAAGTGTTGTGCAACTAACCAATAGGCACCAGCACAAGCAGAGGTATTATCGTCCCTATTTGTATTAGTGCCTATCGGTGGGGAAATGCCGAGGATTTTAACAGTAGCTTGAACTATCGCTGATCACTACGTGATAGAGTTACATGGGACTCTCGGAAAACAAACAAGCCATTAGTCACTTCTCAGCCATAAATAATGTGTCATCAAGTGTGTTTACACTTTGAATGGTAAATTCATGCATTCCCTTTACATTTTGTTTTCTTTGGTTTCATTGATGTAAATTCAAAACCAAATCCAGGAATCAAATCTATTTCAAATATGATAAATACGTACTACGTCCGAAGTGGCATAGCTTGTTTGCCATCTCAGTGACCCCAATTCTTTCACAAATAAGAACAGCAATCAACATAGTGTCCACAGTAGTCTATGGCAAAATTATAAGACATAGAGAATTTGGGCACGGAAAATCTTCTTGAAACTTGACTAAATAAAACTTTCTTCCGCGGAATCTTGTTACAGTTTCTCAAGTATCGTTGTTTCAGGACCTCCTACCGTCCCTCCTCGTCTGAAGTTGTCTCAAGACAAGTATAATGTCGGTGAAACTTTAGAAGCATCCTGCACTGGCATGGCAAGTGTTCCTCCAGCAAACATCAGCTGGTTGCTAGGAGACGAAGAAGTAGGTGATGCTGATGTGGAGGAGATTGCCGTTGACACTTGGAGGTGGACTTGGGTGGCCGAGAGCAGAACGCAGATACTGAAGAGGAAGCTGAGAGAGGAGGATGAAGGAAAGAACTTGACATGTGTTGTCCATCATGAAGGCTTGAGTACGTCTTTGTCTTCCTCAACATTGATATCACTCTTCGAATCGTCTACCGAGTCAACTACAGAAAACAGTAAGACTTATTGACCTTGCGCATTCTCCTCTCCTACCTAAGTGTCATCTGCAGGTTTACAGTATGATATGCACATATCCTTCATATCCATCTTCAATCTTGCTTCCTTGAGTATATGTTGACTGTTTTAATAAAGTTAGGTATTGACATTAATGTTATCCAAATGCTAGTGAAACCACCTGAACAAAAGTCTTGGTGGTATACCGGTCAAAGCTGTTTTTTGAAAGTAACCTTTGGTAGTAAAATGAAATAAAATGTAATTTCAGAAACGGAATATTCAGAAATCTCCACAGGAACGATAATAGCAGTTATTCTGGTTCCAACTCTTGTAGCGATCATTGTCGCTTTTCTTTATCTACGCTTCAAGCACCGGTGGTGCTTCGCAGGTAAATTGAAACATCATCCATTTTGTATATTCACTTCGGGTAGTCTTTCTTTTCCATCCATTTTTTAGAATAGCATGATAATGTGAAATGCATTTTCTAAAGTCATCCGCAGTCGATCTGTGGATTGGAAAAGGGTCTTTTCACTTTCCCGTCCCGTCCCCTACTTGTCCTGCGTGCGCATCATGCCCCATTGTTCATGCCGAGCCTTCTCTTGGGTTGAGCTCACTAAGGTGTTCGTAAAATACCTGTTTTTTCAAGAAAATCCCAATCCACAGATCGACTGCGGGTCACTTTACTCCAGAAACTTTCCCAACGGACGAGAATAATCTTTGTTCAGCTTCAGTGTCAAACACCAGCGAACCACATCATCAGCCTGTAGCAACAGTCTCAACAGCCGCACCTGTTGCTGCTGGCACAGTGCATCCAGGCGCATCAACAGCGTCAACAGCCACTCCTGTATATCCAACAGGAAGCAGAGGAATGTCATCAACCGTCGTGCCCGTACCTGCTGGTACTGTGAATCCAGGCTCTTCTCCAGGGGGTCGGGCAAGAGTGGCTGAGGAGAGCGTAGTTTATGCTGAAGTTGTTCACAAGAATTCTCCATTGAATCCTCCGAAGGCACCGCGATCTGAGAATACGCATGAGGTGCTCTACGCAGAACTCAATTTCAAATAAATATAATACAGAAGAGTTGACGAACAAGTCACATTAACTACCCCAGCCCCCAACCTCGACACACACAAAAACCTGTGAATTTTTATAAATTCATGAGAATTTCCTAGTTGGGGAAACATATGAGTAAACAACAACATGTTGTGTGCAAATATCATGCTCCTAGATTATCAAGTTATACAATATTTCAACGACAGGGTCCGAAGAAATATTGCATTTTTTAAATAGAATTGTGTACTTTTCAGTTTATTATTGAGCGAGCGAAGCGAGCGTATACTTTTGGCTCTTTTGGCACGGACCTCTGTGTTTTTTTTTTGTTTTTTTTTCCTGTTACTAACGATATACAGGTCAGAGTTTTTCTTCAATCGAGCTAAAATTTTGCACACATGTACGTCACATTTCTGGGCGTTGCAGACCCTAATTTTTTTGAAATCCATTGATTGGTACAAATTAAAAAAAAAAACTTTCGATTGGTTTGGTTTGATCAAATTAAAATTTTGACAAGTCATTACCCCCAACATTGTACCCATATCAAACAAAGTTTGAGCCAAATCCTCCCATTGGTTAAAATTAAAAACCATCTTTCCTGTGTTTTTTGAAATTTAAACTATAACCGATTGAACGATCAACTTATAACTTCGCATGATGGTTGGGATCAACATTATCTGCATTTTTGACAATTTTCATACTAATCTGTGTTTAAATCCAAAAGTTATTGACATTTTACGGACTTTTTGCGTGTTGATACTGTCAAATTCACGGCGACTCTTCGACTCTACAGTTCAAGGCAAGGTAGTTAGAGCAGAAACTTTCAAACGCATATGAAACTGATAATGACCGTTCAACAGTCGATCTGACTATGATCTGATATTGTATAGACACACTTATGTGTTATGAGTGGTCCCAGATATATTTTTTGAAGGATATCCTGTGATTTTTTTTGAAAATTAACATGGAACCGTTCAATCATAAAGGTTCAATCGATCAACTTAAAACTTTGCATGGTTATTTGGACCAATATTTTTGGGATTTTTATACAAGTCTGTGACGAAATTCTAGAATTATTGGCTTTTAATGACATTTTCGATGGACAGAATTTCGGTTCGAGGTGTTGCGCGTATCCGTGCTCGCTCATCAACGCGTTACACAGAGCGTTTTCCTAGTATTACAGGCTGCACCCCCCCCCCCCCCCCCCCCCCGCCCCGCGTGATTATTACTTAGGAGGGCACGGGATTATCAATCTGTTATGAAGTTAATAGTTTTAATGGAATTCATATTAGAAGGTTTGTGTCTACCTGTAGGTATCATTATAGTATGTTAATTTATGTATATTTATTTAATTTGGGCCTCCTTCTGGAAGCAAGCTGCTCAGGCTAGCACGAGTTAATCTAAATTATTATCTTCATGAGAAAGTAGACGATAAGAAAATTAATGCAATTTTATTTAAACATTTCAGCGTTGAATTGAAGCGATACTAAAACACCAAAGTGAGACATATTAATTAATAATATTTTTATAATTTCAAATAAACTTAGAGCATCGTCTTCGTAAAATTAAAATCAAACTTATGAATTTGTGAAAATAATGTTTTAATTATGTTTAATGTTTAGAGAAATATTTAAAATAATTGGATGTATAGTCAGATGTCAGATAGTCAGATAGTCAGATAGTCAGATAGTCAGATGTCAGATGTCAGATGAGTTAGGAGGAAGAATAGATGTATGAGAAAGAAGATTTGGAAGAGTAGTATTGTTATTTATAGTTTTAAGTTTATATATTATTATTATTTGTTTTAAGTTGTATTTGTATTTCCTTGCCACCTGTTAAATACTATTTGCAAGATGTAAAACAAATAATAAATAATGTGCGGCCCATAGATATAATTTAATACAATTCTCAGCATTGACCGATTTTCCACGATTGATATTTCATATTAGTCTTCAGGTAAGAATTTGTAGTGAACCTTCTTGGCTGAGTGGTGCTGCCGGCCAATACATGCTATGATGTTTCGTCATGTTTTTTTATTAAATAAAAAATATTTTTGTCAACAGATTTTTTTGGCATTTTCCTTTTAAAAATCTTTTTCAGGACAATAAATTATCAAAATGTAAAATAAAATAGGAACAATTGTTGTCTACTCGTTTTGATCTTTGCTATACAAGCTACCTTTCATATTTACCATTTATAGTTCAGCTCAGTAGTGACTTTCATAGAAACATTCTTTGGAGTGAAGGGAAGAAATGGTTTGTGCTCACGGGGTACAAACCTGGGACCTCTGAATAACACATGTAAATGTATCGACTCTCAGTTCTGCAAGTGATAGGGACACGTGATCAAATCCTGGTTAGGCCGAGGATTTTATTTTAATCTTGCATTGTTTCATGATAATAATAACCATAGGAATTTTGGGTGAGAATTAATCAATACATATTTGAAAACAGTTCCTAAGATTGATCAATGTTAATATGACAAATACAAATAATCTAGTCAAAGAAATGAAGACACGAGTAAATTGTCAATAAAGAAATTGCCTTCAGATGAAGAAATATTTATTGCGGTTTATAATGAAATGCAATTTCCATATTGTCTGTTGATACATACTCAGAAACGGGTCTTCGTGATTATCTCGAAATGTACACTCGCTGCGTTTGAAATATTGAAAAATTTAAAAATAAAATGGAAATGTCAATATTTCGATTCTTTGGCAATTTTTCTGAAAATGTATAATAATAAGATATGACTTTTTGTCTCAATGAAAATAGGAATGTGTCTGCAAAACAATTCATATACCTATACTATTCAACTAAACAGAGGCATCCTCAATATCATTGCAGCTCATTGCTATCGTGGATTGACCAAATCAACATGGGCAGGGCGGCATTTATGAATAGAAGGGACGAACAATACTCAATAAAACAATTACAATGTTAAAGACTTTTTCACTCAAGAGTTTTTAGAATTATTTATTGAAATATTTCGGCTTTTTTACAAATGCCTTCATCAGTCAATAATACTATAAAAAACTAAACTGACAAGCAAGATCTAAACAAAATTTATAGGCTTCCTTAAAATATGTAAAACAAGGTCATGAACTTAATTTACAAAATTTCCTAATTTACTCATTATTAGATTCTCAAATTTCTAATTTGAATTGTGATTAAATTTATAAATAACTTGTTCTTTGATAGTTTCAACCCAAATATTATCAAATTCTAAACTTCCCTGGCTTATAATACCAATTTTTTCTTTCTTCAAACATTCCATAACTGCACTCTCCTTAAATTTTCTCTTCTTCCAATTCTCTTCATTCATTATCCTCTTCGTTACATTCCAATCTATGTCGTGATTTAATTCAGTTGTATGTTCGGCTACTAAAGATTTTGTTAATGATAAATTCCAAGGTTCTTTCTTTTTATTTTTAATGTTGCATTTGTGTTCTTTTAATCTCACTTCCAAAGGGCGTTTCGTTTCTCCTATATAGAAATCCCCACATTGGCATTCCAGCCCATATATCCAGTTTTTTGATTTTTGCAGTAAATTTTCTGGTTTAACTTTCATTAAAGAATTTTTAAATGTAAACGTTGATTTAAAAGTAGTTCTGATGTTATATTTAGAAAGGATCCTACTTATTTGATTTGATAGGTTAGGAATGTTCTCAATTGATAATGTATTGATTGGGTCTTCTCTTCTAGTCATCGGAGATTCACAATGTTTAATAACTTTGGAAATTTGTTGATTTGAATATCCATTCATTATAAATGCTCTTCGTATTATATCCAATTCTTCAATTTTGCTTGATTCTTCTGTGCAATGTGAAGAAGCTCTGTTTATCAAGCATTTCATAGTGCTTTCCTTAATAATGTTACTGTGGTTAGATCTAAGATTGATATATTGACCCGTATTTGTTTCTTTTCTGTATACTTTTGAAGACAAATTTAAGTTTGAACGTTTAATAGTAAAATCCAGGAAATTTATTTGTTCTTCTTGTTCCTTCTCGATGGTAAATTTAATATGTGGATGTTTTGAGTTAGCCGCCCTAAAAAATGCTTCCATTTCTTGCTCACCATGATCCGAGATAATAAATATGTCGTCAACATATCTGCACCAAACCTTAGGCTTTAAGATGCTTTTTTCTATGAATTGTTCTTCAAATCTTGCCATAAAAACATCACTTAAGAGTAAGATGCAGACGCCAGCGTATTCAAATTTGGTGGCATATTTTGCAACTACTTGAACAACAATAAGTCGGTAAAGAAGGTGGGTTGATTTCCTTGCCGAAGCCGAGAATCGAAGAGTCAAATATCATATGGAGATTTCATTACCTTTGTTATTGATATTTTGAACACATTACTGGTATCCACACTGATTGTTCTATTCTCCTGAGTTGCAAGAAGATTTATATACAATGCACTTATAAATTGAATGCCCTCATATCAAATAATGTGCAATATTCTTCATGATTCAGACCTAACAATGAAATATTTTACAATCAGTCAGTGCCTTCCTAAACGATCAAGAAGAGTCTATGTATTTATTAAATATTATATCTAAGGGCTTTGACTCTGTATTGACGTCATGGGTCGTCAAGGCGAAGGTTACCATGGCGCTAGAAGTAGAGGAGGTGGGAGAGAAATCACATTTTACTTTCAAACTAGATTTTCAGTTTTTATGAAGTGACCATAAAAACAGTCAAATTTGGAACAAATCGTACGAGGTTTGTTTTTAACGTTTCTCATTCAGAAAAATTCGCTGATTACGCTCTGATAAAATCTAAAAACGTAATCTAATAGGAAATTGCTTAAAAATCATTTTGATTTGAATTTATTAAAACTGTAATATTTTTATTTAAGAGACACCAATGCGATTTCACGCTTGTTTTTCAACAAATACGATGTATTAAATCATTGTTCAACATATGAAAATTTATTAAATGAAAATCTCTAATATTTTTGGACTTAATTAACAATTAATAAAAATGATATGATTAAATCAATAAGCCATATTGACGCATCTAATAAAGGTAGAATCATTATCTTTACGGGAAATTGATGGCCAAGAATGCATATATTATTGGTACAGATATGAAGATAAAGCTACGACAGGTTTACTGATTGTCATCAATGACTCTTTTGAGAACATTTATGTAAAATTATTAATTGTTTCATTCCCACATAACAAATGTTTTAATTCATAATTTGCCAAATTTGTCAATATTCTGTCTAAATCAAGCATATAGATTGTCGAGTTCTTAACCTAGTTTACACACCCCCATAACTCTCCACACCCATATTAAAAAAAATGTGAATAATAAATAAGTCAGTATTATTGATAATGTATGGAGGAAAAGTTAATACAATTGAAAATAATAATAATAATAATAATAATAATAATAATAATAATAATAATAATAATAATAATAATAATAATAATAATAATAAGCGGTCAAAGGATGGAAAAGGGTCTCGGGGGTCGTCTAATCAGCCGAGGATTTGACGGTACCAAAACTCCGAGAAATGCCCGCGGGTTTTAACCTATACCATCAAATCCTACTCCCACGTCCACGAAGACATGAGTCGCGTGACCGCTGGGCAATGTATGGCATGCAATGGATGCATGTCATATAGCAGACGGGAGAGGGTGCATGCGAGTTCCCGGCGCATTCAAACTGGGGCCAATCGGCTAAGGGAACAAACCCCTACAGAAAATGCTGGTCCTCCAGGTTGGGGGTTTGGGCATAAGGCTAGCTCCCTTATCTCAGTAAAAAACGAACAATGCTAAGAAACCCAACGATAAGCCTCGGAAACCAACGGACGGAAAACCTTATAGACGAACAAAGCTAAGAAAACAGACCTTGAATTTTGGAACATGGAACATTCAGGGGATAAGTACCAAACAACATGAAGTCTTCCAGCAATTAGAGAAGTATAACATAGATATTGCCACTCTGACGGAGGTAAAGAAGAAAGGGAGAGGTAGTGAGGAGATTGGAGAGTATCTGTTTTTCTACAGTGGGGTCGCAAAAGAACGAAGGGCGAAGGCCGTTGTAGCAATTGTGGTAAACAAGAAATTTAGGAAGTTTATCAAGAATTGGGAGGAGACTTCTGAGCGGATAATGAAAGTGGAGATGGAGATATGGGGTCACTGTTTGGTTGTTGTTGCTGCTTATGCACCAACGGACGATTCTAACAAGGCAGTTAAGGATGCGTTTGAAAATGACCTCATCACCCTCTTGAGTCAAGTTAGTAGTAGAAAGGAAATACTGCTAATGGGGGACTTGAATGGAAGAACTGGAAGGAAGGAAGATGATCTGGTGGTTGGAAGATTTGGGGAGAATGTTGTGAATGATAACGGAGAGCGACTAATAGAACTGTGTGGTGCATTGGATTTGAAGATAATGAATGGATTCTATCAGCATAAGCAAATTAATCAGTACACTTGGATGCAACCGACGAGAAACTTGAGATCGATTATAGACTATGTGATAATGAGACAAAAATCAGAGCTCAAGACTATGGACGTAAAAGTAGTTAGAGGGGCTGAATGTGGCACGGACCACATGTTTGTAAAAGCCAGAGTTTGGATTAAATACAGACATCATGCTACAACGGGGATGCAACAACCAGACCAGGGAAGAGTCGAGGGAAAGAGGTATAAGTTACACCTGTTGCGAGACGACTCTATCAGATTTCTGTATAAGTTACGTCTAGCACAGAAATTAAGCCAAGCAGGGGAGAATGAGACAGTCGAGCAGAGTTATAGCAGAATGAAACGAGCGATTCATGAAGCGGCGAGTGAAGCACTCGGGGAAGAGGAGTCTAAGGAAAGGACGGTGTACTGGTGGAACACAGAAGTAGAAAACATCATAAAAGAGAAAAGGCAGCTATATCAGAAGTGGTTGGTGAGTCAGGATAGAGAGGATAGGAAGCAGTATGCAAGAGCGAGCAGAGAAGTAAAAAAAACAGTTGTTAAAGCAAGAAATGAAGCCTGGAATAAAAGATGCGATGAAATTGATAGACATATAGGAGGTACTAGGGCTAGAGAAGCATGGAAGACTATTAAGGATTTGAGGCAGGATACGCAATATAAATCCAAGGTACAGATGATTGGGATAGAAGAGGGGAGGGGGTACTACGAGAAAATGTTAAACGAAGATCGGAATGAGTACATGCAAGGTTGGAATATCATACCAAGGCAGAGGCAGAATGTAGCAATTGGTGTAATAACCAAGAGAGAAATTTACCAAGCCCTGAGACGCACAAAGAATGGGAGAGCACCAGGCCCTGGAAATGTTTCAATAGAATTGGTGAAGAATAGGAGTCATAGAAATCCTACAAGACATCTTTAATAGATGCTTGATTGATGCTGAGCATGTACCAGAAGAGTGGAAGGTTGGATACATGAGCTCTATCTACAAGAAAGGATCCCGAACGGACTGTCATAATTACAGAGGAATTAACGTAACTGCATCTATTGGAAGATTGTATGGGCGTATTATAAAGACTAGATTGGAGCAAGAAGTTACCATTGGAGAAGAACAGTGCGGTTTCACAGCGGGGCGCTCATGTGTGGATAATATTTTCACCTTGAGGCAGCTAGTGCAAAAAAGGGTAGCGAGAGGCAGGGAGACTCATTTGGTGTTTGTAGATCTAGAAAAAGCGTATGACACAGTGCCGTTAAAAATGATGTTTGAGGTGTTATACGACAGCACTATTCCTCATGCATATGTGGACACCATAAGAGACCTGTATGAAGGACAGAGGAGTGTAGTGAAAGTAGGAAATCGCATGTCCAGTAGCTTCGAGATTACGAAGGGTTTGCGTCAAGGGTGCTGCCTCTCACCTTCTCTATTCAAAATCTATATAGATAAGGTTTTGCAAGAATTGCAAGCCAAGTGTAGATGGATGGGTGTGCCTGTGAATGGAGATTACCTGCATTCCCTTCTCTTTGCTGATGACCAAGTAGTGGTTGCATTGGACGAGGACGACTGCAATAATATGATGCGGAAATTATCAGAAACATACGAAAAATGGGGTTTAAAAATCAATTTTGACAAGACCAAATACTTGGTGGTAGGGGGAGAAGGTAATGACATGGACGTGGATGGGAAGGAAGTGAAAGAGTGTCGAGAGTATAAGTACTTAGGATCTATTTTTTCATCGGAGGGAAGTAGTCGCAGAGATATTAGCAGCCGGATAATCCAGGGAAGACAAGCGGTTCAGAAGCTGAACTCGATGTGGTGGTCTGAACAACTGCAGAAGCCTACAAAGAATAGAATTTATAGCAGCATTGTACAAAGTATTCTTACATACGGATCTGAGACCTGGGAAGTAACGAAGAGGGATAAAGAGAGGTTGATGGCGGTTGAAATGGATGCGCTCAGAAGAAGTTGTAGGGTGTCAAGAATTGAGCATATTAGGAATGAACAGATACGGAGATGGATGAAGAAGGAAGAAACAGTGATAGAGGAGATAGAGCGAAGGAGATTGTGCTGGTATGGACACTTAAGAAGAATGGATCCTCATAAGTGGCCCCTGAAGATATGGCATTGGACCCCTCCAGAGAGGAGGAAAAGGGGCCGACCGCCGAGAGAATGGCAAGAAGATGTAAAGGAGGCAATGGGGAGAAGAAACTTGCTGGAAGATGGTTGGATGGACAAGGAGAGGTGGCGATTGGGGTGTGAGAAACGGCCTGTGCTGTAAAATACTCACAATATATATATATAATAATAATGTAATTTATTGAGCACATAAAATAGGTACATAATTGGTCTGTATTCAACAATCGAGTCGTTGATCTTCCATACATCCATCTCTTCTCTTCAGCTGCTTCACATCTTCACCGTTTACCTACTTCTTCTTAATTCATAATAGTCATTAAAATTGTGCTTCAATATCAGTGGTAATATTGGAAGAACATCCAAGCATTTGCTTTTTAGCTGAGGGAAAACCACTGAAAAAACATTCTCAGCAGGATGTAATCTTGATTCTTGTCTTCCAATATCATTACTTCACGAATTCTCTTTCTTGAATGATAGCGAGTTTATCCTTAACGAGCGTCTTGAAAGCTTTTAAACTTAGGGTCTGCTCTTCTGTTGTTGTTGTGTTGTATGCTACTGAGGCTGAATAGGAAAAACAGTTCTTGAATTTTTTACTTCGATGAGTTCCAAAGTCTAGCTTATCTTTGGACCGCGTGTCTCGTAGGTGAATATCATGACGCTTTCTCAACTTATCATTTAAATACTTTGGCTCTCCCGTTCTCAATATCTTGTGCGTTGCGCATGTTAAATGTAGGCTTCTTCTCGCTTCCATCTTTAGCCAATGAAGTTTTGGAATGAAGGGACTTATATGGTGTCTTCTCTTAATATTGAATACAAACCTAGCACAAGAATTCTGGACTTTTTGAATACGACCTACATCTTTCTTCGAAATACACGGTCCGTAAACGATGTCACAGTAATTCAAATTAGATATTATAAGTGCCTCAACAAGCTTGCTTTTTGTTGATCTTGTCAGAATTTGTTTAAATCTTTGCATTGTTCGTAGTTTGCCGTAAGCTTTGCTATTTGCTTTCTGAATATGATCTGAGTAAGTCATTTGGCTGTCCATTATCAAACCTAAATTCCTTGCATTTTCTGAAGTGGGAATAATAGAACCATTTATATGTAGTTTAAATTCACTATTAAGTATTTTGATCCGTTGACATTTGTTCCCTATAATCATTGATATGGTCTTCGAAGTGTTTAAAGAGAGTCCTTGACTTTCACTCCATGCAGCAATAGACTGAAGATCTTCGTTTATTTTCTCTTGTGCTGCAGCTAGATCTTGAGGGCGAAAGGTATATAGAAGCTGGGTATCATCTGCAAATTTGTGTATTTTGCAGTGTTTCACACTCTCATCGATATCAGTTGTGTAAACTATGAACAGTAGTGGAGCGATACTTGAACCCTGTGGTACTCCTGTTCTATTTTCCCTTGGCATTGATACGTTATTAGCTGATAATTTTACCCGTTGTTGACGTCCGGTGAGGTAACTTGCAAACCATTTAATTGTCATCTCTCCCACTCCAAGATATGTGAGTTTAGCCAGTAGGAGTTCATGATTGATAGAGTCAAAGGCTTTTGTAAAATCTAATAATATAAGACTTGTAACCATTTTCTTCTCCATTCCCTTGATCGCTTCATCAGTTACATCTAGAAGTATTGATGTTGTCCCACGATTTTTCCTGAATCCTGACTGACTATTAGATAATAATTGCAGTTCTTCTAGGTATGCAGTCAGTTGCTTCACAACAATTCTTTCTAGTATTTTGGACATTGTAGTGAGAATACTAATGGGTCTAAGGTCTTTGAATTGTTTTGGATGTGAGCATTTTGGCAAAGGTGTTATAACTCCTTCTTTCCATAGATCAGGAAATATTCCAGAAACAAGAGAATGATTTACAATACTGTGTATAGCATTTAAACAGTTTGGCATGCATAGAAGTAATGTATTGATATTTATATTATCAATGCCTGTTGCTTTGGTCTTAATTTTTCTCAATTGATCAACGATTTCTTCTGTACTAACTGCTCTGAGCTCAAAGGCATTTTTTGACGTAATAGTGTATATAGTGTAATATAGTGTAATATATAGTGTAATAGTGTAAGAACTGATAATAAATACAAATTAGGTCGTATACATTATATTTAGGCGATAGGCGATCAAGATATCGGCGCTTATAACCAAGCTGTTGAGCGCAATACAAACCATAATACTACTACAACAAGATATCCCCTCCACTCACATAATTAGTTATACCGGATGGCGGTACCCAACTGTTACTTTAATGATTTATAGCTTTTTTCTATTTAATAAATATGTTTGAAACTTACACATGTTAAATTCTGCTATATTTTCTAAAATATGTGTATATTTCAAAATCATATCTTTTACAGTTTTGATAGGTATTAGTGATCTCTTAAACAGGACGCCATCCATCCATGTTACTTGCTTTTTCCAATACAAACGACAGCTCACCGGCCTTTTACTAAGCCAAGATAAGTGTACACTCCAACATTACACTAAATATAAAAATATTTGCTAAAATGAATCACAGGCTAAGAAATTTGCAAAATTTAAGTAATCGTCTTGCACCCAACCTCCCACAGCACAACGAACTATAACGAGTATAGCCCTTTAATCAGACTGAATCTAGAGGTAAAAGTATTGAAAAGGTGTCCGAGACAAAATTCCTAGGAATCTTAATAATGAAAATCTAAACTGGGCACCTCACATCCTTAATACTGGGTGACCCAAAAAAGACGTCCAATGGGCGAGACACCGCTGTGAATAAAATACTGCAGATATAAGTCCGAAAATTTCATATGTTGTAACAAACATACCAATGTTTGATGTGTGAAAGTTTCAAAAACATTTCTTTTGTAGGAAAAATGTTACATTGTCGAAAAATCGATTATACGGAGCTCACGAGCGCGCATTCAGAAAAAGTACACTGGCGGTGACACCTTTATTTTCAACAATGATATCAGACTGAAAATTTCAAATATTATTCACAACATATGACTATCTATTGTATACAAATTTCAATACATTTGAATAAGTGGAACGAATGTTATGGTATCTTGAAGTTGAGCTTAAAAACAGAAAATATTGGAGATAGTTTCACTTCTAAAATTAACATGTGAAATAAAACTTGAGAAATTATCTCTGCGTGTATTCAACTTTTTAAGCGCATACTCTAGATAACATAACTTTCGTTACATTGATTCAAATGAATTGAATTTTTACACAATTGATAGTTATATATATTAAATAACATATGAAATTTTCAGCTTGATATCGTGAGCAGTTTTGAGTTAACAGCGTCCCGGGCATTTGACATTTTCTGGACGCATGAATTTTGAGCACCGTATAATCGATTTTTCGACAACGAAATTCGAACAGCTGTAACTTTTTTCTTATAATATGTATGATGTTAATACTTTCACATATTATACCTTACTACGTTTTGTATAATTGGTGTGATTATCAGCACGATATGTGCAGTAGTTTCGTCACAATGATGTCTCGCCCGTTGGACGTTTTTTTTGGGCCACCCGGTATAAAGTAGAATGTCTGTATGTATGTATTATGTCTGTTACACACATACACATAATATCTGTCTGCTCTTCATACTCCTACACCCTTTGAGGGTAGAGACATTCTACGAGACCCGGCGCACGCACATCGTAGGGTATTTACCCCATATATCTGACCACCCCCCTTTACCCTAAACCAACCCTTAAACACTCCAATTTTTTAACCCTCAAGCGCGTTCATTGAATTCCAAGAATTTGCTGACGCGAGTCTAAACAATTAGCTATAAACTAAAAAGGCAATAAAATACAGATGTCACATTTGCCTGCGGGCGCAGCCTTCGGGTGCAACTAGGGGAACAATTAGTCGACGCTGCAGTTCTACACTCGAATCTGGTTCATTGCATCATCATACCGTCATCTCGACGCCTGACTGGGATGCAACACTACTTCTGTCAAATAATTTGCATTGCATATCTCAATAGCGTGCAGCATAGAACTCAGTTAACGACGCGTTTTTGGACACTACACCGCACGAGCAACGCCATCTTTGATTTACTGCTCACCATTATCTTAGTTCCCTTCTGCATGTCTTTGAAAGATAATTGAGACTTGATTTCTTGATGGGATCGTTGAAAAGCTTTTTGCTGTTACTCTCCTCCTGGTGCGGCTCAAGTAGTGATTGAACAAACTCTTTGAGCATAGCTCTGCCTGTCTCGACACAGTATGACAAGGATGTATTGACTACGTTTTCGGTGTCAAATGGATCGACCATGTTGTCTTGGATGTGTGATTTTATGATCTTCGTCACTTCTCTCTAATCTCGAGCTTTCCTGGAGGGTTTATCCTGATCGTGGACGAACGCTGAAGATGGTAGTCCTTTTCGTCGTTTCATTTCTTTGTCGTACGAGCCCAGCACGTGACATGTTAGCGTCCACCTCAGAACGGCGCTCTCCTTCAACGTGAAGCCGACAATGCCACTTCCAGTGTTTCCTCCCTTGGTGTCTCTGATGACTGACATTTCCACGGCCATGTCACTCCACACACCTCGGAAGCAACCGGGAGTGAAGTTGACAGAAAAGTGGCCATTGTCGAACTCGGTTTCTATCGCCGGAGGAAGGGATGTTAGCATGTCAACGGCGTAGTACGTGGCCCAGCGAGCATAGTTCTGTCGGTTACATGCAAAGAAGTGTGGCAGAGTGTTAACTTGCGTCTGAACATGGAGTTTCTCCCTTTCTGCGCGAATGTTCAGAAGCATGATCTCCAAGGTTACGATGAGATTGTCCCAGAAAAGAAATGTTGGGCTATTGGCTCGGCCGTATTGTCGATACTCTTTCAAGACAGGAACGAAGTGCTGGTCAATCTCTTCAACTAGCGTCTGAAGTGCCTCGAATCCTTGTTCCTTTTCATGTGTTGTGTGAGCATTTATAAGGCAGGACACAAGTGCATCCAGTTCAGTGACATCTTTTCCAGTGCTCTCCATCCACTTCAAGCAATTTACGATCATAATGTTCATGAGGGTTTCGTACACTTGTGTTAACCCTCGGACAGCTCTGAAGAATTGCTTTCCTGACAGCATGGCGTTTACTGTGTATGTCGCGTAACTGCCAGAGTCACTCAAGATGTCTGCCAAACCAGCATCGCCCCAAATCTTGCCAATTACAAGCAATGAACGTGCAAAGATTATGGAAGCCACCAAAACGAACAATCAAGTTGGAGTACTCCTCCGGATTGCTCATCTTGATCTGCTGCGCGACGGGCGTACAGTTGTTGGTCGAACGTGTGCACGTGAAACTGTTGACCACATTTCTTTGCAAACATCTCTCCTTGTTTCAATGTTGTATTGACAGTTGTGAAATCTGCTGGTTTGGCATCAATCGCTGGCAAGTATTTATTTATTATTATTTTTATTTAATTTTACACAGCTTTGGAAATAAATTTCCGGTGGCTGGAGATGGAATTACATATATAAA
This sequence comes from Leuctra nigra, assembly GCA_934045905.1. Taxonomy (NCBI): domain Eukaryota; kingdom Metazoa; phylum Arthropoda; class Insecta; order Plecoptera; family Leuctridae; genus Leuctra; species Leuctra nigra. Next base: position 13,932,800 of record OW203771.1, on the reverse strand, counting down.
ATACATTTAAGTGTTGTTACAATGCAATTGACAATATTCAAGAAATCAGATCTGGAATTCATCGGAGAGTATATTCTCCAATTGGGCAGCGTCAGGTAGGGACTCCATCTTCTTCGCTGGCAAGCGGTTCCAGAGCCGACAAGTTCTACCCAGGAATGAGTGCAGACCGATGTTCGTCTTGTATCGCCTTAGATTTAGTTTGAGGCTATGGTCATGCCGGGTGATGTTGGTTGAGAATGACCATAGCCCATCTAGGCCTTGCCTACAGAGCTACGTACAGAGCTAAGTACAGAGCTAAGTACAGAGCTACGGTGTGGGTTTGACGAAATGTTCCGGTAGAGGTATTGAAGCCAGTCCAAAATGGTATTGTCTGGTAATCTGAATCAACTTAAATTCCTTGAAAATTGGTCGGTGAACTTGTCGCAATAATATCAAGGCGATATCTTTGCTGTTGTTGTAAACACATTAATAATCCAGAAATGTATGCAACTTGTCATAGATGCCATGCATTCTCTGTGGTTCTGGTCGGATAGTTGGTTTCTGGAAGTGAATTAGTTTGTTCATTCTCTATTTTGGCACTTTTAATGTGGTTTCATAAGTCCATTTCATTCTAGTTGACACTACTTCATTCGTTACAGTTTGATCTTGAAAGTTGCCACCCTCGTTTCTGTTTTATAGACCTGTGAGTACGTACATCTCATCACTGTCTGACAACTGATCCTCAGCAATTGTTGTTAGGAAAGAGCGTAATTCATAATAACTCGCGCAGAGTCCATACCAAGGAGGTTGTAGTTATATTCTTCTGGAGGGGCCAACCCAAGGAAAGTACCGGCCTACGCTACGGGCTTAAAACCACTCCCGGCTAGCCGCCACTCCTCCCGGGCGGAAAAATTCCAGGCAGAAAACGATTGCATTCGCACGTGCGCTTACGAGCGCCAATCCAAGAGTTACAGTAATGTTTTAATTGCGCGCCAATGAATACACTTAGAGAGATGCGGTTTGTAACATTTAAGTGAGACTCCAAGGAATCACCTCCCACTTTTCGATTCACTTTTACACTTTGGGTGGCACGCAATTAAAATATGTCTGGGAACGTTTGGAAAATAATTCAGAATGCACAAAAAGTGTTCTATTCAACTTGCTGTAAGGTCGCGGAATCTAAAAATTGGAGGTGATTCCTTAGAGTCTCAGTTAAGCAATGTTACAAACCGCATCTCCTAAGTGTATAATCATTGGCGCGCAATTAAAATATTCCTGGAACCAACTATTGGAACTGTGCGGGTTTGACCGCGTGCTACGTGACCCGTTGCTTGTCTGGTGTTTTTGGTGCGTGAGGCGAAATATGCCTGCAGAAAGTCGTAAACTCCTTGGTCCATACGAATGAAGAGTCTATATGAGATTACGATTTCCATACTCATGGTGTAATTGAGCCATCATTGATTTGATTTGATTAATTGGGTTTAACGGCGCGTCAACGACGAGGTTATATTGCGCACATTAGTTATTTTACTTTTAACTTTATTGAATGAAGTGGAGGATATTGGGAGGGGGTTGACCTAACGGGCCCGATCCGGGGGAGTCCGGCACTGGTGGGAAGGCCAAGCCAGAATGGGGACGGACCGGGGGTGTGAGGATTCGGGCCGGCGGAACCCGATTTCAGGGGGATCACCATCTCGAGGGGGAAGACCGGCCCGATAGGGACCGCAAACCCTGGCTGCTCTTTGTCTGGACCTCACCACTGACCTGTCCGGCATGGGTAGCCCTTACACATGAGCATATGCTCGCCGGCGTAGCTGCAATGGATCGTTGGCCAACACAAACCCCACCACCGCGATAAGGTGGCAGCCGTCGGTGGGGTTGAGCCATCAGACCCAAATGAAACGGAGGAACTATTTTTTTTGTTAAAACGGCGTGACTGTAAATTAAGCATTCTGCGATTGTCAAATATCGTCGTTTTATTGTTTCGTCTGATTCGAGTTCTGTGTCATCTTCTCTGTGTGCTCGCGGATCCATTATCAACTTCAATAATGTAGCCAAACGCTGTGGTACAAATTTTTCAGAAGCTTGAAGAGACACTTCGGATGGAAAATGATAATAATCGGCTGTTGGAATATTATTAATTTCTGTTTGGATGACTGCAGCGGCTTGTCTCAGTATCATGTCGGGTGATTCGGATGCTATTGTCAGGTCTTCAGTAACAAGATCGTCGTCTAATTATACAGTTGACCCACACACAATTGTATTTGCACACATTATGCTAGGCCAATTTCCAGACTGAACGTGAAAGGAAACAAAACTGCCAAACTTACTCAAAATCTTGCTGTTGATAAATGCAGTGAGGCACTGTTCTGCATCGATTGCTTCGGCACCTTCTTGCACTAAAAATGATCTGAATTTTTCGCACACTTGCGGAACTAAGACATTTTTCCGTCGGCTAATTCATTTTTAAAATGATCAAACACCAAATCAGCTGCTCTATCAAATTTATAATTTTCTCTCTCCTCTCTGCTGCGTTGATGTTCTTCTCCGAGCAATACGTCTGGTAACATTGCCTATGGTAACGTGCGTTCACAGCAAACAAATCTCTTTCAAACGTAAACCGCTGGATTATTACCTATTCGGATCGTTTTTGGGCATAGGACTGTTGAATGTAGTGAAGTAGGGTTCATATTTGCAAGGGAAAATTTGTCGCCTTTCTTTCGTTCATCTTTAACATTACCACAGATAAAACAATGCAAGTTCCAGTCAAAGAGTTTTGTCGAGTCCAGAGCAATGCGCTTGGATTGTGACACACCTCGGGATTATCACCGGAACTTTCTTGTGACTTTCGTTTCGCAGTTCGCGCTTGTTGGCGGCAATTTAAATGAAATCTAAATGGAAATATTGTGTGCTTCTTTCTTTGATAGGTTATAGTATTTTCCTTGAAATTTCATCGTTCCTGTCTTGGCATGCTTTGAAAAGTGTTTTAAGTCACTGCATCTGGAATATTTCTCTGTGGGTATTCAAGCAAGAGGGTGTGGAAAGCAGGTATAGGTATTGCGCGTATCAGTGCTCGCTCATAAACGAGTTACACTGAGCGTTTTCCAATTGTACGATATAGACAATTTAAATAGTATGATCCCGACAAATAGACAGCAGGGGAGGGTGGCGAAATCTCATGTTATAGCTAACCAATGACAAACTGGGCAACGCACAAGTTCCTCATAACAAGCCAACCTGAATATTTGAATTAAACGCCTATAAGGAGAAAGGAGTATCGTGCACTGTCAATCAGAAACTCAAGTTATGTTCAACATTCAAGCGCATCATAGTTCAAAAAATCAATACTTCATTCACTTTCCCTATTCAGAAAGATTCGTTGATTACATTCATATAAAATCTGCAGTATGGATTATTTGTGGATCAGAGAATAATATTTGCTGAGTTGCGATGAGAAAAACAGGTCTACGGCGTCATATAATGTTCCGTTCAACTTCTTGTTGCAGCAGCAAATTTGGACATGGGTTTTGGGCAAGTATACATGTAGTTTTCGTATGCCACAGCTTTTTAGGACTGTAGGTATTGGTCCTAAAAAGCACATTATTATAAATCCGCTTTTACTTCATTTGCTACTTCTTTATTTTCATGGTGGACAATCCAGGCCGACAAATAATTGTAATCAATCAATAAGTAAATAAGTAACTCAATTTCTATAAAATGGCAAAAGAAATATTATTTAGTATAATTAGCTCCGCCTACAAATGCTTAAATGCATGCATTAGATTCCGTTAATAACATAATTCTAATTCCAAAACGTCCATAATAATAGTTTTGTAACCTGACAAGTGCCACAGGTATCTGTTGAATATCAAAATTCTACTAAAAATATTGAAATTGATAAATATATTAATGAATAAATAGGTAACCATTGGAACGTAAGGAAACTTCTCAGAAAAGCACGGTACTTATATATCACTGCCCAGTGGAAAGTATCGAGTTGGCCGTGAATCAATCCTAGAAAAATTACTTGCGATAAAGCAGTTTCAACGATTTTCACTAGCATATTCTGTCAGGAAAGTGGTGAACTACTGGTGTAAAAACATTGTCAGATTATATAGATTTCGTGTGCATTTTTGAGTGATAGTTTCTCAGTGGATTACCTTACTATTTCCGCGATAACCAAGCCCATTTTAATGCTAGGTCTTCCAAATTTCGTGTGTTCTTTGTCAAATAATCACGCTTTCCGTTGATACTAACCGTGATTTTCTTGATAAAGCCATTCATTCTAAAGGTGGTTATACAAACTTGTGATAAAGAAGTGTGACTGCAGCTGCCCGTGAGTCATTTTTAACATTTATTTAAGCGGAATGTAGTATTTCTTTCTAAGGGGACATCCATTTAACCCACTTAGACATGTCTTAACTAGCGCCATAAAATATTTCATTACAATCCATTACGATTTGTAGTAAATACAACAGTAGTGCTCACTCATGTTTGACAAGAGAAAAAACCCGTAATCGTGCATTAGCACTTCCATGCTCACAATCATATTTTAACTGCCACAATATAGGAATTAATTTCGTAGATAGCCAATGACATTTCCAATGGGTTAAATGCATAAAACACTTCATTGTAGTAGTAGTATTTTCTCCTAGAGCTTTCAAAATACTGCAAAAACTGATCCCCATGCCTCGTTTAGAGTGGCATTTTTACAAAATATTTTGAGAGAAAATAAACGCCGGATTAAAATATCTTTTATGGCATTTTTGCGTGTATATCTAGTCTATTACTACAAAAATTTTCACTAATATTCATGGAGACTTGTAGAAACTAGAAGCAAAAGAGTATACCCTGTTTTGGGAAGAAAATTATTGAAAAAAATTTCAAAATGGCAGCCATGCAACCGACTCTTAAGGCACTAGAGAGGCAATTACCCATGGGCAATCCAGTCTTTTGTATAAAGAACTTATCTTCAAATTGGAAATAGTTTGTTTTCAAACATGATCGCAATAAATCTATGACGGTTTCATTTTTTAGTGTATCATCACCCAAAATAAGTGGATTACTGTTCAACGTTTCTTCTATAATTAGTAAAGTTTCATCAATCGGAATATTGGGATACATATTAATCACGTCCAAGCTGTACATTCTATCATCCGGCTGTAATTTATAATTTTTAATAATTGTTGAAAACTCAACTGAGTCTTTTATTTTAAATTTTAATGTCTTTCCCAATGGTCTTATGCAGTTTAATAGATATTTTGATAAATTTGCATTAGGTGAATTCCTGCCGCTAATAATTGGTCTCATAGGGTAGTTAGATTTGTGAACTTTTGGTTGGCCAAAAGCATGAGGGGGTTTCGAGTAACTTGGCATTAGGTAGGTCTTGGTCTGTTTCCCCAATTCCGCGAGGTGTTTTTTAAGGGTTATTTCAATTTCTCCTTCAACTTTCTTGGTTGGATCCTTTGGAAGTTGTTGATACTGATCATTCTCGAAAATTTCTGTCATTTTGTCAACGTAATTAATTTTATCCATGATAACAGTGGATGTGCCTTTGTCAGCCGGCAAACAGATGATGGTTTGATCTTCTTTTATGTTTTTAAATAATGCCCACTCATGTTTTGTTAAATTACTTGAATTGTTAACAGGTCTATCTAATATGTGTTTATTCACGAATTAAATCACGACATAGATTGGAATGTAACGAAGAGGATAATGAATGAAGAGAATTGGAAGAAGAGAAAATTTAAGGAGAGTGCAGTTATGGAATGTTTGAAGAAAGAAAAAATTGGTATTATAAGCCAGGGAAGTTTAGAATTTGATAATATTTGGGTTGAAACTATCAAAGAACAAGTTATTTATAAATTTAATCACAAATCAAATTAGAAATTTGAGAATCTAATAATGAGAAAATTAGGAAATTTTGTAAATTAAGTTCATGACCTTGTTTTACATATTTTAAGGAAGCCTATAAATTTTGTTTAGATCTTGCTTGTCAGTTTAGTTTTTTATAGTATTATTGACTGATGAAGGCATTTGTAAAAAAGCCGAAATATTTCAATAAATAATTCTAAAAACTCTTGAGTGAAAAAGTCTTTAACATTGTAATTGTTTATACATATAACCTCAAGAAAGAAGGAACATCGAATTAATAATACTCAATAAGTTGAATTAATTATTTAATTTATTTATTTATCAATCCAAGATTCCAACACAATGTTAGGTCATGGGGTGGCGAACCACCAACTATCTTGGGCATCTACTTCTAAGTCTGGAGCCGACTTGCCAGGTCCGACGCCCCTCTATCTCCGTCTCTTCGTCGTCTTCTTCCTCTTCCTCTATTGCTGTTTTCTTTTCTTCATCCTCCCTTTTTTCAACCAACCCCTTCCATCTATCCACATCCTCCCACCATTTTTCGTCTCTAATCACATTCCAATTTTCTCCTCTTTCTTCCGCAGCCCTTTCCACTCCACTCCTCCACTTTGTTCTCGGTCACCCAGCCTTTTTCTTTCCTATAGTCACTGCTCGATCTGCCTCCCTTCTTGGAAATTAATTTTTTATTAAAAATTATTTTTATCGTTAAAAATTGAAAAATTATTTTCTTGGAAGAAATTAATTATACTGGTAAATGTTTATTATGTCTAAATAAAATAACTCCCCAGTTACATTGTTTTGTAAATTCCAAAAGAAAACACGGGATTTTATTTGACTAAGTAATTTATAAAATATTGTTAAAATGTTGTAAACTGTCTTGTTTTCCTCGTCTACTCGCCTTTCTTTCACAGGAAGAGGTTTGCCTTCCTGGCACACTTCCTCCAGCGTCCATTGAACTTGCAATGTCAATGGTAGATAAGGATGTCAGTAAGTGAGATAACAACTTATGACATTTCAGTAGCTGCCTTGCATCTACTAAGTCGACGTTTCAGCGCTGCCTTCGTTACGAAATAACTGCAAATAATGTTCTTGCGATTGCATATTTAAATCATAAGTTTTTTTGATAATAATGGGTGAAGTGTGTGATCTTAGTAAAATGGTGTGTGACATACAGTTTGTAAGAAGATAGGTGATTTGAAGAAGAAAGAGTAAATGATAGTTTGAAACATGCAATGTCAAGTGGTGCATCTTGAAGTTTTTCTTGGTCTCTAAATTACCAATAAACGTTCTAAAATTGTGAAAACGACCCGCAGTGTTCCTGAAAAACTGTGACGGTGGGAATTAAGAGAACAATTCGTAAAGGAATAGATAGCGCCACAGTACAGGCAATCGTGGACATTTTTCAGATTCTAATATTAGGCTGGATTTTACGTTGACGTTCTTTCTTTGGGGTGGGAGAGGTGTAGGCATAGTCTCTTAATGATACGTAAATGCAACGGATATGAATCTGTTTTTTCTCTTTATTCTGTTGTTCCTCTTTGCTGAGTTGGGAGGTAAGTTTTTAACGGTGCATTTCAAATAATTTAAATTAAATTTGTATTTGTATAGGAGATAGATATTATGGTTTATGGCGCTCAACAGCGAGGTTATTAGCGCCAGTCAAGACGTACAACAAAGTGTTGTAATAATGAATAGATATATCGTTTAGCGAAGTCATCATGGTGTATAAAATAGTCATATTGGTTAAAAGCAACTAGATTATACGCTAGTGCGAGTCAATCATGTCATACATAGTAATCAAGTCTGGGTAAAATACATGAAATAGTGTTGCAGTAAAAACTGATCATAGGTATGCTATAGGCATATTATGTAGAGGTATGCTATTAAATTGCCGTGTGTGACAGATAATCGATTTACGTTATACGATAAAAATTTTAATATTTATATCGATAATAAATAAAAATAAATATACATAAATACATAATTAAATATCTCTTGCAAACTTGAAAATTTTTGGTCTTAAGACAGTTTCTCTTCCAAGCCCATGATATTGTCTCAAAAATTCACATTGATTGCTGCAACAGGTACCGAGATCGAATTTTTAGTGAATGGTCTCCTAAATGAGAATTTCCTGGTTTTTCCCCGGCTAAGCTGACTTTGATTCACCGGTTTAAAAGAGTCAGTCTCATAAAAGTCTCATGATAGTTTGCTATTGACATGTAAAACTACTGTTGTTGTTTGCAGAAATGACGACTGAACTACCTCAGCTGTACATGACTGAGAATAGGTATCAGTTTTATCGTGTTTCACATTCTTCTTCATTAATAACTGAATACTGGCTAAATGCAACATGCTACGTGAAGAGTACTCCTGCATACCAAGTCACATGGACATTGTACTTGAATGATCACATGATCTCACCATCAGCTTATGGCACACAAATGAGCTACTACGAGGACCAGACGTGGCGGCGTCATAAACTTGAAATGCAGTTATCATACCGTGATGACAGGGTGTTTGCGACACTGACATGTGCAGCAACTTATGCAGGAGAGACGAGTTCAACAACAAAATTAATTGTTCTACACACTAATGGTATGTGTCAAATTAATTGTATTTATCCTCAAGTCGTGATTCACCCACTGAAATAAGTTGTACCGAGTATTTTTCTGTAGGCCAGCTAAATTGTTTCCGCTAGCTGCTGGTATATGTTCACTCGCCTCCATATGTTCTGATAAAAAGTCTTGCAAGTCAGCATCATCATCGAAGTATTCTAATATCAATCTAGTTAGGCAACTTATGCTACGTCTGCGTACGACTGGCAGTCGCTGTTAGGGGTAAATTATATCAGGGCATAATGGAGATGGCAATAACTTTTATGTTGGAGTTTGAATTATCGTCGATGAATTGATAAATGGATTTTACATATTATAGGTGGTTTGTTCTGATAATCATAACCTCCAACCCCTTGTTATCGCCATCCGCTTTTACCTCTGTGTTTTCGTCTACATTATAACATTTTTAAATATAACTTCGAATTTCTCAAGTCTTTTAAGAGTCAACGGGTGGACAATAAAATATTTTGTAAGACAGGGTTATAGCATCAGTCTATTTGAATATTTTTTTAATCCACAAACAGCCATTATAAGAGCCCCATCTTTCAACACAGTTTTTAATGAAGACAAAAGTAATGAATTAGGTGTACTTCAGAGGTAGAAGTAAGGCCATGTCACTGGTTCTTAAGGTGTGCTCAACAATAAGTTATTCTCCATTCAAATTATCCAGTCCAATCGTATTTGTAATGGTGACAGGAGACATTGTGTAAGATAAAACTGCAATGTAAATGTTTTTGTTGGATTCAATTGATAGAGCTAAATTACATCATTCCAAAGTTGTGCAACGCAAATGTGAGAAAATTGACATCCGGCCTTCTACCTCGGAGGTACAGAGTTATAGAAAATAATTTCTATATTCATCTGTATTGACATCTAGTGGAGCGGTCGCTCCACCCAGCCAAGTCGTACCGTACACTCACAGTCACTCAACATACCGTAAATGCCTAATAAACCGAGGAGCAGACCAAACACTTTTACTGTAAGCATATTATTTTAGATGTACTGATTACTTCCTCTCTGCCCCATCCAATACATTGATATCACAACAAAACATCTTGATGAATTGAACTAAGCTTGTAGAAAACTAGTACCATGAAAAACACTCCGTGTTAAAATACCAGCCAAGTCTCTTCAACTATAAAAAATAGAAGAAATCTAAAAAATTTAGCACTGAAAAGTTGTGATATCAAAAAATGGACCAAGTCAAAACATGATTTTAAAAACCGAAATTTACTCGGCGTATAGTGTATAAATAATATAGACGAATGCCAAAAATCAAATGACCTAAATATAAATAATATACCTAAATGCCCTAAAAAGACGATGCGCCAAGTATATTTCGGTTTTCAAAATCATGTTTTGACTTGGTCCATTTTTTGATATCACAACTTTTCAGTGCTGAATTTTTTAGATTTCTTCTATTTTTTTTATAGTTGAAGAGACTAGGCTGGTATTTTAACACGGAGTGTTTTTTATGGGGATCTCACTCCTTTTTTTAGATTATTCTCACACTTGTAACACAAATCGGAGCAACAATGACTAATTCCTTAAAAAAAATAAGCCATTTCCTATTTGGATACTAAGAAAAGTTGCGTTTGGTACTAAATAATGCTTAAAATGAAATTCCAATGAAGAATAGCGAAAGCTTCGTTCCAATCGGTCCAGCCGTTTTCAAGATATGGCATCACTTCCGGTTTAGAAAATAGCGGCTGAAATCACTGCCACCAAGAATTTATTTACCTATTGTGTCAGTATAAGTCTTCTGAATATTATGTAGTTATTGCAGTAAGATTAAAGCCTGATTTTTCGTTTTTATGACGTCATTTCCGGTTTCCGTAATAGTAAATTTCTTTTTTGACTATTGGTATTTCATATATATGACCGTCCAAATCGATTGGCTCAAATTTTGTTCCGATCGGTCCAGCCGTTTTTGAGGTATGACGTCACTTCCGGTTTCAAAATGGCGGCACAAAAAATGCATAAGGGCAAGGTATCTACAGAAAGACATATTGGATACGTGGTGAAAATTTCAGATCAATCGACCCAGCCGTTTAGGCTGTGGCGGTGACCGCGGAATTTATTGGAAGATGAGAAATCTGAAGAAAGCCGTACAATTTCACGGTTTTCAGTCACGTTCCTCCAGCTTGCAAATGGCATAACGTATTGTTCCCAAATTTAGTATATGTGGTGGGGTGGGCCATAGATCGAAATTAAGATATTTCGCAGCAATATGAGATTTCCTAATTTTGAGATCCAGTTGGCCGAAAATGCCACTTTGATGCTTTCAGTAAATGTGGGTTGCTCCAGCCTTTAGGTTTGAACGGTAAGTTGTGTGAGAGTCTGCGCGCCGTACGACTTGGCTGGCGTGGAGCGACCGCTCATTGAGATTTAGATTGAATTCATACGACATTCATACGTAATATTCAATCTCAAGGTCAACACCTTCCAAGTACGGTGAGGCCGACAACACCGACAACATCCCGTCCAACGACAACTTCAACAACAACAACTACAACAGCAACAACAACTGCAACGACAACTGCAACGACAACTGCAACAGTAACAACGGTACCACCATCACCACCGACAACATCAACAACAACAATTACTCCAAGAAGCACAAGAACTGTTCCAGACACAGAAGCGACTGCGGCAGAAGAAACTGCAGGTATGTTGCATTTTGTCAAATTACAATTATTTAAGGTGGCTGGGTCGATCGACCATTTTTTCAGATAGTGTTCCATTTTGCTGTACTAACTCATCGGTATCCCCTAAACAACACTTCAAAAAATAAAATACTTCCCGTGTCTAGTTTTCGAGATAGGCGAATAAGAAAGAAGTATTTTCCCATGTTATCTTATGGCAGGTTTGAAAAATTTGCTACAAATGAAGACTTTATTAAATTGGCCTGGTAGATTTTAAAAATCGCATATGATTATAATCTTTGATCTATTTACTTTCATTAAAAAACTATAAACCAATATCATCGTGTGCTCAATAAAAAGGTATAGGCGATTCAATTCAAATTGCAAATCAAAACAAAATACTTTTGGCAACATGGGAATGCTCTAGGTAGTTAGAAGGCACTAAATGCCTTCTAAAGATACCTTGACTTTTCATGAAAGTAAACTCTACGTGTAAGCTCAGCAAGCTCAGCCATCATGATTCCACACAAATCAAAATTTCCAAAGTACGATGTTGCCATATTGTACCATATTGTTAAAATTATTGAAAAATCTTCAATATCCAATTCAAAACTAACTCCTTTGGGGAAGTAATACTGCTCTAAATAATAAGATAACGTTTGTATTTCTTGTGTGACAAAAAAAATTGTCTATTTCAACTACCCAGTATATTATACAAGTAAATTATGTGCTAAAAGAATTTATGAACGTGATTTTTTTACACTTAATAAATTAGTGAAAGCTCTCCAATACTTCAGAAAATCGATCGATCCAGCTACCTTAAATGCGTATGTTCGTATTTAAGTAGGAGTAACTGGCCGAAAATAAATGTTCAGTTTTGTCACTATGTTACCTTAGAGCGGGTATTTAAATGAGCTTGTAATTTTAAACAGTTGAATAGGATATAAGACTTAACTGTAATAGGTACTGATTTATCAGAGCATTGAAAACCTGGCCCTTAATCATTCCCTAAGCCATGTTCCCAAGTCAGGCAAAACATCAATGTTTTACCGTTTCTAATCATCATTAGATTTGGATCAGCGTACTTAACAAAGAGAAGGAAGTAGTTGTTAAGACCTGAATAAATATATGAAGGTACACTCAGCCAAACAAAACTTGAAAGTTGACCAAATTTGAATGACTGCTGGTCATGTCCCATAACTAATCAAAGCTTGTTATTATCATTGAAATGTGAGGTCACCTACTAGAGTGAGACAATGAGATCGCTTGGACTGAATTCTGATGGTGCGATCTTACATTTATCAGCCTATCAGATTTATTGAACGTTCAAGTTTTGTTTGGCCAAGTGTACATTGAAAATGTCTAACATTCTTGCGTTCAATAAAAAAAAAAGGATTGCCGCACTGTGCTCTTCAAATTTTCCTGTATTTTACGAATAAGATTCGAAAGTCATGAAATACGATTTAGAAGGAATTTTAACATTAGCCAATAGAGTATTGCATGTATACCTTGTCTACTGATTTGATTTCTAATAACCTGTGTGTGCAGGAGCCAGCACTGGTGCTATTGTTGCTGTCATCATTGTGATCTCGATCATTGCACTTGGAGTCGTCTTCTACGCCCGATGGAAGCTTCGGTGGTGCTTCGCAGGTAAACTTTAAACTAGAACTTTAAACTGTTTAGAAAGATATTTTTATCACATCATAGTGTGGTAGATATCGAAAATCCACGAATGATTATTTTTATGACATAAGAATTGTAACCGTCGGAAAAGATCTAAGAGGGTTTAGACTCTTAGAATCACAGATTTAAGAGACGGATACACTCGAAGGTAAACATTTGAGATAATTTTTCCTAAACATCGTAATAATATAATATTTGCATTGTTCAAAATATGCACATTTTAAAAACAATTAGTATATAACTAAGTTTTGAGTCGACCTTAAACACCACCTGATAAAAACAATATTTGGGCTCAAACTCGTGGAAAACCTGAAATCCCATATTTCAACTTTGACATGAGTTTTTATTTTATCACACCCGTATAATATTGCTTATGGTGCTAAGTCGACTAAAAATTGGCTCTGCTAATTATTTTCATATTACTCATAATTTCGACTGGTTCGAAAGTTATTACGATATTAAGGATATATTGTAACCAACGTATATCTTGGAGTGAAGCAGACTCTTAAACCGAGCTGAAAACTCTAAAGCTTGGCCCACATAGACCGTTTTTACCTTTTGCGCTTTCAGTTTTTTCTATAAACCAATCACATGTCTGCCGTTAGTGGTTTCTGGACTTGTGATTGGCTATAAGAAAAAAAAATCGAAAATCGCAAAACACAAAAACGGTCTATATGGACCCGGCTTATAGCATACCCAATTTTGTTCGTTTACAGCCAATGACACACATTTCGTATCGGCTTCCGTTGAATACATGAACGTATCCCGTCAACAACCAACTGCAACAGCATCAACAACAGCAACTGTTGCTTTTAACATGACACCAGGTGCCTCAACATCAGCACCTGTCTCAACTAACTTCAAACCAGGTTCATCAGGTGCTCGGGCAAGAGAGGCTGCAGAGGATGTGACTTATGTAGAAATCTTGCACAAGAATGCTCCAGTGAATCCTCCACAATCAACACGATCTGTCAACGCACCGGAGGTGGTCTACACAGAAGTTCAATTCAGATAAATACAGTGTATGAGTCATTGGAGGTGCTTTCGTCTTAAGGTGGCGCGATCACTCGAGGCATAGTTTCGGATCTTCATAAATTTTTGTGTACTTATTGATAAACATGCCATACATAAACCTTGAAAAAATTAAACACTTCTCGTGTCTAGTTTCTGAGATAATTTGAGTTTTCTTCCCCATGTTAGCTTATGGCAGCCAAGTAAAATTGTGTCATTTTAAAGCTAAAATGAAGTTCTAATTTTTTTGTACCGTCAGATTTTAACAAAAACCTTTTTTTCTGGTAGACCTACGGACATTCTATCAGGGGAAAAAATGAAAACGATACCAACGTGTGCTATTTTAAAAGTTATTCACCAAATTCGAAATGATTTTCCTATACCTTCCATGTTAAAGTTTTGTATATTCTCAAAAGACATAGAAATGAAAACTCATTATTGGGCGGGAGTTGCAAACTACAGGACATTGAATGAGTATTTTATACTTTAATATAGTTGAACTGTTGTAAAAGGTATTTTGAAATAGTTATTTCAAAAATAAATTAAAATGTGCTATATCGAGTGATCGCGCCACTTTAACCTTGGCACAAAGTACAAGGATATACATTAATATCATAATATTAATGTGTTGTATACCCAGTAAACACCCAAAGTGCTGCCAGCATGCTGCCGGTACCGGCCAATTGCTCTGGCCAGTACTGGCCCGGTACCGGCCAAAAGCCGTGGCCGGTACCGGCCCAGTAAAAATGTGTCGCTTTGGCCAGAACGTTGCCTGTACCGGCTGGCCAGCACTCAGCCTTCACCTTGCCAGAGTCCTGGCCTTCACGCAGCCAGCAAGTAGCCAGCATTGTGCCGTATGGCCAGCACCTTGCCTGCATCGCGCCTTGACGACGCCAGACTCTGGCCAGAACCTAGCCTGAACGAAGCCAGCATGGGGCCTGAACCCGACCTGAACTCATTTCCACTATTATCCACCAGGGGCCACTAGGAACCAAATAAACGGTTATTTTGAATTCAAATATTTAAAGTAAAACTAAAATGTGTGATAACCAAGCGAGTTTTTATCGTAATTAAATTCTGACGACATATTTCCAGTCATTATCACAATGTTGATTTTATTCTGAAATTAAACGCAAATCGATTAGTTATGACAGGACGTGGAATCGAACTCGGAACGGCGACAAGCAAGCTGGGTAGAAGGCAGACGCTTTACCCACACGACCACGGCGACAGCTGAGGGTTTAGAGCGCAGAGTGACTAATAGTGACAGAGGGATGAATGGACTCAAATGTATCAGGAAACTGGAAATATTTGTACCACTACAGATACATTATTACACGTGTTCTTGTTAATTTGTAAATGCACACGGAAAAATCAATTCATTGCCTGCGACGGCACGTACGTATTTGTGCTTGAAATATCCAATCCATTCGTATCATTTGATATGTAAAATCTGAATTCGAATGAAAAACATATTTTTTCTATTTTGAGATTAATAATTAAATAACGAATAAGATTTTGAAGGAAAAAATTATTATAGCGGATCTGCTGTCGTTAAGAACATACGCGAGAATGCGGATTTAATTATATTATTTTGATTTTAAAAATAACTGTAGATAAAAAAACAATCCGCTTGCTAGAGGCTATAACTGTATAGGTGCGCAAGCACAATGCAAGCTACTTGCTGCCGGCCGCGTTCTGGCCAGCCAGTACTGGCCCAGTGCTGGCTGGCCTGCATGTGGCCGCATGCTGGCCAGCCGGTACCGGCCCAGTGCTGGCTGGCCTGCATGTGGCCGCGTGCAGGCCAGCCAGCACTGGGCCAGTACCGGCTTCATCGATGTTGGCCAGCATGATTTTTGAATGCACCATCTTGTTCGTGGCCAGCACCTTGCCAAAGTGGCCGGTACTGGCCCATCACCGTGCCTTCATCTAGCCAGCATGATGTGTTTACTGGGTAGGATAGTTGTATTAGTTTCAAGTTTCAAGTTTTATTTCCATTTCATAAATTGACATGTCCTGGCAATTGACCCTCCAGGAAGACTCTAGTATTGAGGGTATTAGGAAGACAACACACATAACCTATTACCTACCTACATAATATAGTTATTTCATTAATATATTGAATCTATACATTCTCAATCTCACTTATCTGCCACATAATCTTAAATGGAGAAGAATACCTCCTTTCTTAAAAAAAAGTTTTAATTTATGCCTGAAAGAATCTATGTCAAACTTGATTTGTATTTCTTCATGGAGGTTATTGTATACAGTTTAAGATATTCGCGGTTAGGGTCTTTTGAATTTTGTGGTTCTCTGCTTATTAACTTGAACATCTTCGTCAATTCTGGTGTCATGAATATATCTTTATTCAATTTATTATTGTTAACCAAACATACCTACTTAATGATTTCTATATTAATGCCAATATTGGGCTATACTGTGATGATTTTATGTTTATTGAAAGGCCCAAATTTCACCTCGAAGGAATGATCGTAGCACTTTGAAATTTGGTAGGTGTTGTCAGGTGGCTAATAATACCCGATAACCATGGTTTTCCACTTTCATTTCTGACTGCAAAGATGCCTGTCGACACCTCGTTTCGACCACTTAAGCCGTTGCGGTATAAGTCTCTGGTAGTAAGCTCGTACGCTATAAGAGAGCGGTGCTTGGCAGCGTCGAGCTAGCGCCCGACTAGATGGGGTCTGCATTGTGATTTTATAAAAGTATATTTAGTTTTGTTCTTTAGTCCAAGATTGTCCATAGCAAGAACTATTCTAAAAGCCCTTTTATGAATTTTTATTATTTGTACTTCTTGTGTTTGCCCCAAAGTTCAATTGTAGCGCATGCGAGAATTGAAATTGGCGAAGTAGGCTAATTTGTCTGTTTTTATAATTAGTTAATAATATTAAAGATATCAAGAATAATCATGCTGAATTTAGTTTCTTGACAAGTGTTTCCGAGTGAATGTTCTAGTTTGTTCTATTGTTCTAGTGTTCTAGATTGTTCTAGTTTTTGGATCGGCGATTCGGAACTGTGGCAAACTTTTATTAACGGCGCACACTACAAAACTATAATTTTTCTATATCGTACCTACTTATAAATACTCGGGTAGGCATTAGAGGTATCTAGGAATAACAGAAAGAAAATAGGTCATGATTAAATTGCTTCCATTCGTTTATTAATAACTTATAATGTTGGACTTATAATGTTATAATCTTAGAAGTTGGAATGGCCGGCCGACTTCGGCATCCCAGGAGGCCCTAGAAGAAGGTGGAGCTACCTCCACCCCCCAACCCGACTTTAGTTGGATGGGGTATAATTAATTGTTAATTAATTGATATAATAATAAAAAAAGTTGGACATTATGTTGGATAAACGAAACCTTTACAATTTCATTTCAAGACGAGTACTGGGTTTCAAAACATTCTTTTAGTTGGTAAATGTCCCGTCAGTCCTCAAAGAGCGCTTCAGCAGGGAAGTTGGCAAGAAAAGAGTTGGCCAAATCTTTGAACGCCTTCTCAAATACTTTCATTGTCTTCTGCTTCATCATTCTAAATACTTCTTGTGAGTTGTCGTTCAGAAACTCGTTCATCGCTGATCCTGTAGAAAACAACAGACAGTAACTTATTTCTTGGCGGAAGTAACTGAACGAAATGATTTCACCGATTTTACGTGATCATTTTTTTTTTTTCGAAACTTGCATTATTTTTTTAAACTTTGCGTGGTCTATGTTTGTTGAGCGAGCGAAGCGAGCGTCTCCTTTTGGCTCTTTTGGCACGGACCTCTGTTTTTTTTGTTTTTTTTTTTTCTGTTACTGACGATATACAGGTCAGAGTTTTTTTTCGATCGAGCTGAAATTTTGCACACATGTACGTAACATTTCTGATTGTTGCAGACCCTAATTTTTTTTTAAATCCCCTGATTGGTTCAAATTTAAAAAAAATTATCTTTCGATTGGTTGGTTCGATCAATTTGAAATTTAGCAAAGTCATTGCAACTAACATTGTACCCAATCATAATAAATTTCAGCCAAATCCTCCCATTGGTTCAAATTTGAAATCATTTTTCCTGTGATTTTTGAATTTTAAACTAGAACCGATTGACCGACCAACTAAAAACTTTGCATGGTCATTGGTACCAACATTTAAGGTATTTTTGCCAATTTTCAGTCAAATCTGTCGTTATTTTCAAAAGTTTTTGTAATTTTAGGGACATTTTGCGTGTTGGCTGTCAAATTCACGGCGACTTCGAATCTTCAGTTCAAGGCAAGGTAGTTAGAGCAGAAAGTTTCAAACGAAATGATACTAATCAACAGATTGATCTGATATTGTGTACACTGCACACTAATATCATATGATTTGAGTGGTCCCAGGTATATTTTTTTTAAAGAGGTCATGTGATTTTTGAATATTATCAAGGAACAGTTCAATCATAAAGGTTGATAATAACATTTTAGGAATATATAGAGATTTTTATTCAAGTCTGACGAAATTCAAGAATTATTGGCTTTTAATGATATTTTCGATAGACATAATTTCGGTTCGAGGTGTTCCGCGTATCCGTGCTCGCTCATCAACGCGTTACTCAGAGCGTTTTCCTAGTATTTTGATGGTGACTTAAGGCATGAATAAACGTTCGTTTTTAGTGTAGTGAAGTTACTGCCAAGTTATAATCACGTTTGAATTACCTACTGCCTTGGCGTGGATTATAACTAGGCAAAATGATTTCACAGATTTTAAGTGAGAAATGGTATTATTAAAATTTTCTGGCTTTCCTCTAGATCTCAATTATTTTAGGTGTGTAGGTGTTAGACTTTACAGTATTTTTCAACCATTTGTTTTGTGGGGATGATGATACAATTAAATCTTTAAGTTTTCAAAATTAAAATTGCGACAGAAATTTTAATTTTCGAGAACCTGTACTCATCGTAAATCTAAAGGATCTTAATCAATTGCTATGAGATGTCTTTGGCGATACTTTTTGAATTTTGACTTTTGAAATTTGAAATTTACCAAGCGGACATAATTTAAATATTTTATTAATTAATACGTAACTAACAAGAGTTCAAAGCTTTGTGAATATACTAAGGATTTTTTTATCGTCATTTTATTTTGAGAAAATGACCTTTTTTTTCAAACTCACTAGGAAATATTTTCTGTCTGGGGAAATCGTGTCAACCCTGGGGGCCAATTCTTGAGATTTACGTTTTGAAACCGTGTCACGGTTTCATTGTTTAAAACCAAAAAAGTTGAAGGCTAACCGATAGTTGTCAACTGTTTCCAGTTTTATTACATGTAAACGTAAAACGGCTTCAAAACGTAAATCTCAAGAATTGGTTCGTATTCCCGATCCTGTGGGAGCTCACCCAGATTGTCGTCGCCGTCCAGGGAGTCCCCGAACACGTAGGTCACCGCCGTGGGGAGGACGTCGAGGTCGACCCCCTCCACAGCAGCGCCGCTAGTGTCGTTCACATGGAGCTCCTTCATGTAGATGATGCACGAGGATGTGACGTCAGCTGCAAGATATCGTGACGTCACACACATATACACACACTTTTGATCAAAAGTAGAGTTTTAGCAACACACTGAATGTCCAGAGCGATATTATTCAGTAAATAATGTCTATGTTCAAAAGGTAATACACTTTTCATTCGCAATTTGAGGCATATTTTTGGCAAATTTGAAAACATTTAGATCATCTGGGAAGTAGCCACGAAAATCATATATGTTGTGAACTTTTATGTTTTTTCGCAGTGTTTATATTTTCCTTTCGAATTCTAAATTTTGTGAAGAAAAGTGACTATATACCTGAAAATGTATTTTATATGCATACGTCTGTTGAACGTGAACTTGGAACAAATTTGGGAAAAAGTACATCTGAGAGCGAAACATCCGGGAATATTTTTATATTTTGATACAATTCCGAGGCACATTACGTAACCAGTATGTTGGAAACTCACGAGTACTAGATATTTTATGCTCTGTTATATTTTAGGACGGCCGCGCATCCCAGTATAACCCGCATTTTATTAAAGTTCTCATTATTCTCCAATGGCCAAGCCCTAGAATTTAGTTTGATCAGAAGAACGGCCTGAACATATACCGGGTGGCGCAAAAAAACACACAATGGGCGAAACATCGCTGTGACGAAACTACTTCATACATCAAGCTGAACATTTCAAAAAATATAAACAACATATTTAGATGTAATTTTTGAAAGTTTCAAATATGTAATTTTTGCAGAAAAAAATTTACATCAGTTGGAATTTGGTTGTCGAAAAATCGATTACGGAGCTCAAATAGCCCGCGTACAGAAAACGTCTTCAAAACTACTGTCGATATCAAGCTGAAAATTTTAAATATTATACAAAATATATTGCTATCGATTATGTAAAAATTTCAATATATTTAGATTCATAGAATGAAGTTATGGTGTCTTGAAGTTGAGCCTAAAAAAAGCAGGATATAATTTCTAAGTTTTATTACACATGATAATTTCATAAAGTGAGATTATCTCCCGTACATTCTGCTTTTAAGCTCATCTTCAAGGTACCATAACTTTCGTTTTCTTAATTTAAATTAATTTTATTTTTTACACCAATAATGTCAATACATTTCGTATAACATTTGACATTTTCAGCTTGTTATCATGAGTAGTATTGAATTAACAGCGTCTTAACCAATGCACGTTTTCTGGAAGCGCGCTATTTGAGAACCGTATAATCAATTTTTCGACAACCAAATTCTAACTGCTGTTACTTTTTTCCTACAAAAGAAATGTTTTTGAAACTTTCACACATTAAACTTTATTCTGTTTTTTATATTATGTGAAATTTTCCGTCCGAAGTATGTACTAGTTTTGTCACAGCGATATCTCGTCCATTGTGCGATTTTTTGCGCCACCCGGTACATATAAAATTTAAAAAAAATCTGAATGTCAAAAGAGTCGAAAAGAAAATATTATTTATTAAAACTATTTTAGCTTTTTCCCGCTCATAAACTAGAAGTTACACTAGTCTTGAGTGTGATGAAAAAGCAGGAAAACAAGATAATGTTCTCTTCCTTATGATCGGCGTGACGTAATCACCATGTGCTCTGTACCGTAAAGTGCACGTGACCTTGACCCCATCAGGTCATTACATAGTACTTGACACTGTTTTACCACTCATCAAGATCGTTGCATAATGCAGTTGATTGCATCCGAGACAAGTTCACACGGCTTTATCAAGACGAAATAATAAATATTATCTTATTTTATATGATTGGAATTTTTCTTAATTTTATTTCATTGGATTTCATCTGGAATATGTGTTTGTGCATAATAATAAATAAATAAATAAATACAATAATAATCAACAGTGGAAGACTTGAGCAGGAAATGTTGTGTAGCAAATTGATGAGCGATCCTTCATACTGCATGAGAATTTTTATTCGTGTGAAAGTTGCTGCGAGTTAAGGCAGTTAGATCGTTTTAGCTCACAATTAGGCATAATTTCACCATACGCAAAAAATCTAGCTTATCAACATAGGCTACAAGGCATATCAATTTTTTGTCTTATTCGGGGGGGGGGGGGGGGCAATATTGATGTAAAATATTATAATAAAAATGGCGAAGTTGGTGATAGAAACTTCACAGAATACTCTTTTAACTCATCTTATAATAATGGGCATTTAAAAAAGAACAAACATATTTTGAGGGGATGGGGTGGGGGGGGGGGGGGGGAAGACGATATTTTTAATTGTTGGCATAAACACTAAGAGTTAGATGATCATTTTGTAAAAAAATAACCATGTACTCAACAAAACTAGCTTGTCAACATAGCCACATGCAATTCCTCCCCACCAGCACGAGCAACGCCGGGAAAGTCAGCTAGTTCTTCGCTACTCGCTGATTTTTTAAAATTCTGTAACTAGTGGGAAGACAATATTAAAAACAAAACAAAAAACTTTGAAGAACACAGTGCATTTCCAGTTCGCTTACCCAGGCCTCTAGGTCATATTCATGACGTAATAAGAACATATTGATGACGTAATGGATCATTGATGACGTAATAAGAACATATTGATGCACTCACTCATATTGATGACGTAATGGATCATATTGATGACGTAATAAGAACATATTGATGCACTCACTCATATTGATGACGTAATGGATCATATTGATGACGCAATAAGTACATATTGATGCACTCACTCATATTGATGACGTAATGGATCATATTGATGACGTAATAAGAACATATTGATGCACTCACTCATATTGATGACGTAATGGATCATATTGATGACGCAATTAGAACATATTGATGCACTCACTCATATTGATGACGTAATGGATCATATTGATGACGTAATAAGAACATATTGATGCACTCACTCATATTGATGACGTAATGGATTATATTGATGACGCAATAAGTACATATTGATGCACTCACTCATATTGATGACGTAATGGATCATATTGATGACGTAATAAGAACATATTGATGCACTCACTCATATTGATGACGTAATGGATCATATTGATGACGCAATTAGAACATATCGATGCACTCACTCATATTGATGACGTAGCGCCCGTAAGAGGCCAGCGGGAATGCCAAGACGGCTCCCTCGCTGTGGAATTCTCCAGTAACTTCCAGGCGGGGGTATTTCACTGTCAGCTCCAGTTTATTGTCCAGCAGATTCGACCTGGAACATTCCAGCTGAGATGTAGACGTACATCTCAAGTATGACTGTTTCCATCATGGAAAAGTAGCAATAGGCTGTAAACCGTAGTGGTACTTGAATTTCTGCTTTTTATTTGTATCTACATTACATATTTGGGTAAGAATGGACAAAACTCCAGTATAATTTTAATTATTGCCAGGATATTTGACTCGAAAGTCGAAAGTAGTTCCACGCCAGTTAGTATGACCAAGAATAAAAGAACAAATTATGCAAATGCATTGAAACATTATCTTAATTTTAACTTCAATCTTGTCATAGGAAGAGCATTTTACAAGAATTTTATACGCCGCCGCCGACAAAAAATGTTCAGATTATATTCCTGGCTCTTTAAAATGCGTCTAAACCATTGCAAGTTCAGTTCGGTTCAGTTCAGTTTTATTTCCATATTCAATGAGTACATTTGAAAGAGGTACATACATGTGAAAGGACTCCTATGGTTGACACCATTCAGTGGAGTATGTGGAAAGGTTACATCGAACTAAATCTAGTAATAATTTAGCCAATTTAGCTCAATACCATTAAGTACTACATTTACAGGTTTACTAAAAGTGACGCCGGTGATTTTACTGCGAAACTTATAAAACGTATGTCATAACTCCCGTTGATATCTTATTAAGATTAAACCTTATCGTTGAGCGACAAATTGTATGGAATTAATTTCATGCTTCATAAGTTTTCTACATCAATTCCTGACTGCTCCGACGTCATACCTGACTGCTGACAAATCATACCTGCCTGCTGACACGTCATACCTGACTGCTCCGACGTCATACCTGACTGCTGACAAATCATACCTGCCTGCTGACACGTCATACCTGACTGCTCCGACGTCATACCTGACTGCTGACAAATCATACCTGCCTGCTGACACGTCATACCTGACTGCTCCGACGTCATACCTGACTGCTGACAAATCATACCTGCCTGCTGACACGTCATACCTGACTGCTCCGACGTCATACCTGACTGCTGACAAATCATACCTGCCTGCTGACACGTCATACCTGACTGCTCCGACGTCATACCTGACTGCTGACAAATCATACCTGCCTGCTGACACGTCATACCTGACTGCTCCGACGTCATACCTGACTGCTGACAAATCATACCTGCCTGCTGACACGTCATACCTGACTGCTCCGACGTCATACCTGACTGCTGACAAATCATACCTGCCTGCTGACACGTCATACCTGACTGCTCCGACGTCATACCTGACTGCTGACAAATCATACCTGCCTGCTGACACGTCATACCTGACTGCTCCGACGTCATACCTGACTGCTGACAAATCATACCTGCCTGCTGACACGTCATACCTGACTGCTCCGACGTCATACCTGACTGCTGACAAATCATACCTGCCTGCTGACACGTCATACCTGACTGCTCCGACGTCATACCTGACTGCTGACAAATCATACCTGCCTGCTGACACGTCATACCTGACTGCTCCGACGTCATACCTGACTGCTGACAAATCATACCTGCCTGCTGACACGTCATACCTGACTGCTCCGACGTCATACCTGACTGCTGACAAATCATACCTGCCTGCTGACACGTCATACCTGACTGCTCCGACGTCATACCTGACTGCTGACACGTCATACCTGCCTGCTGACACGTCATACCCGACTGCTGACACGTCATACCTGACTGCTCCGACGTCATACCTGACTGCTGACACGTCATACCTGCCTGCTGACACGTCATACCTGACTGCTGACACGTCATACCTGCCTGCTGACACGTCATACCTGACTGCTCTGACGTCATACCTGACTGCTCCGACGTCATACCTGACTGCTGACACGTCATACCTGACTGCTGACACTTTATACCTGACTGCTGACACGTCATACCTGACTGCTCCGACGTCATACCTGACTGCTCCGACGTCATACCTGATTGCTGTGATGTCATACCTGATTGCTGTGATGTCATACCTGACTGCTGTGATGTCATACCTGATTGCTGACACGTCATACCCGACTGCTGACACGTCATACCTGACTGCTCCGACGTCATACCTGACTGCTGACACGTCATACCTGACTGCTGACACGTCATACATGACTGCTGACACTTTATACCTGACTGCTGACACGTCATACCTGACTGCTCCGACGTCATACCTGACTGCTGACACGTCATACCTGACTGCTGACAAATCATACCTGACTGCTGACACTTTATACCTGACTGCTGACACGTCATACCTGACTGCTCCGACGTCATACCTGACTGCTCTGACGTCATACCTGACTGCTGACACATCATACCTGACTGGTGACACGTCATACCTGACTGCTCTGACGTCATACCTGACTGCTCTGACGTCATACCTGACTGCTCTGACGTCAGGTACCCGACTGCTCCGACGTCATTCCTGACTGCTGACACGTCATACCTGACTGCTGTGATGTCATACCTGATTGCTGTGATGTCATACCTGACTGCTGACACGTCATACCTGACTGCTGTGATGTCATACCTGATTGCTGACACGTCATACCTGATTGCTGTGATGTCATACCTGATTGCTGACACGTCATACCCGACTGCTGAC
The DNA here is from genome assembly GCA_934045905.1 of Leuctra nigra. Taxonomy (NCBI): domain Eukaryota; kingdom Metazoa; phylum Arthropoda; class Insecta; order Plecoptera; family Leuctridae; genus Leuctra; species Leuctra nigra. Next base: position 13,907,686 of record OW203771.1, on the reverse strand, counting down.
ACGTCATACCTGACTGCTCTGACGTCATACCTGATTGCTGACACATCATACCTGACTGCTCCGACGTCATTCCTTGACTGCTGACACGTCATACCTGATTGCTGTGATGTCATACCTGATTGCTGACACGTCATACCTGACTGCTGTGATGTCATACCTGATTGCTGTGATGTCATACCTGATTGCTGACACGTCATACCTGACTGCTCCGACGTCATACCTGACTGCTCCGACGTCATTCCTGACGGCTGTGATGTCATACCTGATTGATGTGATGTCATTCCTGACTGCTGACACGTCATACCTGACTGCTCCGACGTCATTCCTGACTGCTGTGATGTCATACCTGATTGCTGTGATGTCATACCTGACTGCTGACACGTCATACCTGACTGCTGACACGTCATACCTGATTGCTGTGATGTCATACCTGATTGCTGTGATGTCATACCTGACTGCTCCGACGTCATACCTGACTGCTCCGACGTCATTCCTGACTGCTGACACGTCATACCTGACTGCTCTGATGTCAGCATCGCTGGCGCCAAACAGCTGAGTATTGCTAAGAGACAACCCGAGTGTGAAGTTCTCATCAGAGTTCTCGTCGATCTCGATAGCTGGGATCGCGAGAGGGTCGATCGACTTCATGTTGAGCTCGATCGATCCTACGAGTAGACACTACCTTTAATTATCCGACAGATAAGAGAGTTATTCCGCTGATAGAAGTAGTTTGACTAATACCGAGTGATCGCTATGGGCTTAGTAATGGAGATTATTATGGAAGTGAGCGCCGATACGACAACCAACCAAACCTCAATCATAGATAACTACTACATTTAATCACTTAAAACTCTTAAAATGTCATCAAGTTCAAGTTCAAGTTTTTTATTCATCCCTATTTGATCATTACAAAATGATATTGGACACGTCAGTCAATACATAACAATTAAAACAATAATACATTATAACTACAGAAACTCGTCAATTAAATCAAAACAATTCTTAATTAATAATTCTTTCAGCGATGATTTAAAAATGTACAATCTCTCATAGTCAATTTTAGATTTTAATGATGAGTTCAATTTATTGAAAAGACTGACACCAACTGCGACTGGACACTTATTATTAAACTTAGATTTAGAGTTCATTGAACCATACTCTTAAATTATTATTTAAATATTAATTATTATTTATAACTTACCGTGACGTATGTGTTTGATGATTGTCTCTATAGACTCCTTCAGGCAGTCAGAATCATTTCTTGGACAAGCTTTGAAGAAAGATTCTGAAAAAAAGAATCTGTGAATTAAAAAAAATGTCACACGGAAAATCACAATTGAAATTAGTTTAAAATGCTCCCTCTATCGGTGGGACCGCCACGCCTTGCGCAGTACCTACTATAATTGCCTACATACTCCCATACATACTGCCTACATAGTGCCTACATGGAGGTCCTAATTGGTCTATCGTGCGATGTACATTCACCTCTATATGTCCTGTTTTTTTGTCTGGGGCTTAACGTCGCACCTTATCATGACTGTACCAGTCGTACTGTATCAGTCGTACAATATAAGATGCCTAAAATATAGATAATAATAGTATACAGAGGGGTGATTTACAAAACTGGTTTTATCACGGGCCTTTGTCACAACATATAGAGGTGGCTGTACACTCAACAAATCATAAAACGGTATTTGAACGAATCGGATTGGCTGCTGGTCAGGTTAATTGACAATCAAACCTTGTTATTATCAATGAAATCAGAGCTCCTACATGAGTTAGATTTCCGGAGGCCCGGGTTCGATTCCCGCGGCCGTCCTTTCTGACTGAGGTTTTTTCGTGGTATTCCCTCAGTCGACAGGCAAATGCTGGGAAGGTACCCTACTAATAGGCCACGACCGCCTCCTTCCCACTTTTCCATCCTTTCCTTCTCTTCACCATCACCTCCCAATCATCATCATAATCATTCATCCGTCGCCATTAGCCTCGCTGCAGAACAGTGCGACGTTAAGCCCCCAATAAAAATAGTTATGTGTTGAGTTAGCAAAGATTTCATCGGATGATGCCAACACGTCATATTTTCAGCCAATCCATTTCTTTCAAATACCGTTTTCTCATTTGTTGAGTGTATCAAACCCATAATATTGTGTTTCTAATTACCTTGGGTCGCACCGTTTCTCCGATCGATGATGATTACTTTTCCGTTTACTTCCTAGTTTTTTAATAATATCCTTCAACTGGTATAATTATACAATTAACCATTTGTTCAAATAAATTGACATTACAATGTCACTAATCCAACAATTTCTAATGATTATAAGATTTCAGCGAATTAACTTGAAATGTTTTGAACCATTTTGAAATAGTTTTCAATATCGAGTTATTTTCACTTCATCAAAGTATCGAATCAGCAACTCCTGTGCAGCATTAACATGAGAAACAAATGCCCAATGATAAATGTAACCTACCTGCATGAACCTTGGCCGAAGCAGTGGCTAAATAGCTCGCCATTGTAACGATCATCAACCCAGCTGCTAATGTCGCACATTTCCTCACAAGCAGCATGCCGGCTGGATACATTGTAATTCACAATACACAATCTGTAACACCGCCAAGCAATACTCGGCTAGAAATGAAGAGAATCAAGTTAATTGTCTAGAAGGCTAGAGACGTTTCCTGTCAACAATTATATAATAATTCTTTGAAAGATCTTTTTGCGGCCATCCATCCAATGGCACTCGATTTAACGATTATTAACTTTCTTTTGTTCAATTCAATTCAATTTATTGGTCTTCTTACAATTTGTATGTGTATACAGTGGTAAGGTATAGCTCCTAGCATAATAGTAACATAATAGATAGAATATTGAAGGTATGTAGGTTAGACACTAGACATTTTTTTCCCCTAGACTTCATAATCATTAATCACAGACTCTCCGTCACAAGAACGTGATGAAATACAGATGATATGAAGTGAAGCAGTAATATGAAGTGCATAAAATATGAACACAAAATAATATGAGGTACCTACATACTATCATGAAATACACAATAGTACGAACACATAATACTATGAAATACATATTAGTCTTAAGAAACACATAAAATATGAAATACACAAAATATGAATTACAAATAATATGAAAAAAAAACATAACATAATAATATGAACGCATAGTATATGAAGTGCATGGTATCATACAACACATATTATTATGAAATACATAATAATTTTGAGAACCTAACAATATGAAATACATAGTACCATGAGATACATGTAGTAATACTAAACGCGACACATAATGATGTAAATAATAATAAGAATAATAACATACCTAATAATAATAATAATAATAAAAATAATAGTATAATAATAATAATAAAACACGTAATATGGAATACATAATGACATGAGATACGTAATACCATGAAATACATACTAATATGGTCAAGTCTTGCGCCTCTTTTGACATTTGTAATAATCCCAGTCTTTGGTGTGTACATACAGGTGATAGGAGAATTAAAGATATAAGAAGAAGAACACAGAACCCGCACTTGCGAAGTTTCCGGCTTTACGACCTGAATCATCGCAAATGCACATCCCGTGCCTATAAGTTAGGAGCGAGTTCTGCGTCTAACAAGTCCCGGAACTCCCTGACTGACATGTTCTGTAGGGCTTCATTTCGCAGGGTGTCGCTCAGCTGGTTCCAGTCCTTGATGGTCCTTGTTAGCTGGGAGAACTTGCCGACATCCGTCCTTGCCCCTCTTTCCATAACTTTGTGCGTTGAGTTGGCTCCCTGTACCTGGCTGTGCCACTCCGCCCAGCCAGTGTGTCCTATTTTGGCCCTCAGCAGATTTCCGAGGCGAGCCTTTTTTCTTCTGTGACTTAATGGCTCCCAGCCTAGCTCGGCAATCATCTCAGAGGGGCTCTCCCACGTTCGCACTGGGTCGCTGCCAGCAGGGTGTTCGATCCTCCACTTGCCGTTTCTTCCGAGCACTCTTCTGGCAGCAACACGCTGTATCTTCTCCAGGTCGGCTATCTCGCCTGCTCTATGGGGGTCCCACACAGCACTGCCGTAGTCGAGAATGGGCCGTATCAGCGTTATGTATGCCTTCTCCTTCACTGCTACGCTAGCTCCCCGAAGAGACCTCATAACAAAGTTGAGGTTCCTCGCGGCTTTGGCGGTAACTCTGTCGACTTGGGGCCTCCACTTCAAACATTGATCTAGCCAGATCCCAAGGTACTTGTACCCAGTAGACTTCAGGAGCGGTCTGTCTTGAAGCGTGTAGCCTACTTCTCTGGTTTTGTGTTTCCTTCGGAACTGGACTACCTCGCATTTGGATGTGTTAAGCTCCATCTTGTTCCTTTCGGTCCAGATGACGATTTCATCCAGGTCGTTTTGGAGCGCTTCCTCATCCTCCTTTCCGCGTATCTTGCGGTAGACGACGCAGTCATCAGCGAAGAGTCGCTTGCCACTCTTGATGTTCAGGGACATATCATTGATGAAAATGATGAAAAGAAGGGGACCAATCACGCTTCCCTGCGGTACGCCTGATGTAACATCGACCTCCTCAGACAAGGTGGCATCAACCCTCACCTGCTGGGTTCTGTTGAACAACAGTTCCTGGACTATATGCACTACGGCTTTGTCTTCAACCAGGTCGTCCAGCTTGTCTATGAGGAGGGAGTGTGGTACCTTGTCGAAGGCCTTGCTCATATCTAGAAATATGGCATCGACCTCATCACCTGCGTCTAGTGCGTCGCTCAGCTCTTGCCCCAAGGCAGAGAGTTGCGTCTCACAAGAGTAGCGCCTGCGGAACCCGTGCTGACTGGGTGTTAGCCAGTCTCTCTCTTCTAGGATTCTGGTAATGAATGCATGCAATACTTTTTCAAAGACTTTGCATACCGCGCTCGTCAGACTTATGGGACGGTAATTAGTAATCAGGCCCCTCTCGCCACCTTTGAAAAGAGGGATGACTACCGCCTTCTTCCAGCTAGATGGTATGCTGCCCTCAGTTATTGCGGCATTGAAGAGAGTGTCGAGATATATTGCGATGCTTACGCCGCACATCTTGAGGAACGTGTTCGTCAGGCCGTCGCCTCCCGGGGCCTTGCCGTTCTTCAGCTTCTTCAGCAGCTCCGCAATACTCTTCGCTCTTATCGCAAGTGGCATACTCCCTCTTCTTGCCTTAGGAATTTCAGTCCTGTGTGCTTCCTTCGCCGTGAATACCTTGGCATACTGGGCGTTAAGGGCGTTCGCTTTGTCCGCTGGCTCTGTGTGAATGTTGCCTAGTTCATCCGACAAGTTTGGCAGTGTTCTTCCGTCACTTTTGGAGTTACGAATGTGCCTGAAGAGCATTGCCCAACCATCTTTCGGGTCGCTGACTACATTCAGCAGGTGCTTATCGCGCGCGAGCCTCTTCTCTCTATTGAGCTCAAGTCTCTTCAGTTTCAGCGCATGCCTGTTCCCTGTGCAGTATTTGTTCCTGCTGTATAACTGACGAGCTTGTCTCTTAAGTCTATGAATCTTCTTTCCGAAGTAGGGGGGGTCGACGCTGGTCCGAATTCTCTTGCGGGGAATGAATTTTTCCATTAGTTCGTGACATATATTCACCAAGCCCGTCCACTTGTCATCTACAGTGCCGGGTTTCAGTGCCCACTCGGGGTACCTTTCCCACAGTTCGTCTGTCAAGGCAGCTACGTTGGCTTTTTTCATGCACCATATGAGTTTAGAGGCGGCTTTGTTGTCAGCAGTAACAGGGCACTCTTCTATAAGTTCCACTAGGATTTGTTTGTGGTCGCTCATTCCGTCTGATGTCTCACTCCTATAGATGTTTCCTGATGGTTTGACTAGTACAACGTCGAGAAGGTTGCTGCTTCCCCATGGAGTGAACCTTGTGTCAACCTTCACGGCTAGCTCAAACCCAGCGTTCATGATGTTGTTGGCCGTACGCTGGGTTGCACCATGCATTTGACCTGGAGTCCATTTAATATGAGGAAAATTCCAGTCGCCCGCTAGCACCACCTTCTCCTCCGCCCCGTACTCTGCCACACGCGATTCAATCGCCTTGAGGAAGTCCGAGCCGTCGGGTCCACTTCTGTAGCCGCCGATGATGTCCAGAGGCCCCTTCCCCGGTCTCACTCGGATACAGAGTAATTCGAAGGTTGAGTCTGTCCATAGCAGTGAGGCATTTAGACGGTGGGCGCATCCTATAAGGACACCTCCTCCGTGCCGGTTCCTGTCCCTCCTGTGCGTAGTGTATCCGTTCACAGCAGTTTCGCACGCTAGTACCCCTTCGTCAAGCCAAGTCTCCACAATGATGAATACATCCGGCTTGAAGATTGCAACTCTGCTTCTGAGGTCGTCCATTTTGTTGAGGAGGCTCCTGGCATTGTCCAGGAGCAGTACTAGCCCCCCCTTTGAGTAGCATGCAGGGGGTATTCCTCCTCCCTCATGGAGGAGGCATTTAGTCACGATGATGTTTTCTCACCGAGCACCGACGGTGGAAGGCGTAACTGCTGCTGCATCTGCTGCGGTTTCGCGCTAAGCACTGACGATGTTGGTTGTGCGTACTGGCGTGTGAACTGCTGCGTCTGCTGCATTGGCTGCGGTTGCGCGCTGTGCACTGACGATGTTGGTTGTGCGTACTGGCGTGTGAACTGCTGCGTCTGCTGCATTGGCTGCAGTTGCGCGCTGTGCACTGACGATGTTGGTTGTGCGTACTGGCGTGTGAACTGCTGCGTCCGCTGCATTGGCTGCGGTTGATTGTTGAATCAACTTGCGGTTGAATCAACTTCAATGTTGATTGGTTCTCACGTAAGTGATAATTAAAAGTAACAGAAATTAGCTACTTTATATTATCCTTGCATCATGGGTGTTACTAGCATTGCTTTTGTTTTTGCGCAGTCTCTTCTTTTGCACTATCATCATTCATGCACTTTATTTACTTAGCGAGGTCAATTCGCGCAAATAAGCGATACGTGATGGAGCCACTTCTGGCACTATCAATCTACAGATTTATTTATTTGTTTTTACAGTTCGTGTTTTCATAGTGCAGTGAAAAAGAGAAACAATTGAAATTGAAATTTAGCCCTCAGATTATAGTCGTGTTCCTCGTTTTCTCGAATAGGCATGTCAAAACCTGTTAATTTTTACATTTTAACACTAAAAAATGTAAAACAAATAATTTCATTTTGTTGCAAAAACTTGTGTAGTTCAGACAAAAGACATCCCCATAGAAAAAACACTTTGTTAAACAACCCCAGCCCAAGTCTTAAAATAATCATCACTTAAAAGTAAGTTTAATCAAAGAATACTTATTCCCCTGGTTGAGAGGAGCTTTAGCTTTGACCTTCAAACATTATACCAAAAATATGAGAATTTAATGTGTTTAATTTTCAGAAATTTTTTAATAAAGAGAAGAAAAGTTACATACTTTTGAATTTAGACGTTGAAAAGCAGATTGCACATGCATTATGAGGCTTTGACAGAACTTTAACAGCACTACAAACAAAACCTAAAGATTCGTATCACAGATTCAGACATCTCTATTAAGGTACAAAGGAACCATAGTTTTCGCATAGTCCACAAGACAAATAGTGGACCGAACAACATAAATTCACTTATAATTCCCCACGAAGTAACACATCAATTCGTCAAACACATCAATTTATCTCGTTTAAACTGTTTTTTCAACTGTAAAATTTACAATTATTATAAAATACAATTATTTTTAACTTTTTTCTTATTGAACAAATATATTTGAAACTTGCGTTTATTAAATTTTGGTATATTTTCTAAAATGAGTAAAAATTTCAGCACCCTAGCTTAGATAGTAAATTTCGATATTCCTTCAAACGGGGATATTATGTTTTGCGCCACCCGGTAACCATTTGCACTACTCCCAAGGGAAAACGAGGAGCTAGGGAGAGAAGGGCTCTTTGGCTCTTCAACATTGAGCATGCGCTGTCGCTGAGCCATCGTGCCAAGAAGGGATATTTGAATGTAAATACCGCGAAATAAATAATTGGAATGAAACTATATAATGCATTTTATGAATATCAATTTCGAAACAAATAATAACTATGAATAAAGAAATAAGATAGAAAAATGAAAGCAATTGATAAAATACTGTAAGTTTCGTAAATAAATAGTAGGTAGGCAAGGTAATTCTTTGGAATGAATTTAATAAGTGGAAGTTGAACAATTTAGGGTGATACCTTCATGCAACACGAACAGATAATATCATAAAAGTGTGATTTATTACTAGGAAAACGCTCATTGTAACGCGTTGATAAGCGAGCACTGATACGTGCTATACTCTAATACCACATGTAACACTTGAAATACATTGTAATATAACGAATATATTTTACTCTGGCAAAGGACCCCTGTCTCTCATTTGAATCAAAGGAGAACAACCTTTTTCTTAATGTTTGGGGGCTGACTGGTCAAGACTTGGGTAATAAACTCAGCAGGGTGTCGCACCCAAATGGGCCATAAATAAAAATAATCAACTTTTTGATTTGAATATTATTGAAAAAACATTCCAGGACAAAATTAGAATAATATTAGTTAATGTTCAAAATTTCATCTCGATTGGTCAATCGGTGCGGCCAATATGGCGCGAACAAAAAAAAACACACAGAGAAAGAGGCATAAGAGTCCCGTTGAAAATAGTACAAAAAATTTACTCTATGTTGAAACTACAGTGCCTTCTGCACAATTATCATCACTCTTTGTTTTAAAATTGGTATGGATAATAAGTCAGTAAATATCATAAATTCATAAATTCAACAGAAATGTCTCCCTTGGCTGTAAATGCCTTGTACAATATTATCATGCTATTGATGGAATAGAATGGATCAAGCAAAAAATTCAAATGATTAACATAGATAAAGATTGATTAACGTATGCCCTTCCCCCCCCCCCCCATACAATAGTCATATGTAATAGGTCCATTTTAATTTGAACCTTTTCATCATAACATGCTTTCTTGATGGATGTTTTGGAGGGTTTTCTTTTCCTCATGGTGGAAAACCTCGTTTTCCTCGTGGTCTTCTCTGTTGCTCCACATTCTTGTTAGCCAGTAATTTACAGTAATTTAATTAAATTGTAATTATTCATTGTGGAATATAAAAATAAATGTTTTATTGCTTCAATGCCATAACAATTAACAGCATAGATTATATTTTTAAATATTTTTTTTAAAGTTTTACACCGTAAAAATGACTTTTTAATTAGTCAATAAAAATAAAAAATTATTAAAAAATAAAAAAAACATTGAAAAAAATTGATTGCTTTTTATATTATTTTCAAGTGATTTTCTTTTAGGAAAATAAATTTCACCAAAATCCGGGCAAATAAAATATGTCTGGGTCTGAGGAGGTTATGAGAAAAAGAATCATTGCAGGCGACTTCAGAGTGTTCGCGCATGCGCAATGTTGAAGAGCCAAAGAGCCCTTCTCTCCCTAGCTCCTCGTAAGGGAAAAAGCGGGTAAGTCACTAAAGTGGAGAGCGGATACAAAAATATTTTGACTTAACTCATTCTGCACGGTAGGTATGTCTAACTGAGAAAAAGCAGGTATGTCATTGTCATGGCATCAATTCAAAGCTTAATATAATTGCACTATAAGAAATGTGTGCATTGGAGAACTTATTTAGGTGATTATAACGTTACATTTAGCACATTTTAAAAATGTACAATTATTCATTGTTTGCTTGTGACATCATCTCATTGTTGCGCGGCCATCTTGGTGTAACATGTCAGAATGATTGTCAATCTGTTTTTCAGTATTTATTTGATAGTATTTATGGTAACCTGTGCAATTGTTGGCTGCAGAAGAAGTTATTATATGTATAAAACCACCTCATTTACAAACTATCTTCAACTAATTGATAGGCCGAAAATATACTTTTTTACATTGTTGATGTAAAACAAAAGAACCTCCAGCAAACTATGAATTATATAATACAATTTATTCGTGGAGTTATTTATTCAAAACTGGGAAAAAATGAGTTAAGTTGCTGATTGTCTGCTTGTTCCCCGTAGACATCTGATTATTTTCAACTGTCTGGTAACGCGCAAAACCAATTTTCAATAGGATTAAATTGTCTGATGAACTTGGTTTTACTCTAAATGAAAAAATGAGTTCACTTTGCCCGGTTGTACAATGTCCCGATAAGTAAGATAAAGTTCACTTTAGCCTAAAGTGAACTTTAGCGGTCTAGATGGCTGTGTTTCATTGGCTGTTGCCATGGTTTCAGCCGATAAATCTTACCGCTAACTTTATCGGGACATGGTGCAACAACTCATTTTGACCAAAAATTGACTTACCCGCTTATTTTCCGGGAGTAATGACTAACCATCTTTTCAACAATCATAAAAAATTAATTTTATTGCATCAATTTTGTCGAGAACAATCAAACTAATGTATTGTTTATTTAATTATTGAACGTGTTGGGTATTGTTGGTTGCCATGAGTCCTAAACACACCTGATGGATGCAATTCTCCATCATCAACTGCCATGAATCCAAATGGACCCGGCGTCCGATCCTCATCGAGTGAGATGAACATTCCGCGTTGTCCCTCCGATGTTTCGCGCTGCACGACTCTGCCCCAGACGCTCAACAAGATGCAAGACGTCTTTGTGGACGTCGTCAAGGGGTTGGGATTCCTGCTTCTGCTCTCGCTCGTCGTGCTCGCCGAGTCGGCGCGCTACGTCTGGCGGGCCAACAGGTTTGTGAAGCGAGTGGAGCGAGTGGTTATCTTTCTAGAAGATAGATCATCATCATTAGATAATATCATGGATTTAAAGATATGCCACTTCAAAGTATAGCTTGATTAGGGACTTAATAGATTTTGAATAATATTCCGGGATAATGTGTCACCTATTAAGCAAACCCTTTTCAATTGAATAATAAACAGTTATAAGTTAAAATGTGCTGCTCTGTTCTTTGGAAGAAGAAAGCTGGAAGTCCGTTTTCTCGAGATTAAGTTGCTCATGGAAACTTATCATTATCTCAATTGCAATCCAAAGACCACAAAAACAGTTATACTTAATGGGCTCACCTCAAGAACTATAGAAACGGACTTACGGCCTTCTGCTTCCAGTACTGAATTATAAAGTTTGATCAACTTTCCAACACAAATTGTTGAGATCATCATCATCCCCAGTGATGGTCACATAATTCCCAGAAGACAAATTATCAAGCTGTCCAGCTTTCAACCGTGATCATAAAATGACCAAAAAATTATCCGACACAATTTCCTTCTCCACAGATATAAAAAGCTCTGCTTCGCCGCCCTCGTGCTGACCATCTTCCACTGCTACCCTCTCCTCACCCCCACCGGCCCTCTTCGTCATCGTTCACCCCCAACGCCGACCTTCGACGACGACTACGATACTCCATTCGGTTGGAACAATCACTACGAGGTCGTCAAACCTCTGACACCGTCCGAGGTCCTTGACGAGGAGAACACTGACGGACGCGGTTACACCGTGGTCAAGATTGAGGCCAAAGAAGAACATCCCAACTCACCGCTAAATTGGGGACGAAATGCTGGAGCTAAAACCAGGCCTAGCAACGCTGTCGTCAAGAAAGAAGAGGATAAGGTCCCAGTTGTTAGGGTGGTCAGAGTTTATCCCATTTAGACACAGAATTGACTTGTAATATTTGAACCATGAACAAAGAGCATATTAATAATACAATCTACAATCAAATGAAGTATACAAATTATTAGTAGGTACCAATAGATTTCTAATAAAGCGAACGTCACTAATATTAATATGGTTACTACAATAATAATGTGGCAGTTTCTCTGTGAGATATTTTTCGTATGTAATGGTCAGGTCACAACAGTCAAGCAATTGATCTGAAAGTCTGCCACTAATGACACGAGAGCGTACCTGTGGCTGGCAGGAATAACTGCTTAACTACAAAAACCTGATTTTTCAGTATATATACCAAAACAACATTTTGAATTGTATCAACTCCATTAATAAATATTTTTGAAATTTTACCGTCAGAAAGTTATTATAATAATAATGTAAGCAATATACAGGATATTTAAATTAATTAAATCCCGTTATAAAACTAATTAGTGTGCTTAGGTCGTTTTTCCAGGCCCAGAATTGCACGGTTTTTTAAATTAACGTTGTATGTTCGCTGTGTACTTAGGTTGTTTTTCCTGCCACTGAAAAAGCAATTTGTAAGGCATTACTTAGGTCGTTTTTCCAGCCACTGAAATATCAATTTGTAATGCTGCACGGCATGGATAACTGTGGCTTAACTGCACTTAGGTAGTTTTTCCAGGAACAAAATTTTCAAAAGTAACAAAAACGCTATACTTAAGCAAATCTATATTTGTTATTAATAACAATTTTTCAAATCTGACTTCACCATTGGATTCCTTGATTTTTTTAAAGATTTTACATATACAAATCTCATTTTTGCATTTTTTGTACTTAAGCCGTTATTCCTGCCAGCCACAGTACATGGTCTCATGAAAAATTTACATACTGCAAATAATATAAATATCCTAATGCTTCAATGTTAGATGCCAGATTAGTGCAGCGGTCACATGTAGGGTTGCCAACCATCCGGATTTTACCCGAAATTATACATCATTGTCCGAATGCTGGCATTGATTCATTCCGGACAGCATAATGTTGTTGAAAATATGTAACGTACACTCTGAATAAATCTTTTTAAATTAAATTCAAGTCGTTATTCCAAAATTGTGAAGAAATTTTCAAAATTACTGTGATCAAATCGCCAAAGATTGTTGTTCAGAATGCATAAAAATTACCCAAATGCACGTTCGAAATTCCAAATTTTCTCGCACGGTACTGCCCCCCCCCCCCCTCCATTGATTTCGAGTCAGAGCGTCTTTTCGAACGCATACCTGATTTCCCCAAAAATACCGTTTATGCGATACTTTTTTCCCCAAGAATTTTAAAGCAATGTCCGGAATTCGATTCATCTAAAGTTGGCAACCCTTGTCACAGGTAAGTAGTTTTTGAACGAGATCATGTGATGGTTGAAAATTAAAAATTGTACCATTGACTGATTCACAAATGAAAACATTTCCCACTGCAAATATTAGAAATATCCAAATGCTTAATTTGTAAATTAATTATAAACCCAAAAATACACAAATATTTTTATTTTTATTTTTGCCAGAGATAACTAGGAAAACGCTCAGTGTAACGCGTTGATGAGCGAGCACGGGTACGTGCAAATTCTCGAACCGGAAATGCGTACACAACGCACAGAAAACATATACATCCGTATTGAATTGAAATATGATCCACTCATTCAACATAAAAGTATGCTTTACATCGAAACTTGAAAATAGCAACTAAGCACCCTGGTAAATATAGCAAATCATATTCAATTCAATTGGCACTGGAAAACATTCATTTCGATTCTTCATTACTGACAGATATTAAAAATTTCAATAAGTTCATACCCCTAATCCATCCTAAGTGATTGGGATGAAATTTTGTAAAATAAGAGACAATGTTAGTCTTAATAACCATGCAAATATGAAAATTTGATCAAATTTATCGAAGACCATTTTCATTTTTCAGCCTATCAGGAGATATTTATTTTAATTTTAACGAATGTATGGATTTCATAAATATTATGATCTGCAAACAGAGAAGGTTGTCTTTACATGTGTGCAAAATTTTAGATCAATCGCTGAAACGGTACAACTTCTATTGCTCCAGGTTGCAGCTAAAAATAATAATAAAAAAAAACAGAGGCCCGTGCCAAAAGAGCCAAAAGGAGACGCTCGCTTCGCTCGCTCAATAAGTAGTATTGCTGTATTTCATTATTGATTATTAAGAAACATTATTTTGTAAGAACAACTAGTAATGAAATATTGTTTTTGCTCTATTTAACAACAAATTTAATATTGTTTGTAAATTGTTGTTGTTAATTGTTAAATTAACATTTAATTTTCCATGAATGAAAGTCTACACTATTGTGTGTGAAAATTGTGTGATTACCAACAAATATGTTGTTATTTTGAAATGTAGTTTTTAAAAAAACATTCTTGGAATTGACCCGTCTCTGTCAGGCCCTAAAGTCCTAGGCCAAGGTTGCCCGACATCCTTGCTTTCATATTCAATCACGAAACACACTTTGGAGTGTAATGAAGTATTTATCATGTCTTATAATCTTTAAGATCGATAAAAGTTATTTGAATTTGGAGGTGCGGTAGCCCCACTCCGCCAAGTCGTTGTAATACAATAGTTGCTAAGAACATTGTATAATCACACCACCTACTACGTCATAGTTCAGAATGCCCTGGCTATCAAAAAACCGAAGGAAGTGCCATTTTATTTTGCAGGAAAAGATGGGTTACCTTACACTCGAATATCTTTCACCTGTGACTAGATACAATAATTTGGTTTGGACTGAAGTGTTCACAAAAGATCGCTCTTAATGTTTAATATCACACTTTAGTAATGAAAATGCTGCACTGAATTGAAAACTATCTGCGAAATGCGGATAAATTGAGACTAAACACACACTTTCAGCCCATTGAACTGGACAATACAAAAATATTAAACGCATACCTGTAATTCTAAGAAGAAGACTCGTCTTTAATTCTCACCACGATTCTTCTCAAAATCATTATCCTACACGTCATCACGAAACATCTCCAACTCGTCTGTGCTGCTAATGCATTCATCCTTTTCGTTCATCATATTTTACGCAATTTTTCAGAATCGCGACATGATGAAATCAAGTAAAGATCACGAGGAAGGCTGTGACTAGCAAAACGGTTCTAACAAAATTAAGTGATATTATGGTGATATATATTTTCCACTATACTTGAAAATCATGGTGACGGAATATCTTGAAAAATGAAAACAGCGTGACCCATTGAACCGATCTATCGCTGTTCGATTTGGAAGACATTGTTGTAGCGTATTAAAATAATTAGTGTTTGTAATCCAATATCTTTTTTATTATGGGTATATTCAATTTAAAATAACATTAATAGATTTAAAATCACTCCAAAGTACACACATCAGCTATCTTTCCTCGCCTCACCTAAAACAACAATAATACAAAATAATCTGACTGATATCAAAAAAGATCAAGAATTATTTTTATAGTCTAAAACACTGCGCTTTAAGCTTAAAGGCCGGCTGTCATTAAAATAAAAGGTGCAAATCATTCTAAAATGTCCAACGCCGAAAACAGGAAGTCTCTACGAGCTCTAGTTTGAAAGTTATTCCCATGTAACCCATAGGCGGCTGATTCCGTGACGTCACTGCTACGGTAGGCGTGGTTTCTCTATTCGAACAAATAAGCGATACGTGATGGAGCCGCTTCTGGCAGGACACTTTTTAGATGCACTTTTTTATTTTGATGTTCGTGTTTCCATAGGGCAGTGAAAAAGGAGAAACATATGAAATATTGATTTAGTTAGAAGTTTACTTTTTCAGCCAAAACATACAACTAAAGCAAATTTTATATCATTTATTTACACAAATAAACCCTTTATATCCTCCATTATTCCCCTTATGGATAGTACCAAAGAATCCACCAGAGGTCAGTCGTGTTCCTTATTTTCTCGAATAGTCTAGCTGCTAAGAGCCATTTAACGAAACATTTTGGAGTTTGGTGATAAAATCGTGATTTTGGATATGTTGTAGAGAAAATATAACCATTTGCTTTGACCCCAGGAGGTATTTCATATCTACCCCCGTTAGGGAGTGGCAAGGGTTCAAAGTTTGAGTGATGGTTTCATATAAATATTAATTTCAAAGAACTATACTTATAAAACACACCCCTAGACGTACGATAAATTGTAACAGGATCCAAATAATATATAAAAAAAATATAATAAACAAAACTTGTAAGGGTTGGTAAAATTTCACTCTTTTCTTAATATTTACTATTTTTCACAATAATTACAGGTCGATTTTAAGTTTTGAGCATTCAATCGATAGATAAATTTACATGGATTCTTGTTACGATATTCGGTTTATATTTAGAGTGACCTATCACCTTAAATGGGTCGTAAGGGTGTTAGGGGATGAATTCATTTAAATATTAATTGCAATATATTGATTAAATATGTATAAAGTACTACCTACTTTATTGCAACGAAATAAAAAATAAGATCAATATAAAATTATAGTATTCACAAGCATTAAAATGGTGGATGGCGAGGAGGGGGGGTTGTATATTTGACCCCTGCCTCATGTTATCTATATTTCCCATTTATGCATCGATTTCAAGTTTTGATCATTTAGCTGCTAGATAAAATTAATAGATTCAGGCTATGACATTTGTTTTACATTGGAAGTGACCTGTACTCATTAACCTTGCAACCCCCGTTGGGGGTGGCAAGGCTTAAAAGTTGGGAGAGACGTGGGTGGGAATATTTCATTTAAATACTAAATAGTAGTACAATTATTGATGCTACTGGGCATGCCATAAAATGTAGCAAGGTACATTTGTAGAAGATGATAATATGAGTCAGGGGTAGAAATCCTCCAACCCCCCCCCCCCCCCTCCCCCTACGAATTGTGTTCAATATTACATTTTATATTTACCAATTTTTTGGAGTTTGGACCTTGTTACAATTTAAAGTAGAGTCTTTGGTCAGTAAATCGGAATTATTTTTAATTGAAATCATCCCCTAACATTAAACCCTTATCACTGCCTTAAGTGGGTATTACACTTTATTGTATAGACAATTGTTTGGACAATTTCAATCATAAGCCAATTGGATTTCAGAGTTTCATGCAAAACAATATTTCATTGGCTAGAATTTCAAATTGCCCAACTTGAATTGTATAGTGTAATACCCACTTTACGAGCATAGGTCACTCTAAATATAAAACACATATCGTATCATTAATCCGTGTAATTTTATGTGCCGTTCATGCGTTGGTAGGTTGAAGGTGGGACGTTGCAACGAGGGTAAGAAAGGAATGGTAACTGGGAAATAGTGAGTGATTACACTTAAACTTAAACTTAGATTATTACGCACTGGGGCGAGAAAACGAAAATAACTCAGGCGTCGATGCCACGAGGTAAAACTGACTGAGCAGGCACACAACCTCCTACTTCGAATGTAGTCGAGGAGCAAGTGAACGAGGGAAGGTCATGCCACAGTGTGCTGGCTAAACTGAACCAAGGAAAATAAGGGATGAAGATATGACCACACAAGGTCAAAGAAACGAAGGGCGAGAAAACACAAATAATTGGCGCAAACATGATATCTTCCCCGAAATTAGAACCCTTACCACCCCCTAACGGGGGTAGATTTGAAATGAATCCTCTTGTCAAATCAAACAGTATTTTCTCCTCTACAACATATCCAAAATCTACGTTTCTATCACAAAAAACGCCAATTATTTCGTTATATGGTTCTAGCAGCTCTACAATAGAGAAACCACGCCTACCGTAGCAGTGACGTATTTCCCCTCCACTTTCAAGAATTGAACGCGCTGTAACTTCCGATTGGAATATCGCATCTCATTCTGGTTTTCGGCGCTGTATTCGTACAAACGGTGGTTCTAGTTCTTATGTGTTTACATTACCTCAAACATGATCTGGAATGGTATTTGAATGACAACCGGCCTTTAAAATAATAAAAATTATTATAACAATATTGTCCAAGCATGAATATTTTGTGTATCTATTTTCAATCCTGTTTATAATAACTACGCACCTCAACAAATTGTGCCTTCTTTGTTGTCACACATGCTACTTGTAGAATGGGTTCCTTTTCTTGAGAAGGAGCATTGACTGCCGTTTTTTTATATGAAATGCTTTTTTTCGATAAATATCAAAGAATATACGTCGGCACAGTATCTTCGATAGGAAAAAAGCTCTTGTTTATTTACTACGCATGTAGTGAAGTTGTATAGTATGGTTCTTCGGTAAGCCAGAGATGTTGAACTGAGTAGTTATTATTTTTATCTTTTAAATAAAAACAGAACCCACACATCTGTGACTCAAATTATTCAATACATCGATACAAGATCTTACGAATTATGGAGATGGCGTCTGACAATTGCGACCACTCATGGAAGAATGAAATCACCATTTTAAAACCGATCGTCAGGATCATGGATATGGCAGGTAGTTAAATCATTAGTTCATATTTTCCATGCGGGACACTATTTAACATTGTTTTCTAATCACGATGAATATATGATTAATTGCTATGCGATATTCCGAGTAAAAAAGGTATTTTTTGTAAGTGTTCAATCCTTAAAAAAAACTA
Organism: Leuctra nigra; assembly: GCA_934045905.1. NCBI lineage: Eukaryota > Metazoa > Arthropoda > Insecta > Plecoptera > Leuctridae > Leuctra > Leuctra nigra. The sequence goes on along the minus strand of OW203771.1, from coordinate 13,889,416 downwards.
ATTTAATCTTTCTTCCTCACTCGTAGTCTGCCTTCTCTCCTAGTTATATTATTAAAAATTCATAATTTATCTCTTATTTTGACGGAATCTGGCAGAATTGTTAATTATCCTGACGAAACATGGAGCATGGTTTGTTGAACGCTTTTCTCTATGAACGAAGTTTGGAAAACATGACTCTTCATTGAAGTCTACAGATTTGCTACGAGCTCAATTATACTGAATGTTCTTTCTTCCAGGAATGTATGCATACACAGTGGAAGTGAAGCAGAGTGCATTGAACTATATGAAGTTCTATTTCCCACGCATTTTGGCGGCTGAAATGGGATTTGAAACTTGCGTAAATCGACTTATCTACGTTTTCATGAACAGAAAGGACATAGGGATCAGAATGCTTCTGGAATTGATTCTATATTGGGTCCTATCTGCTGGAAGTTTCATACATCTAACCAACTTTTACTTAACTCCAGATGAAGCTCGAAAACTTATTCACAGATTCGAACGAATAAACAAACAATATTCTTCAGCAAAGCAAAGCCACCTCGAAATTGTTGATGGAATAAAGACAATAACTGATATTCTAGCAAAATTTGCTCTGCTGTTTCCTTGTGTATTGGTAACGTTTGGAGTAACAGTTGTTCCAGTGTTGGCTAGCAAGAATGCAGCAATAGGGTAAGATGTACTTGGTTATTCCGGTATACTTGGACACTATGGATACTCTGAAAGCTAAATGGCAACTACGAAGGTGTAACATCACCATTATGGGATGACTTGTTAGGCTTGTCTACTGCATGTTCATTGGACCATAGAGGCCATACTGACCATACTGGACTTCTATTGGAGACCTTCGCTCTACCGTTAGGAGTGCAACACTCAGGTCAAAGACCGTATTTTAATCAAAACGCTCAGTTTTCCTATCCTTTTACCATTGGCACGTGATCATCTGGGCGTGACCTTAAGTCGAATCTAAGTCAATCGAATGAAAATACAGTAATCACAAACCCGACCTTTTGATTTGGGGCATATTGGGCATTGGTTTGAGCTCGTATGTTGACGCGGCAAATTTGACTTAACCCGTAAATCCTATGGTGACGTCACGCTCCCAACTCCCCCCCATTGTGGAATGCACCCTGAATATCACCTCCGCCAGAGGCAATGCGGGATGGGAACCGGCGAATTTCAAACGCAGAAATTATTCCTCAATTGTCGTACGTCAAGGAAAGTAATCATTAGCGAACGGCCTAAGAGTTGATGTTATTGTGTTCATTAAAGCTTTTTGATAAAAAATACATTTTTTTTAATATATCAGTATTTTGACATTATATTAATATTTCAGATATTATGTCCCATTCGACGATTCTGTATCTCCGAACCGTGAAATCATGATATTCATATTTACTGCAATGTGGGTTTGCCTTCTGGAATATGTGTTCATAGTGAACCTGATTGCACTGTCATTCATGTTGCAAATGACTGGTCAGTTCCGAGTTCTGTGCGACAAGTTGATGAATATCCGAGCTGACAGTCTCGAGCACATCATGGCCAAGCGTCGCCAGAAGACTGAGAACAGTCAAGGAGCGCATCGGTATCCAATCAGATACAAAGCTGATGAAGAGAAGCGTGAGCTTGACTTGGAGATGGAGAGGCGTCTGAAGGAATGCATCCAGCACCATCAGGAACTACTCAGGTGTGGTTGTTAAGGAAATATATAGGTTACCCTTGTTTCGTCCTCCTTGTATTATTCTAAATCCAAACCATACCAGAGTAACATATGAAATGTACAGGCACAGATCGATATAAGAGTATTGTCTAACTTTTGGGAACAAGATGCGTCTGAAGTGTAAAAGTCAAATTCTTACGCAATAACAGCCAACGTTTAAATAATTATTTTTAAAAAATGTAAACAATATCGTACATACTAGAGAATGTTTAAAACATAATATACGAACAACTGAAATAACTCAATGGGCGCATACCGTATTTGGATCCAAACGCTCAGTTTCCATATCCTTTTAACATTGTGACATAACACCTGGGCGTGACCGTGAGTCAAATCTAGTCGAATGAATGAAAATACAGGCATCTATGTTGGATCAAAAAGCCCGACCTCTTGAGTTTGGGCATTATGGGCACTGGTTTGAGCTCGTTTGTTGACGCGGCAAGTTTGATTTAACCCGTAAATCCTATGGTGACGTCATACGCCCAACTCTCCCCATTATGAAATGCACCCTTTATCTCTTTATTCTCAAAAAATTGATTTGTATCGTTCCTGTACCATTAACATCAATTAAATATTAAAGATTGATATATTTGAATCCAATTATGTACGCTTATTTCTCTATGTGCAATCTTGATGTGCAGATTGACCAGCGACTTTGTTTCATTCACCCAACCGATGTTTGGCAGTTTCCTCGCTTTGTATCTCTTGTCATCTTCTACAGCTATTCTCTCAATACTATTTGTAAGTTCCATATTCATTAAGATCTACGTACCATGTTGGTTCTGCAAACATATATTGAGTTATTTGATTATTAATATATATTTTCAGATGCCAGTTCTTGATATTGTCGGCTGGACAATCATAGCTGCGCTTGTTCTGTCAACTACCATCATCGCGATGTTCTGTGGATTGAGTGATGAACTCACATCTGAGGTAGGATTTTATTATTCTCAGTAAAAATAAAGGTGGATTTACAACAGATGCTTCAACCCTTTCCCCTCACTCTATAGTCGCTATATCTCTCCCTCCTTCCAGTCTGTTTCACAAGATCTCTTCTTGACATGTACAGCAACTGTCGATACCAATTAATTGGTCGGTCCAAACCTGTAATCTTGCTGTACACACGACTCCAGGTTTTAGGTAAACTTACCTCGGTAGTAAGACCCAGAAAATCAGATCGTACAGACAAAAAAAATGTGTGCCTTTTGATGGTGAGCGAAGTTATTTACGCTATCCATAATAAGGCGGAACACTTTACGAATTATCATGAAATAACGTAAGAAGCATGGATCAATTTACAAGTTCAGAAACCCAAACTTTACTACACCTACATGAGATACAGATTGAGTGAAATTTGTTTCAATGAAATCAGTTATTTTATACGGTAGGAAAAGATTCACGTATTTAATTAGGATCATGATCTTGATCAACCTGTTGTACCATGTTACAGAGTGAAGCAGTGAGGGAGGCTGTCTAGGGTTGTGATTGGTTCGAAGCGTCGGAAAGCTTTAAGGTACCATCTACCTCTTGATTTTTTTTTGCAATTTTGAATTTAGAATGCCAAGATTTTTTCTGTATATTCCCTTTTACAAAATTAAAAGAATGGTGAAAAAAAAATTAAAACATCCATTGTTGGGAATTTTTAACAATATAAAAATATGTGTTTACTCAAAACGTGATTCAGAAGTCAAGGTTTGTCTGATGCGCCCAATTTTTTTTTTGTATGGAGGTAAATATGTGGTGAATGGTTTGGACTAGAATCAATATTCTAAAACTAGGAAAACGCTCTGAGTAACCCGTTGATGAGCGAGCGCGGATACGCGCAACACCTCGAATCGAAATTATGTTCATCGAAAATGTCCTTAGCCAATAATAAGGACAAGCCAATAATTCTTGAATTTCGCCACATACTTGTATGAAAATCTCCAACAATTCTCAAAATATTGGTCCCAATAACCACGCAAAGTTTTAAGTTGATCGATTAAACCTTTATGATTGAATGATTCCTTGTTAATTTCCAAAAATCACAGGATCTCGTTCAAAAAATATTTAAACGGTCATATCAGTTTCGTAATATGCGTTTGAAAGTTTCTGCTCTAACAACCTTGAAGTGAAGATTCGAAGATGCCGTGAAATGTGAAATTCGAGAACTATGACAGCCAACACGCAAAATATCCGTAAACTGTCAATAACTTTAGAATTTAAACACAGTTTATTCTAAAAATTGTCAAAAATACAGATAATGTTGGACCCGATGACCATGCAAATTTTTAAGTTGATCGGACAAACGGTTCTGGTTTAAATTTCAAAAAGCACATGAAATATTTTTTTAAATTTTAACCAATAAGAGGATTTGGCTGAAAATTTGTAAAATAAGAGACAATGTTGGTCTTAATGACCATGCAAAATATGAGTTTGATGAGATTCATCGAAGACCATTTTAATTTTTCAACCTATCAGGAGATATTTATTTAAGTTTTAACCAATTGATAGATTTCAAAAAAAATTGGGGTCAGCAAACAAAGAAGGTTGTCTCTACATGTGTGCAAAATTTCAGATCGTTCGGTGAAACGGTGCGACTACCATTGCTCCAGATAACAGACAAAGGTAAAAACAAAAAAAACAAAAAACAGAGGTTCGTGTCAAAAGAGTCAAAAGGAGACGCTCGCTTCGCTCGCTCAATAATAATTACTGTAAAAAAATATTTAATTAGTTGTTTTTTTAAATTATAAACAATAAAAATTATTTTCAAAACCTCATAAAAAATACCCTGTTCCCACCAATGTTATCATTTTAGTCCAAACCACAGAGAATATTATAATATAACTAACAAAACAAAAATTAAGTTGATAGCTGCTACACAAACAGAGAAATCACATTTTGAAATTTCAAAAACGTTGAAAAGATCAGTTCTGAGATACAAGCTGTCAAAGATGTCAAATGATAGGGATTTTCATATCGCATGACTTACGTTACAATTTTTTTTTTAAATAAGTATTATAGATATAATCAAACTAAAAGAAGGATAAGAAACATCAATATCCCAGCTATCTAAGTAAATAAAAAATGAATAATTGATTTTTAACAAAATTTGGTGTTTCAAGTGGTAGATGGTACCTTAAGCGATCAATGCGGATCATGATGTCGATGGCTAATCAACCTGTTGTCCCGTGTTACAGAGTGAAGCAGTGAGGGAGGCTGTCTACGGTTGTGAGTGGTACGAAGTGTCGGAGAGCTTCAAGCGATCAATGCGGATCATGATGTCGATGGCTAATCAACCTGTTATCCCGTGTTACAGAGTGAAGCAGTGATGGAGGCTGTCTACGGTTGTGAATGGTTCGAAGCGTCGGAGAGCTTCAAGCGATCAATGCGGATCATGATGTCGATGGCTAATCAACCTGTTGTCCCGTGTTACAGAGTGAAGCAGTGAGGGAGGCTGTATACGGTTGTGAATGGTTCGAAGCGTCGGAGAGCTTCAAGCGATCAATGCGGATCATGATGTCGATGGCTAATCAACCAATAGTATTCATGGAGGGAGGATTCGTTCCACTCAACTTGGTTACTTTAGATTCGGTAAGTTAAATAAATTATATTAAAACATTACTGATCTTGTATTAATATATTAAAGTTGTATTAACCAATAGCTCCTTGAGATCCTTCTACATACTCTTTCAAATACCTGTTTCGTTTGCAGGTTATAAAACGGTCCTACAGTTACTTCAATGTGCTTGCTACAGTATTAAAGCCCTAGTTGCTTTCTATACATACATTCGGAGAAGGTTAATTACTCAAGGGTGAATACGCACGGGTGTATACTTTCAAAACACATTTACTCAAATATTTATCTGACACATATTTGATTGTAAATTGTTTGAAATTTAAGAGGTATTCTGAAATAAGATGCCGAATATTTTCCTAGATGTTACAATCTTGTACTTGTACTCTAACACTGGCTTTTAACTAATTATCAAACCTCTATGTCTATGGAACCTCTATGTCTATGGATTCCCTCTATTCGAGTGCTGGGATGGTTCCCTGCTTATTGTTATTGACCACATCCCACTTCATTTATTATAATTCCCGATCCTTCTCATAATCACTATTCACTAATCACTAATCGGTATTAGTTATTACATTGCTTAGTGGCGCCAATTAATTACATTAAGCACATAATAATTCTAGTAATGAATAAATCTCAATGCACCGCATATTTTAAAATTAAGCTGTTTTGATTTTCTATGATGTTTAGCCTGTACCCATTTGAAATGTAGAAATTTTCTGATAATCTCAGATGGGATGATGTTATCTATAATATGAACTACAAATTTAAAAGATTTGACCTCCGGTGGGATTTGAGCCCACGACCTTCTCATATACCCATTTGATGATTTTTTAAAAATGTTAACTAATTTTTTAATAATGTGTCGAAAACGCGCGTAATTATGTTGTGTTAGTCAGGCAAAATATTTGATTGCTTAAAATTTTCATAATAAAACATTATTCATCTTTAGTCAAGATAATGAATATTCATTAGATTTAATGCTATTTTTCAAGTGTGTTCTTTTAGGTGTTCTATTAGATTATTTCCTCTGTATGCGGCGTGGACGTCTGTGCCAGTGTAAGACACAATGGGGAGACAATGGAGGAGGCTTGGGTGGCGCTATTTTTATCAAATACGATGATCACAACCCCAGTTTAACTAAAGAAAGCTAAGAAAAAAATATTTTCATTGAAACCACAGCCTTAAAATTACACCGTAATTTGCAAAAATTATTGAGGACATTAATTGTGGCTGCATAATGGCGTAATGGCTATACGATTGTGCTAGTAGAAAGAAATACATACAAGTAATTATACATCTTAAAAACACAGCTTATGTTCGTATTTAGAATCAATATATCTGTATTTAACGTGTGTGCAACGGTGTGCATTTTTGTAATTCTAAAAGTGTATTTTTGTTTTGTTTTCACTAAGTTTAGGATAATAATTTGCCAATTAATGGCGGTGTGAAAAGTTAATTGCATTTTATTTTCGAGTGTATAATAAATACCTAATAGAACACATTATCTTGTAGTGTAGATAATTATTCCTCATTTAACGAGAACATTGAAATTTCAGAATGCACTTGATTGTCGAACAGTCAAACTATACAACACAGTACATACAATCATGAGAGAAAAAGCGTTCTATCCACATATATAGCTAACATTTAAATATAACATTATTCTTATTTTAACCTGTAATAAAGCAGTGTTTACTGTTTTTACCTTTTTGGTTGTTTACTGTGGAAATTGGTCATCTTATTTGATGTTAACTATTAATTTATGAAAAAAAGAAAAGAAAAGCCGTCTGTGCTTAATCTCGCCGTATCAAATAAAGACGTTTTTACTTTACTTTACTTTAATTTATTAGTGTGTTAATTTATTAGTAATTAATTTATAAACACTAACACTAACACTAAACACTAAATTTATAAACACACTAATTTATTAGTGTGTTAATTGATTTATTAGTCAATGTCTTTCCCGATGTTCTTTGCAACTTTCCAATCTCCATTTCCAATCTCCAATCTCAATGAATATGCATTTAAAGTGTTGTTAATCTCGGAGTGATGTTTATGGAGATATTGCGATTTGAAAGTATGCTCTTAAAATGGTTTTAATTTTTCCTATTTTCACATTGATTGGTATATTTCATCCTGAAGGTATTTTTTATTTCAAGAGATAATGTCGACAGTTTCGATTCACATTAGAAACTTCTTTAGGACAAAACAAACTTTAACAAACTTTAGGTTGAAGAGACTTGGCTGGTATTTTTACACGGAGTGTTTTTTTATGAGGATATTGTGTACACACACCAATATTATATGATGGTCCCAGGTATATATTTTTTAAAGAGATCCTGTGATTTTTGAATATTAACAAGGAACAGTTCAATCATAAAGGTTCAATCGATCAACATAAAACATTGCATGGTTATTGGGACTAACATTTTAGGAATATTTTGAGATTTTAATACAAGTTTGACGAAATTCAAGAATTATTGGCTTTTAATGATATTTTCGATAGACATAATTTCGGTTCGAGGTGTTGCGCGTGTCCGTGCTCGCTCATCAACGCGTTACACAGAGCGTTTTCCTAGTTATCCCTTACCCCCAAAATTCACCCTGACGGGATGAGGGCACTTTGAAATTTGGTAGGTATTGTCAGGTGGCTAAATATACCCGATAACCATGGTTTTCAATTTTAATTTCTCACTGCATGGATGCCAGGCGAAACCTCGTTTCGACCTCGCACGTTGTATTAGAGCGGTGCTTGGCAGCGTCGAGCTTTCGCCCGACTAGATAGTTTGGGTTTGAAGGAACCTATTGGAACCCAAATGGAACTGAAAAGGAACCGGAATCGTTACCCATTTTATAACAACATGAAACCTGAACCGAAACCGATATTCATTTGGGTATTTGGGTTGAGTTCCTGATTGAGCGAGCGTAGCGAGCGTCACCACGGTACTCTTATGGCACTTTCTCTGTGTGTTTTTTTTTGCCTGCACTGCCCAGGTCAAACCGCACAACCAATCGATCTGAAATTTTGCACACACACTAACGTAATCTATGCGGTCTCTGGGATCGTTTTTGAACGGGATCCTGTGATTGGTTCAAATTTAAAAAAAAATATCTTTCGATTGGTTGGCCCGTTCAATTTTAAATTTTGATAAGTCATTACGACCAACATTTTGCCCAATCAAACAAAATTTCATCCAAATCCTCCCATTGTTTAAAATTTTAAAAAAATCATGTGTTTTTTGAAATTGAAACTAGAACCGTATGACCGATCAACTTAAAACTTTGCATGGTCATTGGGACCAACATTATCTGTATTTTTGACAACTTTCAGACTAATTTGTGTTTAAATCCAAAAGAAATTGACATTTTACGGACATTTTGGGTGTTAGCTGTCAAATTTCTCGAAAATGATGATCACGGCTACTTTGACTCTTCAGTTCTAATCCAAGGTAGTTGAGCAAAAACTTTTAAACGCATATGAAACTAATAATGACCGTTCAACAGATCGATCTGATATTCTGTACACACACTTATATCATATGAGTGGTCCAAGGTATATTTTTTGAAAGATATTCTGTGATTTTTTAATATTTAGGTACTGGGAACGTAGTTCAATTATAAAGGTTCAATAGATCAACTTAAAACTTTGCATGGTTATTGGGACTAATATTTGAGTGATATTTGGAGATTTTTAAACAAGTCTGTGAAAAATTCAAGAATTATTGGCTTTTAATGATATTTTTGATAGACGCCGAATTTCGGTTCGAGGTGTTGCGCGTATCCGTGCTCGCTCATCAACTCGTTTCACAGAGCGTTTTCCTAGTTTAAAGTAATTGGTATTAAATGTTCAGGGATTTTTTTTTGATATTATCTAATCTTATGCAATTACTTTAATTGATTAAACAAATATTTTGTTATATTTGATATTGTGTTTAATAAAAGCATGCAACTTTCTTATTGGTTTTTCATGTATCTGTTAATCTAGGTCTATAGAATCGATCTTTGTCACGCCCTACACTCGTTCAACCCTTCCTTGACATTCGAGTGTAATTGAAATATTTATTGTGTTTCATAATCGATCGATGTAGCTTTGAATTTGGAGATGCGTGAACGCCACTCAGCAAAATCGTTGTAACATAACAATCCTACGAATATTATTATGTTTGTAAAATAAAATATGTCAAAAGAATTTAAGAATCATCTTTTCAAGGAAAAAACTATTTAATAAAAATAATTTCGGTCAAATGGATCTCGAATGAAAAAATTATCTAAATGTCTTTAGCGAGTCATTAAATGGATCACCCAATACATTTAAAAAATTTTGTAAATTCGGAGCCGTGAATATTTGAATATCGCACATCTATTCTTCTAACAAGATTTCATACAACTGGACATGCTGAACTTTAACCACTTCTGATCATTTTCTCATGATTAATATTTTCCACCATTTGGATACCATAGTAACGGCAAATCTTGTAAAGCTTGACCTATTCATAGCTTGCACGATATTCTTTTGTTTTATATTAGCAATGAAAAATTATTGAATTTTCCACCTGAGGACGGACATCTTGTTGGCACGTTGACTGGTCATATTTGTAACTATTGAGTTAAATCGACGTATTATTGTAATGTGAGTGATTCCTCAATTCGTACTAAATATATCTCAGAAGCCTATACAATTTCCCAGGTGCCTACCCGTCATCAAAAAGCGGTGAATCATAGCAATTCTGTGTTCCAATAATATGGCGCAGGCAACAATGATATGACATCACGTATGAGCCGAACTATCGTTGTTCGATTTGGAAGATAGTTATGATTATTAGCGTAAATTAAAATAATAAGAGATTGTCGCAATCAACCAACTATTAGGTACTTCTACGTTTTAAATGTATTGAAACCTGCGGGATTTGGCTCAGAGGGTAGAACACAAAGAATCAGCAATATTATAATCTGTTTATTATAAAGAAAATAAATGTTCATTGATGTGAAAAGAGCAATCAAAAAATATCATGTACAATATTACGTTCGATACGTCAGCCGTAGTGATGACGTCGCCTTGCGTGAAGTAAACAGTAGATGGCGTTGACCCTCGAGCAGTAGGTCTATTGAACTCCTGTTCAACAGCAGTTGAGTGACCGGATATGTCACCCCTTCAGTCGCGATGTGATGATGTCTGGGTAACCCCTTTGGTTACCAGGACGTCCAGCAGGCTGTGCACAAGGAGTGACCTCCTCGGGCAGTTGGTTCAAGTTGGCTCAGGCCAACTTGATGACGCTCGTGGCTGCAGACTCGTCGGATCCTCCCGGAGTGTGCAAGTCACTGACTTTAATACTTTTATATGTTGAAAAACTTGAAACTGTTCAGTTGATCAGTTTAATGGTCTTGATCACGTCGGCACTGTCCCGTTGAAGTTATACTATATTCACGCCCACTGGCTTCACTGGTTCACGAGACAGGTCTCACTGCCTGAGAAAACTCCGACTGATGAAGTTTGGCTGGTAGATTGACGTTTTATACCCTCTCACCTCGGTTTACCGCCAAAGAATATGATTGGTTGGTTTCGTACACGTGGTAGCTATTTTTAGGCATTCTGTCATCTCGGAAACGCGCGAAACGACTTTCTTTCTGCACGTAAGCCCATGCTTTTCTTGGAATCACTGAAAACTAGTCTGGCTGACTGGTTTTGTAGCGTTATCACAATGACTGGTTCACTTGTTATTACGTGGTGACATCACAATTTAGGTAAGGTCACATACTTTTTATATGGATTCACTCACTTTCTTGAAATAATTGCACATTGTTAAACTTATTTGATTGCTCGTTATATTTTTGTCTATATTTTGATTGCTATTGAAATTTAAAGATTGTAAGTTTACATAATGATTCTAATTAATTACTTTGTGTTGAGTTAACCTTGACTCTAAGAATGCCATGCTACAAGCTTGTTCATTCTTTAAACCTATTTCAAGCAAACATTATTATTTTTTAAAGTTAATTTTCTAACCTAGATAGGCCAACTTGTTACAGTATATGACAAAAATGTTATATGAAAACTCCATAATTACAAACATCAGCGAGCTATCCTCTCCTAAAAAAAAAACATTTACACTGAAATCAGTGAAATCAAATTCATTAATTACTTTTGAAATCTAAAACATGAATTGTGCAATGAGCATAAAGCAACAAAAACTGATAGAAAATTCGCCCAAACAAAAATAATGTTTTCTGAAAAATAATATTATACCTCTGTACTATGAACCGTAAGTATATTTATACTAAATGCATATAAAGTACTCCTTGAAATTATACACTTATTCATTCTTGGGTGGCAAACATTTTTAGTGTTGAATGTTTTATTTCTTGAGAAGTGATTGTAGCTTTTATTTTGTTGATTGTTGCTTTTACCTGAATGCTTGTATTATTTGGATCGATAAATATCATAGAATATTTATATGATACGCCTTAGTGGTTTCTAAGGAAGAAAAAAGATATCGTGATAAAATTTACATTTTCTACGCAGTAGTATGAAGAACGGCGTCATAGTAAGCAGAGATGTTGAATTGAGTATTTTGCTTTTAAATAAAGCAGAAACAATACCATTGTGACGGATATTATACAAAGTTCAAGTATAATAGAGATGGCGTCTGATAATTACTACCAATCATGGAAGAAGGAAATCAGCATTTTAAAACCTATCGTCAGCATCATGGATATGGCAGGTAGAAAAATAGAGTGAAAACAAGAAATGCCTATTTTATAATAATTATAAAATATTTGAATTTTTGAAAGGATTGAATAAATTATTTGTTCAATCCTTTCAAAAATTAATTTTGTTTAGTGAGAATTCCAGTCACAATTCAAATTTGGAAACTCCAATCTGCAGATTTCAATTGCCGAATTTTTTGAGTGTGATAATAGTAAAGATTCCAAATCTTCGCAGGAATATCCACGTGGGATTGTTCAGCGCTTTTCTCTATGGACGAAGTTTGGAAAACATGACTCTTCATTAGCTTAGAAGTCTTCAGATTTGCTACGAGATCAATTATACTGAATGTTCTCTCTTCCAGGAATGTATTCATACACAGTGGAAGTGAAGCAGAGTGCATTGAACTATATGAAGTTCTATCTCCCACGCATTTTGGCGGCTGAAATGGGATTTGAAACTTGCGTCAATCGACTTATCTACGTGTTCATGAACAGAAAGGACATAGGGATCAGAAAGCTTTTGGAATTGATTCTATATTGGGTCCTATCTGCTGGAAGTTTCATATATCTGACCAACTCTTACTTAAATCCAGAAGGATCTCGAAAACTTATTTACAGATTCGAACGAATAAACAAACAATATTCTTCAGCAAAGCAAAGCCACATTGAAATTGTTGATAGAATAAAGAAAATAACTGATATTCTAGCAAAATTTGCTTTGATATTTCCTTGTGTATTGGTAACGTTTGGAGTAACAGTTGTTCCAGTATTGGCCAGCAAAAATGCAGCAATTGGGTAAGATATACTTTGTTATTCTGGCATACTTGGACACTATGGATACTCTGAAAGCTAAATGGCAACAGCGAAGGTGAAAATCACCATGACGTGTTGACTTGTTTCTTAGGCTTTTCTACTGCATGTTCATTGGACCTTATAGGCAATAACTGGACTACAATCATTTGGAGACCTTCGCTCTAGCGTTAGGGTTGCAACACTTACGTCAAGGACCGTATTATGATCAAAACGCCTATAGATTTCCTGTGCTTTTACCATTGACACGTGATCATCTGGGCGTGACCTTGAGTCAAATCGTGGTCGAATGAATGTAAATACAGTAATCACAAAACCCGACCTTTTGATTTTGGGCATATTGGGTATAGGGTTGGGGAAAATACTCTGAAAAAGTATTTGAAATACAAGTATCAAAATACTTTCAAAAAACTATTTAAAATACAAGTATTGAAATACTTTAAATTCAGGGTATTTTAAAATACAAAATATATTAGTAATTTAAAATACTCGAAATACTAAAATACTATCGAAAGCATTATTTTTATTATTTTTCATTATTTTATTATTTTCGCAGTGGAAAACACCGAATATTACTTAATTATAGAACTAAACGAAGCTTTTACAGTCGTTTTGTGTTATCATACTGAAATGGCAAAAGAAATTGTGCTTATACACAACAATACTTTGCAATTCTCACCTTTTATTTTGAAACTGAGGGGGCTTAGGGATATTTGACGAATTGCATATCCAAGAAATCACTCATTATGTGGCAATGATGGCTTTGTCGGCTGGTTACAGGAGTGGTTGGGAAGAGAGAGTAGTGACTGCCAGCAGGTAGTTTAGCCATAAATGTCTCCCACCAATCAAACCACCCCTTTCACCACTTTCAGTCTTGAATGCCAAAAATGAGGGTATATCATTTAAATGCAGGTGTGCTTGGTTGCGAAGAATGGAGGGAAAATAATATAAAAAACGTGTTTTTCAACAGAAAATATAGGTTTTTTCCTCCTAAGTATTTGAGGTATTTTGAGTATTTTGAAAAAATAAAATACACCAAATAAAGTATTTAAAATACAAATCTCAAAATACTTTTAAAATACTGCTCCAATACAAGTATGGTAACCGTGTGTAATAAGGCCAAGAATGTAATAAGGCCAATTTTAAATAAACCTATCATATCAACATAACTACTAACTTTTAGTGACAATCAGAACTATCTGTGTTTTGTTCGGTAAATTAAGTCAACCTTGTTGTCAAAATAAAATAAAACAACATACAATTTTAATGAAGAATGTCACATCAAATTTACAGGGCAAAAACAGAGGCAAAGTTTTCTTAAGCATTCACTACATTTCTGATTTTCATAAGTAAATTCACATGGAGTGAAACAATTTTTTTTCTGCGTAACTATAAACATTTACTCGATTAATTCAGTAAGTTATAACTATGTCATCAGTAGAATATTTCAAAACTTAATTTTATTTTCGTCAAATCTTTGTTTGCAATAGTGCCGCAGGCGTGACCAATACAAGTGTCACTTTGTCTGAAAAAGCTACCCCACCAATGGACTGCCAACCAATACACCAATACACCAATACATACCTTGCCGCGGTGGTGGGGCTTAAGGGGCCGCCTCACATGACGAGTGTTGGTCCCAACTAAGTGCAGTCCAGGATCAACCTAGTCCCATGCCCTCCCCAAATTCGCGGGCCCCTCGGGCCGGCCTCCCCCCTCGAGATGGTGATCCCCCTGAAATCGGGTCCCACCGGCCCGAAGTCTCCCCCCCCCCCCCCCCCCCCCGGTCTGTCCCCATTCTGTGCTGGCTTTCCCACCAGTTTCAGACTCCCCCGGATCAAGTCCGTTAGGTCGACCCCTCCCCATGTCCTCCACTTGTGATCAACAAAGTTAAAAGAAACATTAATGTGCGCAATATAACCTCGTTGTTGACGCGCCGTTAAACGAAAATAATCTATTAAAAAAATGAAAAAGCACGGTTATGTTTGATCTTTTTGTCAGTATAATTACACTAGGAAAACGCTCTGTATAACGCGTTGATGAGCAAGCACGGATACTCGCAACGCTTCGAACCGAAATTCTATCGAAAATTTCCTTAAAAGCCAATAAATAATAATTCTTGAATTTCGAAACAGATTTGAATAAAAATCTCCACAAATTACTAAAATATTGGTCCCCATAACCATGTTTTAAGTTGAAAGTGCTCCCTGTTAATTTTAAAAATCCACATGATCTCGTTCAAAGAATATACCTACATGAGACCACCACTCATATGATATTAGAGTGTACACAATATCAGATCGATCTATTGAACGGTCATGTTCAGTTTCATATACGTTTGAAAATGTCTGCTCTAACTACCTTGGAACTGAGGAGTAGAAGTTGCAGTGATCATATTACATTTTCGAGAAATTTGACAGCCAACACGCAAAATGTCCGTAAAATTTCAACAGATTTTGGATTTAAACACATATTAGTCTGAAAATTGTCAAAAATACAGATAATGTTGGCCCCAATGACCATGCAAAATTTTAAGTTGATGGCTCAAACCGTTCTAGTTTTAATTTCAAAAATCACTTCAAAGATTTTTCAAATTTTAACCAATGGCAGGATTTTACTGAAACTGTGTAAGATTGGCGACAATGTTGGTCGTAATGACCTGTCAAAATTTCAAATTGATTAAAACTGCCAATCGAATGATATTTTTAAAAAAAGGGTTTTTTTGAACCGATTATAGGATCCCGTTTAAAAATTATCCCAGGGACTTCATAGATTATGTTAGTATGTGTGCAAAATTTCAGATCGATTGGTTGAGCGATTTGACCTGGGCACAGCTGCCATAAACACAAAAATAAAACACATAGAAAGTGCCATAAGAGTACCGTGGTGACGCTCGCTACGCTCGCTCAATTAAATTATTAAATTATAATGAGATATAATCAATAATCAATAATATACGATGCTGTTTTTATAATAATCTTAATATTTTTCCTCCTTTCAGCACAAATCCCATTGATTTAGCATAGGTGGCCTTATTGTGAGCATAGTTTGCAATATGGCCAATTTTCAGTTGTTTTGGTTCTTTCTTTATTGTTGTAGGGCAAACAAAATTGGAATGTCATAATGAATTATTGAAACGGATTGATAGGGCTACGATCTGACAAAATTTTGATTTTTTTTTTTATACATTTACTCAAAAGATATTGCAGAGAAACAAAAACGGTGGCCTTATTCCACACGGTTACCCTACTATTAAAATACTAATGTATACTGCCCCAACCCTGATTGGATATTGGTTTGAGCTCGTTTGTTGACGCGGCAAGTTTAATTTAACCCGTAAATCCTATGGTGACGTCACACGCCCAACTCGCGCCATTGTGGAATGCACCCTTACCATAACCTCCGCCAGAGGCGGGATGGGAATGGGCGAAATATCAAACGCAGAAATTTGTCCAGTGGCGTAACTACCGGATGGCTGGGGCGGCAAAATGCCAGGAGCCCCAGGCACTAGGGGGGTCACCACGGGCACTTCTCAAATAAAGCAGAATTGTATTAACTTTTCCAATTAATTTTTCAGAGTATATTTTTTTTACTCAACGTGGTGTACATTGCTTCCAAAGTAGAGTAAGTATTTGTATGTTGTGTGAAACATTCTGATTGATTCTATTCTGATTCTATTACGCTAATGATTGAAATTTGGAGACTTATTTTATGTCAAATTCAGGCACAAAGTTAAGTGTAGTGGTCTGTTTTTTTTATAATTTCACGAATTTTAGGTGCGAACATGTTTAACAACGTTTTGCTAGACTCTTAGATCTCAATACTTTTAGTATGGGAAGGTGCTTGGCAGTCTTTATACAAGTATTGTTTTTGTACAGTATTCAATATACTCAAATATAATTATATTGGGGTTGGGGGGGGGGGGGGGGGGGCACCGAATAATATTTTACCAGGGGCCCATCAATCTCTAGTTACGCCACTGAATTTGTCCTCAATTGTCGTATGTCTAGGAAAGTAAGCATTAGCAGATGGCCTAAGAGTTGATGTTTCTGTGTTTAATAGCTTTTTGACTAGGAAAACGCTTAGTGTAACGCGTTGATGAGCGAGCACGGGTACGTGCAAATTCTCGAACCGGAAATGCGTGCACAACGCACAGAAAACATATAAATCCATATTGAATTGAAATATGATCACTCAATTTACATAAAAGTATGCTTTTCATCGAAATTTGAAAATAGCATCTAAGCACCCTGGTACATATAGCAAATCAGATTCAATTCAATTGGCACTAGAAAACATTCATTTCGATACTTCATTACTGACAGATATTAAAAATGTTAATAAGTTCATACGTTCTTAACTGATTGGGATGAAATTTTGTAAAATAAAAGACAATGTTGGTCTTAATGACCATGCAAATCATGAGTTTGATCAGAATTATCGAAGACCGTTTTCACTTTTTTAGCCTATCAGGAGATATTTATTTAAATTTTAACCAATAAATGGATTTCAAAAAAATTAGGGTATGCAAACAGAGAAGGTTGGTCTTACATGTGTGCAAAATTTCAGATCGATCGGTGAAACGGTGCGACCTTTGTATCGGTTAATAGCAGAAAAAAACAGATGTCCGTGCCAAAGGTGCCAAAAGGAGACGTTCGCTTCGCTCGCTCAATAAGATAAAATTATATTATATCAGTTTTTTGATATTATATTAATATTTCAGATATTATGTCCCATTCGACGATTCTGTATCTCCGAACCGTGAAATCATGATATTCATATTTACTGCCATGTGGGTTTGCCTTCTGGAATATGTGTTCATTGTGAACCTGGTTGCACTGTCATTCATGTTCCAAATGATTGGTCAGTTCCGAGTTCTGTGCGACAAGTTGTTGAATATCCGAGCTGACAGTCTCCAGCACATCATGGCCAAGCGTCGCCAGAAGACTGAGAACAGTCGAGGAGCGCATCGGTATCCAATCAGATACAAAGCTGATGAAGAGAAGCGTGAGCTTGACTTGGAGATGGAGATACGTCAGAAGGAATGCATCCAGCATCATCAGGAATTACTCAGGTTTGGTTGTAAAGGGAATATATTATAACCCTCGTTTTGTCATCTTTGAATTATCCTCAATCCGATACATACCAGAGCAACATATAGGTACAGGCAAAGATCGATATAAGATTATTGTCTTACCTTTAGGAACAAATTTGTCTGATGTGTGAAGGTCAGCCAACATTTCAATACTTATTTTAAGATAATATAGTAAATATATACTTAAACGAGAGAATGTTAAGAACATATACAAACAACTGAAAGAAGTATCTTTATTATCCAAAAAAATATATTTATTTCTCTATGTATTAAGTAATTCTTTATGTGCAGATTGACCAGCGACTTTGTTACATTCACCCAACCGATGTTTGGCAGTTTACTCGCTTTGTATCTCTTGTCATCTTCTACAGCTATCCTCTCTCTTCTATTTGTAAGTCGCATATTCATTTAGATCTATGTAGCTATTATCCTGTTGATTCTGCAGACGTAGATTGAGTTATTTGATTATTAATATATATTTTCAGATGCCAGTTCTTGATATTGTCGGCTGGACAATCATAGCTGCGCTTGTTCTGTCAACTGCCATCTTCGCATTGTTCTGTGGATTGAGTGATGAACTCACAT
This sequence comes from Leuctra nigra, assembly GCA_934045905.1. NCBI lineage: Eukaryota > Metazoa > Arthropoda > Insecta > Plecoptera > Leuctridae > Leuctra > Leuctra nigra. The sequence continues at coordinate 13,870,945 of OW203771.1, read as the reverse complement.
TTGAGGTAGGATTATGTTAATCATAGTAAACAATACAGGTGGATTACAACTGCTGCTTCGCCCCTTTCCCGCACTAGACGCTATCTCTCCCTCCATCCAGTCTGTGTCACAATGTTATCTTCATGACATGTCAAGCAGCTGTCTTTACCAACAAGTTGGTCGGTCCAAACCTGTAATCTTGCTGTACACACGACTCCAAGTATTAGGTAAACTTAGCTCGGGGTCTTACCAGTAAGACCCAGTAAATCAGTTCGTTCCTACATATACCAAAATGTGTGCCTTTTGATGAAGAGGTTGAGCTATGTATTTTAGGTTAGGCGAAATTATGTACGTTATCCATAATAAGGCGGGACACTTAACGAATTATCATGAAAACACGTAAGAAGCCGGGATCAATATACAAGTTCAGACACCCAAACTTTACTACACCTACTAGAGATACAGATTGATAGAAAATGTTTCAATGAAATCAGTTATTTCTATACGGTAGGAAAAGATTCACGTATTCATTGAGGATCATGATGTCGATGCCTAATCAACCTTGTTACAGAGTGAAGCAGTAAGGGAGGCTGTCTACGGTTGTGAATAGTTCGAGGCGTCGGAGATCTTCATGCGATCAATGCGGATCATGATGGCGATGGCTAATCAACCTGGTGTCCCGTGTTACAGAGTGAAGCAGTGAGGGAGGCTGTCTACGGTTGTGATTGGTTTGAAGCGTCGGAGAGCTTCAAGAGATCAATGTGGATCATGATGTCGATGGCTAATGGTTGTCCCGTGTTACAGAGTGAAGCAGTAAGGGAGGCTGTCTACGGCTGTGATTGGTTCGTAGCGTCGGAGAGCTTCAAGCGATCAATGCGGATCACGATGTTGATGGCTAATTAACCTGATGTCCAGTGTTACAGAGTGAAGCAATGAGGGTGCGTCGGAAAGCTTCAAGCGATCAATGCGGATCATGATGTCGATGGCTAATCAACCTGTTGTCCAGTGTTACAGAGTGCAGCTGTGAGAGAGGCTGTATTTACGGTTTTGATTGGTTCGAAGCGTCGCTTGAAAGGTTCAAGCGATCAATACGGATCATGATGTAGATGGCTAATCAACCTGTTGTCCCTTGTTACAGAGTGAAGCAGTGAGGGAGGCTGTCTACGGTTGTAAATGGTTCGAAGCGTCGGAGAGCTTCAAGCGATCAATGCGGATCATGATGTCGATGGCTAATCAACCAATAGTATTCATGGAGGGAGGATTCGTTCCACTCAACTTGGTGACTTTAGATTCGGTAAGTTAACTAAATTATGTTATTTCTTTTTGTAGTATATTAACATCGGTCATATCCCCCTTTAAGCTTTTAAATACATGTTTCGTTTGCAGGTTATAAAACGGTCCTACAGTTACTTCAATGTGCTTGCTACAGTATTAAAGCCCTAGATGCTTTCTATAATACACTCGGAGAAGGTAAATTACTCAAGGGTGAATACGCACGGGTGTACTTTCAAAACACATTTACTCAAATATTTATATTACACATAATTGATTGATAATCGTTTGATATAAATAGCGAGATGTATTCTGAAATGGGATGCTGAACGTCGTCTTTGATGCAAAAATCTTGTACTTGCACTCGAAGACTGGGTTTTGTCTCCCTGACAAAAATCCTTTTATAAAGTTGTTTATGGATTCTCTCAGTCGAGTGTAGGTAAATGCTGGTAAGGTTCCCTGCTAATTGACTACCTCCCAATTCTTAATTACAATCCCCGTTCCTTCTCATAAATTCATATAATGTAATATAGAAAAATTAAAGAAATCTCAATGCACCACATATTTTAAAATTTAGCTGTGTTGATTTCCTATGATGTTTGACTTAGCCTGTACCCATTTCATGTTTTGTTTAAATGTTTACTAATTTTTAAATAATTTGTCGAAAACACGGGTAATTATGTTGTGTTAGTAAGGCAAAATATTAGATTATTAAAAATTTTCAAAATAAAACATTATTCATCTTTAGTCAAGATAATGAATATTCGTTAGATATAATGCTATTTTTCAAGTGTGTACTTTTAGGTGTTCTATTAGATTATTCCCTCTGTATGCGGCGTGGACGTCTGTGCCAGTGTAAGACACAATGGGGAGACAATCGAGCAGGCTTGGGTGGCGCTATTTCTATCAAATACGATGATCACAACCCCAGTTTAACTAAAAAAAAAGCTAAGAAAAAAAATTCATTGAAACCACAGCCTTAAAATTGCACCGTAATTTGCAAAAAAATATTGAGGAAAATACTTTGTGGCTGCATAATAGCGTAAACGGAACAGGTTGGGTGAGTGGTTAACGCTCTCAGCTTGTATTCCGGAGGCCCGGGTTCGATTCCCGCGGCCGTCCTTCCTGACTGGGGTTTTTTCGTGGTTTTCCCTCAGTCTTCAGGCAAATGCTGGGAAGGTACCCTACTAATAGGCCACGACCGCCTCCTTCCCACCTTCCATCCTTACCTACTCTTCACCATCATCTCCCAATCATCATCATAATCATCCATCCGTCGCCATTAGCCTCGCTGCAGAACAGTGCGAGGTTAAGCCCCAGACAAAAAAAAATAATAGCGTAATGGCTACACGATTGTGCTAGTAGAAAGAAATACATAAAAGTAATTTTGCATCTTGATGACACAGTTTGTGTTCTTATTTTGAATCAATATATCTGTATTTAACGTGTATTTTTGTGTGCATTTTTGTAATTCTAAAGTGTATTTTTGTTTTGTTTTCACTTAGTTTAGGATAATAATGTTAATTATGGCGGTGTGAAAAGCGAATTGCATTGTATATTAGAGTGTATAATAAATGCCAAATAGAACACATTATCTTGTAGTGTAGATGATTATTTCTCATTTAACGAGAACATTGAAATATCAGAATGCACTTGATTGTAGAACAGTCAAACTATACAACACAGTACATACAATCATGTGAGAGAAACAAGTTTTAAAATTTAAAATTCATTCTATCCACATATATAGCTAACATTTAAATATATCATTATTGTAATTTTAGCCTGTGATAACGGCTGTGGTTACCGTTTACTGTTTACCTATTTGGTTGTTGACAGTGGAAATTGGTCATCTTATAATATAATGTTTTAATGTATTATTGTGTTTCTTAAGCCCCATTTACACGGTGCAATTTCTTGAACAACTTCTTTGCCACAGAGGTTCTGCTCGTGCGCAGTATCACTTTTGAGATGATAAAGGGAATCTGCACATGTGCAGAACTTTTAGAGACACAGACGTTGTTCAAGAAATTGCACCGTGTAAATGGGGCTTTACAATATGTCTTTCGAGCACATTTTCTGTAAGAGGGGGAAACATAATATGATTGGCAATATCATGCTGATACTCAAACTGTTAAAATAACATATGAGCCCCTCTGTAATTAACTAGGAAAACGCTCAGTGTAACGCGTTGATGAGCGAGCACCATTTCCATGCCAAAGACGTTACACGATACGACACAATGCAATGTTCCTAAAGCCCCATTTACACGGTAAAATTTCCTGTAAAATCTTGTATAAAATCTTTTCGTAAAAGAAATTTTACCGTGTAAACAAGCCAATTTGATGGTAAAATCTTCGTAAAATGTTTTGTAAAAGGGTTGTGTAAAACCTTTTATGATATAAAACATGTTCTATTTCTGGAAAAGATTTTACGAAAAGATTTTACGAAAAGATTTTATAAAAGATTTTACAGGAAATTTTACCGTGTAAATGGGGCTTTAGTAACTTTCCAATCTCCGTTTCCAATCTCTCATCTCAATAAATATGCATTGAGTGGCGTATATATCGGTTTGATGTTTATGGACATGCGCTCTTCAAATGGTTTTATTTTACCTATTTTCACATTGATTGGTGCATTATTTTTTATTTCAATGTCGACAGTTTCGATTCACATTAGAAACTTCTTCAGAACAAAACGAACTTTAAAGTCTAAATAATATATAAGGTCTATTTTTCACCGTTTTATTCTCTAAATACAATCACAAGAATTATAGCGAAATAACATGATTTTATAAATTTCTCAAGCTCGAGTGATTAATTGTGTGCAACTGTAATTTATTAAATATTAAATTTCGTATCTCGAATCAAGCACAAATTATCTTAACCCGAGTAAATTCAGCTTCAAAGCCTCAAATTATTAAAAAAAAATATATATTCAGAACAACAATGGTAAACTAAATAGGAAATTTATTAAAAAATATACAAATTAATAAAACGTGCAGTATAACGTAAAATAAAAATAATTTCCGTTTTAATATTGAATCAACTTTTATTTTGTTGATGTTGTTTACTCTTTCAGTGCCAAGTTTTTATTAATTAAAAAAACATTTAAATTAATATTTTGGTTTTCCCCATTCATTAATATCACTGATTTCAATCCAGTTTCATTTATTTATTATAAATTTAAGAAATTATATTTCTAGCTCGGTTGCTGGTCCGAAATGAAATAAAACAGACTGGCGGTGGAGAGAGTTAATTTTTATTGAGTTTCGTATTCTTCTTCTTCGAGTTCTAATGAACCCTGCAGGCTTTGTATCTTCAGCATCTATCGTCCCGGTCATTATCTGGCGGGATTCAAGTGCAGATTAGACTTCAGAATATTGTTTATATTGTGAATGTTGAGATGTTTGAACTATTCTTATTTTTTTTGAGAGTGAATAGATTGACAAATTACAGGAATCTATAAACAAGGTGTTGAAAGAACTCATCTCATTTAAATGCAAAGCAGAGATGTACCCTATTGTTTTTTTTATTTATGAATTAATGCAAGACATCGACATACAAAATATTGATTGAATTTTTATAATTTACAATGGGGTACGGTTGTTATATAATTACGTGATTGCAATATACCAAAATATATTGAATTTAGGTGAAAACTTTGTTTCCTTGGAAAATAGCAAGAAATTTTTTCATTTATTTAGGTGGTGCAAGCACGAGCGATTTTGCTGCTTGTTATTTTTACTTTTTTTGATACGATTGGATACGAAATGTGATGACAAAATGATTTTAAATTTTAATAATGATTAAATAGGAGACAGACTTAGGGTTATCACTTGGACATTTTCATCTTCTTGCTATGTTAATTAGTTGACTTTTGGTGAAAAATTTATATTTTATTGTCTTGCTGGGTGCCGTATAGAATTTAAATTAAAAAATATGCCAAGTGATAATACTAAGTTTGTCTTTTATCTAATTATAATTAAAATTTGAGATTAATTGCTTAGCAGGTTTGGTCTCCATAATTCATAGTTTATAGTGGTTTTGTTGAATAACCCGCGCCTAATTAACAAGACGTCAGAATGTAAAAATTATAAAGTGATACTAAATACAATTCAGACAATCATGGCTGTGTCAAAGTTCTATCAAAGTTACACCTACTTATGAAACAATGTGTCTCTCTTAATTTACTAAAACGGCCGAGCGCTTGTTATACAGCGCGCATTTCCATCACATAATGTCTATGCCATTTGCTTTGTGTTGAGTGTTGTGATTTCCACTCACCAACTTGCTCCAAGAGGCGGTCCAGCTTCTTGTTGACCACTTGGATCACGTCTCTGATGTCCAGCGGATCGTCTCCGTACATCGAGGCGTTGCGAGTTCTCCCGGCGTGCGCAGTCTCCAGATCCCGGATGTTGCGCCGTAGCTGATGCGCCTCGGCAGCTTCGACACGGAAACAGAAAGAAGAGTTCCAGGGCTGGGATTCACAAAACTTTTCCCCAGAGGTTTTAAAACAAATCCCATTCTTTTGCTGCTTATTAGATACACCAAAGTAGGGTAAAACCATCAATTCCCCCGGGGGAAATGCTTTGTAAATCCGGGCCCAGATGAGATGTCAAATTTCACATAATATATACTTCAAATTGAGACAAGACACATTCATGACACTACAAACTTTTTATCACTTCAAACGAGACCCGGTGCCCTGAACATGTATTTTCTAGTATCTGCCACCCACCCCCACCCCAATTGAATTTTTTAATTTTGCCTACCCCTATATAAAACCTGAGATAAATTCATCAGATAAACACAAATAAACTAGGAAAACGCTCTGAGTAACGCGTTGATGAGCGAAATGTGTGGTAATGACTTGTCAAAATTTCAAATTGATTAAACTAACTAAGCGAAAGATAATTTTTTTAAAATTGAACCAATCAGGGGATTTCAAAAAAATTAGGGTCTGCAACGCCCGGAAATGGTCAGTACATGTGTGCAAATTTTCAGCTTGATCAAAGAAAAACTGTGACTTGTATATCGTCAGTAACAGGAAAAAGGAAAAAAAAGAGAGGTCCGTGTCAAAAGAGCCAAAAGGAGACGCAATGAATCTGTTTTTACAGTAAAGTCAATTGATTTACCTAATATCAATATTCTTAAAACTAGGTATTAGGTACTAAAATTTTCGAGATTCGTAAATTATATTTCCCCAAAATAGCTACTCTGCGGTTCAAAATTGCACCAAATCGATTGACCTTAAACCAAATTTTCTAAGGAATGTGCTCCCTCCCCCTCCCCAAATGTCATCCTGGTTACACCCTTATTCACCTTAAAGGATTATATCCGGCTCTGACTGGTCTCTTCCCCAGTTCTCCAACCAGCATTTTGCGAGTCCGTACAAGAAGTGCAGAACGAATTATAACTACGGAAACCGTGTTTGGTAGCTAATTGCTAGCGTACAAAGGTCTATGAAAGTGATATATTGTACTCACCTCTCTCGGCTGCTCCAAGACCAGCAGACTCACTCGTCCGAGCAGAATCATAGTGTTCTCTGAGCTTCCTCTGATATTCTTGTCCTGGAATACAAAAAAAATTCGTGAATATGCACTTAAGGCTGAATAACACGAATCAAGTTTTCTTGAATTCAACCCTTTCAAGGGGGTTGAATTCAAGACTTGGATGGTCTAAATTAAAGCATATTTAACACGCGTCCAAGTCTTGAATTCAAGACATCTCTTCAGCCTCTACAATTAGAACATGTCATATTTTCCTTCAAGTCAAGAACTAATTGTTAATTTCACAGCAACTTTAATCATATTCATAAACATAAAATCGTCTTAATTCTCTTTCAAGTTTCCTTGAAATCATGGGTTGAATTCAACCTCTTCAAGGAAACTTGAACCGTGTACTTAAGCATCACTTCTTGTTCTCTTCTTACTCATTGTGTAACAATGTCAACGATATTATCGGTCTATAATATAAAGTTACATGTGGGAATCGTACCTCCTCTATTTTCTAGCTCAATTTGAATCGGAACACCGTCATCTGAAACAGTTTGAGAAGATTAGTTATGGTCGGTGACATGCAATGATGAACCCGCTCTAGCATGGACCGACCTATACCTGGCATATAAAGTAGTAGCAATGATCAAGGGGGTTCATCTTTGCCTGTCCTCAACCGTAGGTTCATATGAAGTTAAACTAGAAAAACGCTCAGTGTAGCGTGATGATATGCAAGCCAATTCGTATTGCATTCGAATTTATATGCGTGAAGAAATGCTCTATAATAGACCTTGAATAAAATGGACATTTGCCAAAGGAGCAGTGATAATTTTGATTCTGAATATATTTATTTTCAAAACCAACATAAAATGTTTATAAAAGGTCAAGAACTCAAGAACAGAAAATTTTCGAAAATACCAAAAATGTTGCTCCAAATGACCATACAAAATTTCGTGTAATAGGTGGAACTGTTATAATTTAAATTTCAACCAATTCCAGGTCCTCGTGTAAAACTTGTATAGTAGGTACTCGAGAACGCTCTTATGATATACCTGGGCGAAAATGTCAGATTGAATGTACACAAAATGCAAACAAGCACAGAAAGTGCCATTAGAGTACAGAAATGACGCTCGCACGATCCAATTATTGGCATCAATGGCCAATTATAATCTCATATTCACCTGAATAGATAGGTTCAATGTCCAGCGAGCGCCTCGGTCTCTTCGGCGCGTCCTCGCACATGGACGACGAGAAGACGTCTGGGAAGCCGTCGACTTCCTCGTCGGACACCTCGCAGTCGCTGTACCAGTCGATAGACTTCGGACCCTCGAACACGGCCGACTCCAGGAGTTCGTCAGCGAACATGCTGCATTCGCTCTCGCTGGACGAGACTGAAGGACAGAGCAATGAGATGACTTCCACGTCGGACAACTCGCAGTCGCTGTACCAGTCGATAGACTTCGGACCCTCGAACACGGCCGACTCCAGGAGCTCGTCAGCGAACATGCTGCATTCGCTTTCGCTGGACGAGACTGAAGGACAGAGATAGCAGTCAAATGAAGAGAGAAGGAATTGGTAAACAGAAACTTACCGGGACGTGAGATACGCGTGTCCATTCTTTGTTTTGGTGGTTGCAAGGCAGTTGATTTGTTGCAATTCCCTTTTTCTAGATTATAGTAGACCAGAATCTCAAAGCACAGGCATCTTTTGTATATTTCCAAACTGTAGCTGTCTTTTCGAAGATGCTAGTTTCCCCTATTGCTTCTGACAGTTACCCTTCCTAGAATGAACATACGAGATAGGAAATCACTTACAATCGCCAGTGACTTGACTGATCTTCAGATTGAGTGCCTTGACCAGACTTCTGATGTCCTTGCCACATTCCGCGTAGTACTTCGCCCCGGGAGGTTCCTCGTACATCATGGTGTACAGCTCGCTTGCCAGACCCTTCAGGTGGTTCACATACTGCTCTGGAATCAGATCGGGATAAATGCAGTGGAGATTATTGATCATTCGTCTTGCAGCATTGAGGGGTATTGATACAACACATTTCTCCATATCGTTTTAGTTTCTGATTCAAGTAAAAATATGCCATTCATTACGATTTTTTTGCTAATTAAGGAAACTTAATTGCTGAGCGCCTTGATACATAAAAAACATTGTGTGTTGCAATATAAGTCATGCTTCTTAAGAGAAAGCAAAAACAATGGGTCAAATACGACACACCCAATATAAATTCTACTGGGATTGGCAAAGTAATTCCGAAATGTGTACCTATAAAAAATTATCTATAATAATACCTACATCTAAAAAATAAATATGATATTTTGAATTGTGAATAAAAAAAATTTAAATTCTACCAAGTGACTTAATTATAGCATGGCAATAGCATGGCAATGCATGGCAATAGGGACCAGTAAGATATAATTAACTTGATGATCTCACCGCGATCTTCATCGTCCACGTACTGGCTCAAGCCCAGAGCGTCCGAGAAGTACGGCTCGAGTCTCTTGTTGAATGCAATGGCTGAAACAGAAGACAAAATGCTTCATCAACTACTAGCAGGATAATGCCGTTGACATCTTGTTCAATGCACACTTTCTGTTTATGATCTGATCCCAATAAAGTTTTCAGATAGTCCATCAAGATCTGCACTACTTCTATTTTTTTTGTTTTGTTTTTCCAGATGATATTCTTTAAACGAACTTTTTAATTATTGTAATCAAGTAAATTATTTGCCTTCAGAAATGAGTTGGACCAATGTAAATTTTTATATCCTATCATAAAGTTATGAGCGGATTTAAATTGTTGAATTTCGCTTGATTTGAAACTCATTAGGTAAAATATGCGACTTTTACAGTAAAAGCGAGCCCCATTTACACGGTAAAATTGCCTGTAAAATCTTTTATAAAATCTTTTCGTAAAAGAAATTTTACCGTGTAAACAAGCCAATTTGATGGTAAAATCTTCGTAAAATGTTTGTAAAAGGGTTGTGTAAAACCTTTTATGATTTAAAACATGTTCTATTTCTGTAAAAGATTTTACGAAAAGATTTTACGAAAAGATTTTATAAAAGATTTTACAGGAAATTTTACCGTGTAAATGGGGCTCAGACCAAAAGATTTAATAAAGGACCATACTTTTGAAAGAGAAGTGTATTATCTGGAATTTTTTGTTTCAGAATGTTCTTTCAGTTCAAATAGACGGTTGGAATTCCAAAAATTACGAAATTCTACTGACATCTGTTTAAGGTCTGGATAACTGACCTTAAACTCTGGAAAAGAAGTAACTGATAACATATTTGCAGAATATTCACTTATGATGGGTATAGTTATTTTGGTAAAACTCATATTTTCTGTTCAAAGACCCGCGCACATTTTGATAATTTAAATATTTGACAAACCAGCAGCTCTCTCGTCCTCTTCCCCAGGTTCGGCCTCTGGACCTTTGAAAAGAAATAAACATAGATTGTAAAACTAAATTAACTCGACATCACTTAAACGTTTTGCAATGACGATAACGAGTTTGAAAACTCCAGATTTGCTATAAAAATAATAAATTTTATTGAAGATGAACTCACATGCAAATGAACCTTCGGGCTCTACCTGCATACAAGGCGACGATGTTTCTTCAGCTATAGCAAAAAAATGTTTAAATAGAACCTTTTGTTTTCCAAAAACCTTATATTTGAATTTCAAAGTATATACTTTTAATATATTATGACTTTTGCGATTAAAGTTTTACCTTATTGCTATTGGTAGGTACTGTAAGAGTTCACATAAGCTTTGGGATAATGGACTGGTTAACTGTGTGAAAGAAAATCCTATGATCACAAGCTCCACTGCACGACTGAACTGGCAGTAATTATCACTTCAATACAATCTCTACAAGGGGCCCAATCCTAGAACTTTTGAATTCCCACTTCTGATGGAATTCGATTACATGCAATGTTAATCTTTATGGTCGTGACCAGATTCCATCAGAATGTAATTTAGAAAATGTTTTAGAATATACATCCTGGAGGGAGAGGCAGAGAAATGTTTACATGGAAATCCTCAATAATTAGTGTTTACAGTATTTTAAAAAGTCAGATTGTACAAGCGAGCGATTCAATGATGCAACTTCTATGTGGCCATGACCAAATAACAGCTGTAGACACACCCAGAAGAGGGAGGCCACGTATGTAGACTCTGTCGTGGTAAACATAATGATGAGACTTACTCTTGGCCTTGAGTCTCTGTATCTTCTCCTCCATGGCAGCAATGAGACTGTTGACGTCACGACCCGGTTCCGCCAGCTCAGCAGCGTGCTGCGGCTGCATACATCTCAACCCCTGCAGCTCCTCCAGACGATGGCCCAAGAAGTTTATCCAGCAATCTGCTCAAGGTCACAACAAATGGATTGTATAAAGTCGAGGATGTTGTCGGCACTCTCGCTGGCAGAAGATTTTCCACACAAAAAACATTGATCCCTGTAATAAAGAACACCATAGCCTCTTGTTCAAAAGAAGTAACGTCCGCAAGTAGACATTTGCGCATGTCAGTCCTCAACACCACAAAAGCGTGTGCTAATACTCTGATGGACAGAATCCAGTAGACTCTGGACACTTGCGTCGATAAATCTGGAATGTTTTGAACATGAGGCTGTTGATGAAGGGGCTCCGATACAGACAGAATTACAAACTATGATGTCAGGAAAACGATCCTTTTCAGGACAACGACATCAAACAACGGAACCAAGGAATGCCACTGTCATCTTCATCAGCTTTTCGCTGCGCATTACAAGTGGTTGAATGGGTACAACACAATAAGTCATCAGCTATCTAGTACATTGTAGACATTACAATTACTTGTATTGGCAAAATTTTACGGACTCTTCAATATCCGTGCTGTACGAGCTTCATTACGGAAATGCACACTTTATTGGTAAATTAAAACCAGCTGTATTACTTTAGGCCTGGTTGTACAATGTCCCGTTAAATTAGCGGTAGGATTTATCGATTGAAATCTTGGCACTCCATTGAAATTTAACATTCATCCGAGTCCACTTTATGGTCAAATTAAATTTATTCTACTTATCTGAACATTGTATACAACTGGACCTTACATATGTAAAATATTTATTGAACATCAGTCCTTATTACAAAAAGAAGAAAAAAATCCATTGTTGATGTTAACATATTATACTTTGCATAACTCACCCAGTCTTTCTGGTTTGACGTCGTCGTCACTGTTGTAAACCTCATCGTGGAACTCTTCCAGTTCCTTGTTGAAGCAGTTTGCTGAAACAAAATCAAATCCGTTTTGTAATTGTGGAAGGAAACCTACGTGAGAGGAGTAAATGGATGATTGTATAAGGATGTTGCCCGCACCTTTATTTCTTTCTTCTTGAGATATTTGCTTTTGCGTGTTACAATCTGTTGGCAAAGATACATGGATGAGTGTCATCTTCTCACTGACAGGGTACTGGATATTATTACAAATTATGGGTACAGGGGAAGAACGCTATAAGTCACACTCGGATACAACTGAGATAAACGAAGTTTCATGTTGAAACGTATATTCTTATCCATAAAGATCGATATTTCAATTGGCTTTTTTCAACACTTCGTAGCAAATATTTTCTAAACTCCGAGGGAATGTTCTGAAAGCTTATAAAAATCACTGCAAGATGACACACTTTTTTTAAATTGACGTTCTTCCGCTGCTAATTTAAACCCCATAAAAAACACTCCGTGTAAAAATACCAGCCAAGTCTCTTCAACTTAAAAAAAATAATGAAATCTAAAAATTCTGCACTGAAAAGTAGTGATATCAAAAAATTAGCCAAGTCAAAACTTTATTTGAAAATCAAAAAATACTTGGCGCATCGTGTACATAAATAGCTTGGAAGTATAAGCCAAATATAAATTATACATGAAATATACATATACATAGTATACCTATAATGCCCTAAAAAAACGATGCGCCAAGTATTTTTTGATTTTCAAATAAAGTTTTGACTTGGCTAATTTTTTGATATCACTACTTTTCAGTGCAGAATTTTTAGATTTCATTATTTTTTTTAAGTTGAAGAGACTTGGCTGGTATTTTTACACGGAGTGTTTTTTATGGGGATATCACTACTTTTTTTAGTTTATTCTTACAACTTACGTGTGACACATATCACATGAACAATTACTAAATCCTTTAAAAAAATTACCCTTTACAATTTGGTTATTCTCATGAAAAAAACAAAGGTTTCATTCCAATCGGTCAACCCAGTTCCGAGATATGGCAACACGTCGGTTTTCAAAATGGCCGCTGAACTTTCTGCACTGCCACATAGAATTTATAACTATAAATGATGTGTATCATTTTTAGCTTTCTGAATATGTATTTATTGTATAGGAGGGGATTATAATGATTTATAAATTTGAATGACGTCATTTCCGGCCTCATAAATAGGAAAATTCTAGTTTGACTGTTCCTATTCCATAGAGATGTCCTTCCGAATCGTTTGGCACTAGTTTCATACCGATCTGTCAACCAGTTTTCGAGATATTACGTCGTTTCTTCCAATTTCAAAATGGCTGCTGAAATCACTGACCTCTTGAATTATAATTTAAACATGATTTCATTTTATTATAAGCAGTCTCAAATAGTATATTTATTGCATCAAAATGTAAATTTGTGCGATTTTTAAAATGTGTGACGTCATTTCCGGTTTCAGTATGGGAAACTGCAAATATTATTGATGATAATACATAAAGTTGACCGTCTAAATTGTTTAGCGTTGGTTTCGTTTAAATCTATTAAGACGTTATTAAGATATGATGTCATTTCTGGTTTCAAAATGGCGGCTTCCGGTTGGTTTTATATCAAGTCAAATAATATCACAAAAGAACATACGTTACATAAATATCAAAATAATTGGATCAAATTTGTTGCCGAAATGCCAATCGATGAATTAAATTTCATGACGTCATTTCCGGTTTCGTTAACATAAATTTTAGTCTGTTGCTATTGATTATCCATATAGATGACCGTCCGAATCGTTTGGCGCTATTTTCGCTCCAATCGGTCTAGCCGTTGTTGAGATATGACGTCACTTCCGGTTTCAAAATGGCGGCACAAAAAATTCATGGGGTGAAGGTTAAATCAGACGCCAAAAGTGCACACGTGGTAAAAATGTGAGATCAATCGGTTCAGCCGTTTAGGCTGTGGCCTGTTTACCGGATTTTAGCTCCAGCCTCCTACTACTACTGAGATTATTACTGATTATTATTATGAAAACCGCCCTAAAACACTGTTTTCACGGCCCTCTAGCGTGCAAAGGGCGTAACCTATTGTTCCCAAATTTGGTATATGTTGTAGGGTGGGCCATAGCTCGAAATTAAGATATATCGCAACAATGTGAGATTTCCCAATTTTAAGATCCAGTAGGCCGAAAATGCCACTTTGATGCTTACAGTAAAAGTGGGTTTGCTCCAGCCTTTATTTGAGAGTGTGCGCGCCGTACGACTTGGCTGGCGTGGAGCGACCGCTCCACTAGATATCTTCGTTTTATGACGTGATTCATGTCTCTTGATAAATATCGGACACATGGCACAGGAAAAACGATATTTGGAAAAACGGATTGTCTGAAAAATATTTGATGATACTTGTATGTGCTAACGCGTTATCTGATAATAACAAGGATTTCTTGTCAATGAACCTGACCAGCAGCCAATCCGTTTCGTTGAAGCTCCGTTTTACCTTAGTCTAAGTGTGCGTACTGCGTCCACTTACTCTTGGCCTTGAGTCTCTGTATCTTCTCCTCCATGGCAACAATGAGGCTTTTCACATCACGACCCGGTTCCGCCAGCTCAGCAGCATGTGGCGGTTGCATACATCTCAACCCATGCAGCTCCTCCAGACGTTGGCCCAAAAAGTTTATCCAGCAATCTGCTCAAGGTCACAAACTAGTTTGAGTACTTTCAAGATTTCAACTAGGGGGACTACTTTCCCCCTGTGTTGGTGCAGTCCTTGTAAAATAAGTGCCAGGGTGTCGCAAACGAACCCCGAATTCGACGAATTACGGAATTATCCGTAATAATCCCGACCCACGGGGGGTTTTGTGTGAAAGAGCCTCCATTTGTCGCCGGCGGTACTTTTGGGGAAAACTACCTATTTTAGTTATGATTTTCAACCTAAAATTTGCAATTTGCAGGGATTAAAATCGTCAACCGTGGATGGATTTAATGGATTTTGAAAAGGATGGTAAGGCGCGCCCTGTCTCTGTCCCAAAAAGGTACGGGGCGCCGCCCTGGCCCGCCCTGGCCCCCCTGCATTCCTGGAAAAATGACATTGATTTCTCTTCTCGTTGACAAACTTATTGTACTTTGCATGACTCACCCAGCCGGGATGGTCCGACGTCGCTATCACTGTCGTTGGCCTCGTCGTAAAACTCTTCCAGTTCCTTGTTGAAGAATTTAGCTGCAACAAATCCATCGTATTACAAAGATCAGTATTCAGTATTCAACAAAATCCATCGTATTACAAAGACCAGTGTTGCAGTGGTGGGTACGATCTTGAATATGTGTGGATTTTGTCTCACCTTTATCTTTTTCTGCTTGAGAGTATTGCGGCTGAGATTTACAACCTGTAGGCAAATATTCAATATTATTGGTGGATCAAGGGGGAGCGTGGGAGGGGAGGGGGGGGGGGTTACAATCGTCAATCAAAAAACTGAAATTCTCGAAAAGTATGCTTTCCTTGCCCAGTATTAATACCTATACCCCTATACCTTTGTCCCTATTTGAATAAGTATTACGGAACAGGTTGGGTGAGTGCAGGTTATAACGCTCTGAACTTGTATTCCGGAGGCCCGGGTTCGATTCCCGCGGCCGTCCTTCCTGACTGTTTTTTTTTCGTGGTTTTCCCTCAGTCGACAGGCAAATGCTGGAAAGGTACCCTACTAATAGGCCACGACCGCCTCCTTCCCACCAACCATCCTTACCTACTCTTCACCATCATCTCCCAATCATCATCATAATCAATTCATCCGTCGCCATTAGCCTCGCTGCAGAACAGTGTGACGTTAAGCCCCAGACAAAAAAAGTATTTAAAATGAGAAATGGAGATGAGACGAAAATTAAGGAATCACTTCATTATTTGCAACTATTTCTTTTGAACATAAAACTATCTAAATTCACAAACATAAAAAATATGCTAGTTTCAATTGGCCATCATTTCGCTTACTGAAATTAAGTCGTTAACATCCCACTTATGATGGATGCAAAGTGTCAGCTATAATTACCAGAACTGCTAGGTTTTGAGGAGTTCGCTGCGCGTGGTTGTTTACGCGCTCTGGAAGCACAGGGACTTCGTGGTGCGTCTGCAAATCATTGTTGAAAGAGTTCATCATGTTCTTTAGACTAAGAAGGGCGGAAGTCCAGTTCCTGATTTGTGTAGAACAGATTTAGAATCATGACTCTTTGAATGTTGAAGTACACAATACAGTTAAGATGAAGTATTTCCTTTCAAAATTACATATATTTAGAAGATAGGCGGACATAATATGCAACTGATATTTAGCTCCCCTCAGAGTGAAATGGTTTCCGGCTTTTCCATCTCAATGGCACAGACATTATTTCATGTATTCTCAGGGGCCTTCTGAATGCTATCTCAATAATGGAACAAAACTAAGCAATTCTAAATTACATGATACTTCTTAAAGGGTTGAGGTTTACATAGCTCCAAATTAATGTGGAAAGTAGAGGATAACTTCTACTAGAAATATGATATCAAATTGAAATTATGGTCACATTCATAATAGTTTCCGCTTTCATCATCTCAAGACACTTTCCATACACCCCCATTGGAGGGTCTTTATGTATTATGTAATACTGCATTTTTGGAAATAAAACTTATAAAAAAAAATTAAAAAAAGTTTACAAAAAATGAGTTGAAGTTAATTGCTCTGTCATTTGAAACTCAGTTCAGCTGTAATTGACTATAATGCCACAAACGTCACAGAACGCCCATCAATATTAACGAGGAATGATGTACATTCATTATGTAATTACTAGGAAAACGCTCTGTGTAACGCGTTGATAAGCGAGCACGGATACGTGCAAAACCTCGAACCATAATTCCTTAAAAGCCGGCAATAATATACCTAAAACAACTGAAATCTAGAAGCACGATCCACTAAATTATATAAAAAATAGCTGAATTTGCTTCTCATTGCAAGTTATTGCAACAGTTATTGCAAGTCATTGCAACATGATACACACTCATGTGTATTTATTTCAGTATTTAGGTACGTAGGTATTATGGAATTATTATAAATAAAAAATACAGAGATTCAACCACAAAATAGGCCATTATCTATAAGTGCTTATATGAGCAAACATAATTTAAGAAACATTATCCAAACAGTTACTTGCCGTTCCGTAAAAAAGAGCTTATTTCTTCTAGCACATTGCTTACCTAACACAAACCTAACACATTGTATCTGATACAAATAAAATAAATATTTCATAAACATAATTTCAATTATCAACCAACCAATCTATTTCTACAATCAAGCAGACATTTCATCGGTCTACAAATAATTTGCTCAGCCTTTGAAAAGATTGGAAGTAAGACTGCATGTTAAAACTCTCATAAACAATAAATACCTATACCTATTAACTACATCTTCAAAAATAATAAAATAAACCCTAAGTATAACCTCGCATGTATTGCTTTAACTATTATCTAACCGCAAAGAAATAATTGTTACGTATTCAAACAATAAAAGATAGACAGCTGCTTGCTTCCGAGTTGTTTTGAATGGAGCGCATCGGGCGGCCGCAACGGACTCCTCGAACCTACAATGCTAATTATATGGAAAAACGCGATTTTTTTTATTTGTGAACGGATCTTTCTCAAAAACTATACAGGTCTAAGTTAGTATGAGATGAAGGTGTGTGCAAAATTTCAGATCGATACGTTGACCGGTGCGGCCTGGGTTGAACCAGCAAAAAAACAAACAAACAAACAAACAAACAAACAAACAAACACACACACAGAGAAAGTGCCGCAAGAGTCAAGTGGAGACGCTCGCTCCGCTCGCTTAACTATAATGAATCGTACCTGATAAGTTCTGACATTTCTGTTCATAAGCAGCCCGCAAGCTCGCAACGCTGCCTCCTGAAATAATAACTGTACTTTACTCTGTACTCTTATGTTTTTCAGTAATATGAGGTAGGTACCTCCTCCAGTCTCCTTGGGACTCCCTGAAAAAAAGAAATGAGAAAATAAGTGACTATGAGAACGAGTGAGAAGATTGGTATCAACCAATAGGAATCCAGAAGGCTTAGTTTCTATTGGCTAATGCTTTTCATCTCATTGTCACCTATTATCTCTCATATCTTTTTTTCAGGATAGCTCCCAGATTATATACATTATTTAAACAAATAAGCGATACGTGATAGAGTCACTACTGGCAGGAAACTTTTTAGATGCACTTTTTTTATTTTGAAGTTCGTGTTTCCATAGAGCAGTGAAAATTGGAGAAACAATTGAATTTAAATTTAGTTACAAGTTTACTTTTTAAGCCATAACAAACAACTATAACAAATTTAATATAATTTATTTATATAAATATCCCCTTGATATCCTCCCTGATACCTAGTACCAAAGAATCCACCAGAGGTCAGTCGGTTCCTTATTTTCTCGCATTTTTATTGAATTTTAAAATTGCTTTTTATGCTCTATAACAGTAGTCAGATTGAAAGGTTATAAATGGTCAAAATTCACATTATTGCCATGGTAATGGTGATCGAGTCCAAATCAACTTACTCTTATTTTAGTAATTCTGTTGATCAGACCTCAGTCAGTTTAGTATTTTTAGGACCAGCTTTTCAATACTCTGCTAAAACCAGTAATATAATATATAATGTTAACACAGACATTCTAGCGATGTCATTGGTTGCTGTCATGACAATACAGTCTTAATCAATCTTAAAAGTTAGCAGAGTATATTTAACTAAAACACCGGACACTCTGTCAACTTCTGCGAGAGTGGAGAGTGGAGAGCAGCTCTCTGATTTGGCTGTCAGCTGTCACGTGACCATATTTGACGGTCACGTGACAGCTGACAGCCAATGAGAGACTCTCCACTCGCGCATTTATTTTGATCAGTTTACAACAAAACGATATAAATAGAGCCAAACAGAAAGTTGCCAGCGCCACCACATGAACTAAGTAAGATGTGTCTGCGCATGCGCCACCTCAAGGTCAAGCGTGTGACACCTCGACGCGCGAACCATTCCCGGCAGCGTATTTCCAAAGTATACCCAGCCCCAGCGCACCGTCGACTGATTGGTGTTTCTTGGTCACGTGGTCAATGGTTGATGATCACCTCAGTTGCGAAACTGAAAGTTATCTGTCAAAACATCTCAACCCATCAACACAAAGAGAAATAAGTTAGGTTATCCACAGAGGAAACGAATAAGATACGAATTAATTTTGCATCTTTAAATGTTTATAATGCCTGAGTATTGTAGTATAGTTGCTTCCATAAAAGACTAACATGTTGGACACTTTTTAACCTCACAAAAGTAAGTGTCAATTCACACCACACTTTCAGTGACTGACATTTCGTATTTTGCAAATTGCGATGTGAATAATCTGAGCGCATATAGATGAGAGATGCAATAAAATCGTATTAGAGTTATAGATACCCAAGGTCAACGTTTATTCGCACCAATCTATAGTTTGCAGCTTACGTTGAAGTTCAGAAGATTTCTGCCAAGATTTCTTTGATAGTAGTAGGTAATAACGACCCCATAAAAAACACTTCGTGTAAAAATACCAGCCAAGTCTCTTCAACTAAAAAAAAATATGAAATCTAAAAATTCTGCACTGAAAAGTAGTGATATCAAAAAATTAGCCAAGTCAAAACTTTATTTGAAAATCAAAAAATACTTGGCGCATCGTGTACATAAATAGCTTGGAAGTATAAGCCAATTATAAATTATACATGAAATATACATATACATAGGATACCTATAATGCCCTAAAAAAAACGATGCGCCAAGTATTTTTTGATTTTCAAATAAAGTTTTGACTTGGCTAATTTTTTGATATCACTACTTTTCAGTGCAGAATTTTTAGATTTCATATTTTTTTTTTAGTTGAAGAGACTTGGCTGGTATTTTTACACGAAGTGTTTTTTATGGGGATATCACTCCTTTTTTTAGTTTATTCTAACAACTTGTGACACATTTGAAATGAACAATTACTAAATTCTTTTAAAAAATCATCACCCTTTACAATTTCGTTACCACTAATGAATAGCAGCGTATGGTCCTAAATAATTGCTTTAAATGATCTTTCACGAAGAATAGCAAAGGTTTCATTCCAATCAGTCAACCCAGTTCCGAGATATGGAAACACTTCGGTTTTCAAAATGGCTGCTGAACTTTCTGCAATGCCACATAGAATTTATTTCTATAAATGATGTGTATCATTTTAAGCTTTCTGAATATGTATTTATTGTATAGGAGGGAATTATAATAATTTATACATTTGAATGACGTCATTTCCGGTCTCATAAATAGGAAAATTCTATTTGTACTGTTCATATTCCATAGAGATGGCCATCCGAATAGTTTGGCGCTAGTTTCATACCGATTTGTCTACCAGTTTTTGAGATATGACGTTACTTCCGGTTTAAAAATGGCGGCTGAAATCTCTGACCCCTTGAAGTATATTTGAAACATGATTATAATTTTATAAGCTGTCTCAAAAGTATATTTATTGCATCAAAATAAAAATTTGTGAGATTATTAAAATGTGTGACGTCATTGCCCGTTTAGGTATGGGAAACTGCAAATATTATTGATGATAATACATAAAGTTGACCGTCTAAATTGTTTTGCGCTGGTTTCGTTGAAATCTATTTAGCCGTTATTGAGATATGATGTCACTTCCGGTTTCAAAATGGCGGCTTCCGGTTGGTTTTATAACAAGTCACATGAGACGTCAAAAGTACATACGTTACATAAATATCAAAATAATAGGATCAACCTTTGTTGCCAAAAAGCCAATCGATGTATTTCAAATTTCATTACGTCATTTCCGGTTTCTTTAACATAATGTTTAGTCTTTTGCTACTTATCATGCATATAGATGACCGTCTGGATTGTTTGGCGCAATTTTCGTTCCAATCGGTCCAGCCGTTGGCGAGATATGACGTCACTTCCGGTTTCAAAATGGCGGCATAAAACCAGTTATAGCAAAAGGCACCTCAGACGCCAAAAGTGCATATATGGTAAAATTTTTAAATCAATCGGTTCAGCCGTTTAGGCTGTGGCCTGTTTACCGGATTTAAATTCCAGGAGACTATTACTACTACTGAGATTATTATTATTATTATTATGAAAACCGCCCTAAAACACTGTTTTCACGGCCCTCTAGCGCGCAAAGGGCGTAACCTATTGTTCCCAAATTTGGTATATGTTGTAGGGTGGGCCATAGCTGGAAATTAAGATATGTCGCAACAATGTGAGATTTTCCAATTTTAAGATCCAGTAGGCCGAAAATGCCACTTTGATGCTTACAGTAAAAGTGGGTTTGCTCCAGCCTTTTTAAATGAGTGTGTGCGCGCGCCGTACGACTTGGCTGGCGTGGAGCGACCGCTCCACTAGATTGGTTTGTAATATGATACCGATAAGATTGTAGGTCTCAATGTCCAAGTCATCTATGTGGACAGACATCAATGAAAGGATTTTCTCACATTATATATTTCGAAAATATTATTTCATATTACGTAGGTTGAGATGTTTTGACAGATACCTTTCAGTTTCGCAACTGAAGCGATCATTTAATCTTGGACCGCGTGAGCAAGACACACCAATCACAGGATCACAGGAGACGATGCGCTGGGGCTGGGTATACTTTGGAAATACGCTTCCCGGCAGCGTATTTCCAAAGTATACCCAGCCCCAGCGCACCGTCGACTGATTGGTGTTTCTTGGTCACGTGGTCAATGGTTGATGATCACCTCAGTTGCGAAACTGAAAGTTATCTGTCAAAACATCTCAACCCATCAACACAAAGAGAAATAAGTTAGGTTATCCACAGAGGAAACGAATAAGATACGAATTAATTTTGCATCTTTAAATGTTTATAATGCCTGAGTATTGTAGTATAGTTGCTTCCATAAAAGACTAACATGTTGGACACTTTTTAACCTCACAAAAGTAAGTGTCAATTCACACCACACTTTCAGTGACTGACATTTCGTATTTTGCAAATTGCGATGTGAATAATCTGAGCGCATATAGATGAGAGATGCAATAAAATCGTATTAGAGTTATAGATACCCAAGGTCAACGTTTATTCGCACCAATCTATAGTTTGCAGCTTACGTTGAAGTTCAGAAGATTTCTGCCAAGATTTCTTTGATAGTAGTAGGTAATAACGACCCCATAAAAAACACTTCGTGTAAAAATACCAGCCAAGTCTCTTCAACTAAAAAAAAATATGAAATCTAAAAATTCTGCACTGAAAAGTAGTGATATCAAAAAATTAGCCAAGTCAAAACTTTATTTGAAAATCAAAAAATACTTGGCGCATCGTGTACATAAATAGCTTGGAAGTATAAGCCAATTATAAATTATACATGAAATATACATATACATAGGATACCTATAATGCCCTAAAAAAAACGATGCGCCAAGTATTTTTTGATTTTCAAATAAAGTTTTGACTTGGCTAATTTTTTGATATCACTACTTTTCAGTGCAGAATTTTTAGATTTCATATTTTTTTTTTTAGTTGAAGAGACTTGGCTGGTATTTTTACACGAAGTGTTTTTTATGGGGATATCACTCCTTTTTTTAGTTTATTCTAACAACTTGTGACACATTTGAAATGAACAATTACTAAATTCTTTTAAAAAATCATCACCCTTTACAATTTCGTTACCACTAATGAATAGCAGCGTATGGTCCTAAATAATTGCTTTAAATGATCTTTCACGAAGAATAGCAAAGGTTTCATTCCAATCAGTCAACCCAGTTCCGAGATATGGAAACACTTCGGTTTTCAAAATGGCTGCTGAACTTTCTGCAATGCCACATAGAATTTATTTCTATAAATGATGTGTATCATTTTAAGCTTTCTGAATATGTATTTATTGTATAGGAGGGAATTATAATAATTTATACATTTGAATGACGTCATTTCCGGTCTCATAAATAGGAAAATTCTATTTGTACTGTTCATATTCCATAGAGATGGCCATCCGAATAGTTTGGCGCTAGTTTCATACCGATTTGTCTACCAGTTTTTGAGATATGACGTTACTTCCGGTTTAAAAATGGCGGCTGAAATCTCTGACCCCTTGAAGTATATTTGAAACATGATTATAATTTTATAAGCTGTCTCAAAAGTATATTTATTGCATCAAAATAAAAATTTGTGAGATTATTAAAATGTGTGACGTCATTGCCCGTTTAGGTATGGGAAACTGCAAATATTATTGATGATAATACATAAAGTTGACCGTCTAAATTGTTTTGCGCTGGTTTCGTTGAAATCTATTTAGCCGTTATTGAGATATGATGTCACTTCCGGTTTCAAAATGGCGGCTTCCGGTTGGTTTTATAACAAGTCACATGAGACGTCAAAAGTACATACGTTACATAAATATCAAAATAATAGGATCAACCTTTGTTGCCAAAAAGCCAATCGATGTATTTCAAATTTCATTACGTCATTTCCGGTTTCTTTAACATAATGTTTAGTCTTTTGCTACTTATCATGCATATAGATGACCGTCTGGATTGTTTGGCGCAATTTTCGTTCCAATCGGTCCAGCCGTTGGCGAGATATGACGTCACTTCCGGTTTCAAAATGGCGGCATAAAACCAGTTATAGCAAAAGGCACCTCAGACGCCAAAAGTGCATATATGGTAAAATTTTTAAATCAATCGGTTCAGCCGTTTAGGCTGTGGCCTGTTTACCGGATTTAAATTCCAGGAGACTATTACTACTACTGAGATTATTATTATTATTATTATGAAAACCGCCCTAAAACACTGTTTTCACGGCCCTCTAGCGCGCAAAGGGCGTAACCTATTGTTCCCAAATTTGGTATATGTTGTAGGGTGGGCCATAGCTGGAAATTAAGATATGTCGCAACAATGTGAGATTTTCCAATTTTAAGATCCAGTAGGCCGAAAATGCCACTTTGATGCTTACAGTAAAAGTGGGTTTGCTCCAGCCTTTTTAAATGAGTGTGTGCGCGCGCCGTACGACTTGGCTGGCGTGGAGCGACCGCTCCACTAGATTGGTTTGTAATATGATACCGATAAGATTGTAGGTCTCAATGTCCAAGTCATCTATGTGGACAGACATCAATGAAAGGATTTTCTCACATTATATATTTCGAAAATATTATTTCATATTACGTAGGTTGAGATGTTTTGACAGATACCTTTCAGTTTCGCAACTGAAGCGATCATTTAATCTTGGACCGCGTGAGCAAGACACACCAATCACAGGATCACAGGAGACGATGCGCTGGGGCTGGGTATACTTTGGAAATACGCTTCCCGGCAGCTGTCTCTTGTTGAATTACGTGGTTCTGTTTTGTAATTATTGGAAATACAAGCTGTTAGTGGTCATTTGTCTTGCAAAAGGTTAAGATTATTTGAGTGTAAACATAATACCAAAACATCTCTCCTATTATTTATTAAATAATTTATAAAATGCCTAAATCTGCTACTAAGACCATGGAGGAGGGGCGGCTGTCACACGGATTCCGACCGAGCCAGCGAGGTCGGTTTTAGTACCGAACGAGAGCGCTAGTCATTTCTGTTTTGGTCTATTAGATGCGTTGATATTGTGAACTGACAATACTTATGAAAATATAGTAAATATAACGCAGTAAGAATATGATGCATCACCTGGTTTACCGGTGCAAGGTACTTGCTGGTTCGTGCTGCGCTCTGGACATCTGGATACATTCTGCATCTTCGGATTTCCTGATAGACAAGAGACAGGTATTATTAAACATCGTAATTAATTTACTCTCTAGAACTATAGTATTTAAATAACTCATTCTATAAACACAAAGCAATTAGCCCCACCCACCCCTCTCCCTCATACCAATGTATGTACACTTAAGAGCCGTACGCTCGAAACACGTTTGTATCTTAGCAAGCTCAAAAATGCTGTTTACAACATTATTAAGTAACTACACCATTGATTCCGTATAACTTTTCGAGTTAAAGTATGTTTTTGTAACTATACTAGCTTTCTTTTACCTCGAAAAATAGGTCAGACCACTCCTATCATTCTAATTGTTTCTCCTCCGTTACAAGATTTGCCTAACAATATGTTGAACTATTTTTACATTTTCACAGTAGTCAGGCAGTATGCAATGTAGTATGTAAATAATTGAGCGAGCGTAGCGAGCGTCACCACGGTACTCTTATGGCACTTTCTCTGTGTGTTTTTTTTTTGTCTGCACTGCCCAGATCAAACCACACAACCAATCGATCTGAAATTTTGCACACGTACTAACGTAATCTATGCGGGCTCTGGGATCGTTTTTAAAAGGGATCCTGTGATTGGTTCAAATTTTAAAAAAATTATCTTTCGATTGGTTGGTCCGTTCAATTTGAAATTTTGAGAAGTCGTTACGACCAACATTTTGCCCAATCAAACAAAATTTCATTCAAATCCTCCCATTGGTTAAAATTAAAAAAAATATTTCATGTGTTTTTTTGAAATTTAAACTAGAACCGTATGACCGATCAACTTAAAACTTTGCATGGTCATTGGGACCAACATTATCTGTATTTTTGACTACTTTCAGACTTATCTGTGTTTAAATCCAAAAGTAATTGACATTTTACGGACATTTTGCGTGTTAGCTGTCAAATTTCTCGAAAATGTTGATCACGGCTACTTTGACTCTTCAGTTCTAATCCAAGGTAGTTGAGCAAAAACTTTTAAACGCATATGAAACTAATAATGACCGTTCAACAGATCGATCTGATATTGTGTACACACACTAATATCATATGAGTGGTCCCAGGTATATTTTTTGAAAGAGATTCTGTGATTTTTTAATATTTACTGGGAACGTAGTTCAATTATAAAGGTTCAATCGATCAACTTAAAACTTTGCATGGTTATTCGCGTTTTCGAGCAAAGGGGGCACACTCTAGTGTGAGAAATTATAAGTGCTGTAGAAGTAATCGTTTTCGTTTCGGCCACTGCCACCATTTTTATTGATGTTGGCAATGTCATTTTAATCAGAAAGGCAGTACCTACCTACTTATTATCTTCGGAAATGAACCACAATAGTAAAGAATCTGATGGAAAACATTAATTGAAGTCTAATCAATACTCACAAGTTATTCCACTTCACTCACACTTCGATTCCGCACAAAGCGGCCATGACACCAAACCAAAGTCAACAACAACAAACCAATGCGCGTAACCATGACAATTGCGTGTCGCGGCTGTTATAGACGCATTGTCAGTGCTGGTCAGTGCTGCCATCTGGTCAGCCCGAAAACGCGAATTGGGACTAATATTTGAGTAATATTTGGAGATTTTTAAACAAGTCTGTGAAAAATTCAAGAATTATTGGCTTAAAATTAATGATATTTTCGATAGACGCAGAATTTCGGTTCGAGGTGTTGCGCGTATCCGTGCTCGCTCATCAACGCGTTTCACAGAGCGTTTTCCTAGTTTAAAACACTGCACAGAATTCAAGAAATCAGAACCATTATCAATCGTGCTTCGACTATCTTCATCAATCAACTGACGACGGCACTCGCAGACATTCTCCCCAATTCCATCTCGACCTCTGTCAAAACTAAACGTATACACACAGACCGAATTCTAAAGGTAAAGGTCAATACTTGCGCAGCAGTTTATTGATATCGGGTGACAGATTTCCTTGACTCATCGAAAATTAAACTACTCGGGCTAATTACATTTTAATGCTATACAAATCTCTCTTTATTTTATAAAAAAAAGTGTCAGTTTAGCATAGTGTCCGGAAAAACATGAAAAAACGAATTTACATACGTATTTATTAATTTATTTGTTTATTTATTTATTCTATACTGCTGACATGATTTTAAGCAAACTGATGTACAATGCTGAGCCCCCAAATAAATTTAGAAATACAAATAAATAGTTTAAATATTATTATTATTTATTATTACATCTTAATTTGCAATAGAAACCAAATTCAATGAAAATTAAAAGAAATTGTTGTCCTGAACTGCGAAACTGAAGGTACGAGTTTCGGATTTTGTTGATAAATAATAAATAATAGAGTATTTGGAACGTCCCATGAATTATATAAATACAAATAGCTGACAATTTTAGTGAAAAAAATTAATTATTTATTAATATTTTACTGAAACGCTGTAGGTTAAGGGTACCTTCTAAAATACTTTTTGTTTTTATCAATTTACCATTTGGTAGAATCTGTTAGGATAAGATGTTATATAGATAAGGAAGAGCAAATTATCTGTTTTTTATTGAAATTTTTGGTGCACGACAAGGAAAACCATCTGTCACCGGTTAAAAATAAGTCCCCGTCCCCCACAAAAAAATGTTTTAAATTTTCAAGAGAATTTTGAGATTTCTTGAGTTGCAATTTGTTTACAAAATGCAACTCTGCTTAAAGATGACAAATAATTTAACTCTTATATCCTTTAGCGCATGCCCCCCTCCCCCCACCTCCACCAAAGGGTATAATTTATATGCATATTTTAGGTATTACTTTAAATAAACAGACCATGATTCGCTTACTAGTACTACCACTTACTAGCACTAACAAAACTTCACAAAAATCGCGTACATATTTGACACCATCAAAAGCTATGTTTCACACGGCTGCATTGTTGAAATGTATTACTCGCCTTGTATTGAAGGACCCGCTTGTCTCGCCCTCCTCGCCATGGATATCGGGGTCCGGGCTAACCCTTGCGAGGTGGTGGCTTGCAGCCGCGCTATACGCTCTTAAGCTATGTTTCACACGGCTGCATTGTTGAAATGTATTACTCGCCTTGTATTGAAGGACCCGCTTGGCTCGCCCTCCTCGCCATGGATATCGGGGTCCGGGTTAACCCCTGCGAGGTGGTGGCTTGCAGCCGCGCTATACGCTCTTAAGCTATGTTTCACACGGCTGCATTGTTGAAATGTATTACTCGCCTTGTATTGAAGGACCCTCTTGTCTCGCCCTCCTCGCCATGGATTTCGGGGTCCGGGCTAACCCTTGCGAGGTGGTGGCTTGCAGCCGCGCTATACGCTCTTAAGCTATGTTTCACACGGCTGCATTGTTGAAATGTATTACTCGCCTTGTATTGAAGGACCCGCTTGTCTCGC
The DNA here is from genome assembly GCA_934045905.1 of Leuctra nigra. Classification (NCBI taxonomy): domain Eukaryota; kingdom Metazoa; phylum Arthropoda; class Insecta; order Plecoptera; family Leuctridae; genus Leuctra; species Leuctra nigra. The sequence goes on along the minus strand of OW203771.1, from coordinate 13,842,817 downwards.
CCTCCTCGCCATGGATATCGGGGTCCGGGCTAACCCCTGCGAGGTGGTGGCTTGCAGCCGCGCTATACGCTCTTAAGCTATGTTTCACACGGCTGCATTGTTGAAATGTATTACTCGCCTTGTATTGAAGGGTACCCGCTTGTCTCGCCCTCCTCGCCATGGATATCGGGGTCCGGGCTAACCCCTGCGAGGTGGTGGCTTGCAGCCGCGCTATACGCTCTTAAGCTATGTTTCACACGGCTGCATTGTTGAAATGTATTACTCGCCTTGTATTGAAGGACCCGCTTGGCTCGCCCTCCTCGCCATGGATATCGGGGTCCGGGCTAACCCCTGCGAGGTGGTGGCTTGCAGCCGCGCTATACGCTCTTAAGCTATGTTTCACACGGCTGCATTGTTGAAATGTATTACTCGCCTTGTATTGAAGGGTACCCGCTTGTCTCGCCCTCCTCGCCATGGATATCGGGGTCCGGGCTAACCCCTGCGAGGTGGTGGCTTGCAGCCTTGCTATACGCTCTTAAGCTATGTTTCATACTCTTGCATTGTTGAAATGTATTACTCGCCTTGTATTGAAGGACCCGCTTGTCTCGCCCTCCTCGCCATGGATATCGGGGTCCGGGCTAACCCCTGCGAGGTGGTGGCTTGCAGCCGCGCTATACGCTCTAAAGCTATGTTTCACACGGCTGCATTGTTGAAATGTATTACTCGCCTTGTATTGAAGGACCCTCTTGTCTCGCCCTCCTCGCCATGGATATCGGGGTCCGGGCTAACCCTTGCGAGGTGGTGGCTTGCAGCCGCGCTATACGCTCTTAAGCTATGTTTCACACGGCTGCATTGTTGAAATGTATTACTCGCCTTGTATTGAAGGACCCTCTTGTCTCGCCCTCCTCGCCATGGATATCGGGGTCCGGGCTAACCCCTGCGAGGTGGTGGCTTGCAGCCGCGCTATACGCTCTTAAGCTATGTTTCACACGGCTGCATTGTTGAAATGTATTACTCGCCTTGTATTGAAGGACCCTCTTGTCTCGCCCTCCTCGCCATGGATATCGGGGTCCGGGCTAACCCTTGCGAGGTGGTGGCTTGCAGCCGCGCTATACGCTCTTAAGCTATGTTTCATACTCTTGCATTGTTGAAATGTATTACTCGCCTTGTATTGAAGGACCCGCTTGTCTCGCCCTCCTCGCCATGGATATCGGGGTCCGGGCTAACCCTTGCGAGGTGGTGGCTTGTAGCCGCGCTATACGCTCTTAAGCTATGTTTCACACGGCTGCATTGTTGAAATGTATTACTCGCCTTGTATTGAAGGACCCTCTTGTCTCGCCCTCCTCGCCATGGATATCGGGGTCCGGGCTAACCCTTGCGAGGTGGTGGCTTGCAGCCGCGCTATACGCTCTTAAGCTATGTTTCACACGGCTGCATTGTTGAAATGTATTACTCGCCTTGTATTGAAGGACCCTCTTGTCTCGCCCTCCTCGCCATGGATATCGGGGTCCGGGCTAACCCCTGCGAGGTGGTGGCTTGCAGCCGCGCTATACGCTCTTAAGCTATGTTTCACACGGCTGCATTGTTGAAATGTTATACTCGCCTTGTATTGAAGGACCCTCTTGTCTCGCCCTCCTCGCCATGGATATCGGGGTCCGGGTTAACCCTTGCGAGGTGGTGGCTTGCACCGCGCTATACGCTCTTTAGCTATGTTTCACACGGCTGCATTGTTGAAATGTATTACTCGCCTTGTATTGAAGGACCCTCTTGTCTCGACCTCCTCGCCATGGATATCGGGGTCCGGGCTAACCCCTGCGAGGTGGTGGCTTGCAGCCGCGCTATACGCTCTTAAGCTATGTTTCACACGGCTGCATTGTTGAAATGTATTACTCGCCTTGTATTGAAGGACCCGCTTGTCTCGCCCTCCTCGCCATGGATATCGGGGTCCGGGCTAACCCTTGCGAGGTGGTGGCTTGCAGCCGCGCTATACGCTTTTAAGCTATGTTTCACACGGCTGCATTGTTGAAATGTATAACTCGCCTTGTATTGAAGGACCCTCTTGTCTTGCCCTCCTCGCCATGGATATCGGGGTCCGGGCTAACCCCTGCGAGGTGGTGGCTTGCAGCCGCGCTATACGCTCTTAAGCTATGTTTCACACGGCTGCATTGTTGAAATGTATTACTCGCCTTGTATTGAAGGACCCTCTTGTCTCGCCCTCCTCGCCATGGATATCGGGGTCCGGGCTAACCCCTGCGAGGTGGTGTCTTGCAGCCGCGCTATACGATCTTTAGCTATGTTTCACACGGCTGCATTGTTGAAATGTATTACTCGCCTTGTATTGAAGGATCCTCTTCTCTCGCCCTCCTCGCCATGGATATCGGGGTCCGGGCTAACCCCTGCGAGGTGGTGGCTTGCAGCCGCGCTATACGCTCTTAAGCTATGTTTCACACGGCTGCATTGTTGAAATGTATTACTCGCCTTGTATTGAAGGGTACCCGCTTGTCTCGCCCTCCTCGCCATGGATATCGGGGTCCGGGCTAACCCCTGCGAGGTGGTGGCTTGCAGCCGTGCTATACGCTCTTAAGCTATGTTTCACACGGCTGCATTGTTGAAATGTATTACTCGCCTTGTATTGAAGGACCCGCTTGTCTCGCCCTCCTCGCCATGGATATCGGGGTCCGGGCTAACCCCTGCGAGGTGGTGGCTTGCAGCCGCGCTATACGCTCTTAAGCTATGTTTCACACGGCTGCATTGTTGAAATGTATTACTCGCCTTGTATTGAAGGACCCGCTTGTCTCGCCCTCCTCGCCATGGATATCGGGGTCCGGGCTAACCCCTGCGAGGTGGTGGCTTGAAGCCGCGCTATACGCTCTTAAGCTATGCTTCACACGGCTGCATTGTTGAAATGTATTACTCGCCTTGTATTGAAGGACCCGCTTGTCTCGCTCTCCTCGCCATGGACATCGGGGTCCGGGCTAACCCTTGCGAGGTGGTGGCTTGCAGCCGCGCTATACGCTCTTAAGCTATGTTTCACACGGCTGCATTGTTGAAATGTATTACTCGCCTTGTATTGAAGGACCCGCTTGTCTCGCCCTCCTCGCCATGGATATCGGGGTCCGGGCTAACCCCTGCGAGGTGGTGGCTTGAAGCCGCGCTATACGCTCTTAAGCTATGCTTCACACGGCTGCATTGTTGAAATGTATTACTCGCCTTGTATTGAAGGACCCGCTTGTCTCGCTCTCCTCGCCATGGATATCGGGGTCCGGGCTAGCCCCTGCGAGGTGGTGGCTTGCAGCCGCGCTATATGCTCTTAAGCTATGTTTCACACGGCTGCATTGTTGAAATGTATTACTCGCCTTGTATTGAAGGACCCGCTTGTCTCGCTCTCCTCGCCATGGACATCGGGGTCCGGGCTAACCCTTGCGAGGTGGTGGCTTGCAGCCGCGCTATACGCTCTTAAGCTATGTTTCACACGGCTGCATTGTTGAAATGTATTACTCGCCTTGTATTGAAGGACCCGCTTGTCTCGCTCTCCTCGCCATGGACATCGGGGTCCGGGCTAACCCTTGCGAGGTGGTGGCTTGCAGCCGCGCTATACGCTCTTAAGCTATGTTTCACACGGCTGCATTGTTGAAATGTATTACTCGCCTTGTATTGAAGGACCCGCTTGTCTCGCCCTCCTCGCCATGGATATCGGGGTCCGGGCTAACCCCTGCGAGGTGGTGGCTTGCAGCCGCGCTATACGCTCTTAAGCTATGTTTCACACGGCTGCATTGTTGAAATGTATTACTCGCCTTGTATTGAAGGGTACCCGCTTGTCTCGCCCTCCTTGCCATGGATATCGGGGTCCGGGCTAACCCCTGCGAGGTGGTGGCTTGCAGCCGTGCTATACGCTCTTAAGCTATGTTTCACACGGCTGCATTGTTGAAATGTATTACTCGCCTTGTATTGAAGGACCCTCTTGTCTCGCCCTCCTCGCCATGGATATCGGGGTCCGGGCTAACCCTTGCGAGGTGGTGGCTTGCAGCCGCGCTATACGATCTTGGACGGATGGTACAGCATTCGGAGATCCTGTAGGTGAATATAAAGAATGGCAAAATGATTTCCTATCAAAGCTGCATTTTATTTTAAGAAGTAGATCTAGGTATCTGATTTTTGGCGGAATTTTAACCTTCTCGTTGAAGATAGACAAAATTAAGCGACGATCAGAGGTAGAAGGTCGGAAGTCCATTTTCTCGATTTTATGTTGCATCACTTTTGGAACGATGTAATCAAGTGCTATCAATTATCAATTTCGACTGATGTCAACAAATTCAGTTATATTGAATTATTCGCTTACAAAATGATTATTTCACTACACAAAATATGATATGACGAGTTATTTTTGAGCTCACCTAATTGAAATTGACTTCCGGCCTTCTACCTCTGAGGTATAGAGTTAGACTGTTTTAAAAGCGTCGAGAGCTTGATAGAACCTGTTGATCTTCTAAAGGAAGTAATAGGAATTGAGCTATTTATGAAGTATAGTGAATTTGAATATCACATTTCATACCTCCGTTTGTTGAACACGGGTTGCATCCTGCGGACCTGGAATATATATTTTATTATTTATTGTTTAAAATGTAATGAATTTTATTTTAAATAAAATTTTGGTCGATCTGATCACCAAAATTCTTTAAATTACGACTATGTTTTCATTACTATCGAATATTGATATTTTTGTTATGGTATTCATTCAATCAAAATTTTCAATTCCCCCCCCCCCTCTAGCCCTGAGCCCCTCGCGATTGCGTGGGTTGAAACATCGAAGTTACCTTAATGGGTTCAACCCAACCCATTAATGGGTTATAAAATGTATAACCGTGTTGGAGCGAAGTTAAAGCAAAACTAATTGCTGATTTTTAATAATTTGCACATTGGACTGCGGTTCTTTTACTCATGAATTAAATGAAACATTAAACCGTGTAAGCAATTAGCGTACCTATTAAATTAGGCTTGAATATTTGAGGAGATGGTTTGTACTTCAAACCTCCCTCCAAATTATTATGTTAAAATATGTTTAAATGTATACCTCGTGTGTTTCAACAATGCAACAAGCTCGGTACACGATTAGAACGATTTACAAAGTGCTATTGGATTTTTGATTCCTCATTAAATCCGTTTTAAGTTTATAAATTAATGAAAATTTACACTTCTCGGCCCGGGGGAGTCCAGCATTGGTATAGAAATGAAAGCCCAGAATGCGGACTGACTCAGGGGTGGGAGGGTTTGGGCCAATGAGACCCGATTCGCGTTTCGAAGGGAAAGGCGAGAGTACCTCAAAGTCAAGGGAGGGCTAGGGTAGGTCGACCCTGGCTGTCTTTGTCTGGGCCTCACCGCTGGCCTGTCCGGCACGGGATAACCCTTACACATGATGTGTTATGTACAGGGAATGAGTTTAAGGTGTAATCTTGCACTGATGTTTATGAGCTTCTTAGAATATAGGTACTCTCGGTTTTTAGAAAATATAGCCACAAAGTCTTGAATATTCAGTAATATTTATAGTAAGACTTTCAAAAACTATTTATTTATACATACAATATATACATACAAGCATTGTATGTATAAATAAATAGTTTTTGAAAGTCTAACTATAAATATTACTGGATTAATTTCAAAACTAACAAATTGAGAAGAATTTATATCTTGAATATTCAATTGAAAAATCGATTTGTTCAACTAACTTGGTTATCTCAGTTTCATCCGAATGTGACTCATAGCGTTCTTTCCCTGTAACCTTCACATGTGAATAAATTCACATGTAGAGGGGGGGGGGGGGCTAAAAGTGCATCTTACCTTTGATGTGTCATGGTGAACAAGCTGATGATGGGCTTTCAACAGTCTAACAGAGGATTTTAAAGGTATTTTTTTTTAGATTCTCAAGGAGAACCGTTTTTTGTTTTGATCTGTGTAACGTTAGAAACAGCATTTCAAAATGTGTCGATAATGTTATTTTTTCATATTCTGATTTCTCCTATCTAATTGTTAAATTTAATCTCTAGCAGACGTAATAGGTAAATTGTTAGCTAGCAAGTGATCGCGTATTTCCAAAGAAGAGATATTTTAGAATTATTATTATTATTGGACATTGATATTTAGTTGTTAACTATAAATACACGTTTGCGAGTAGATGGAAAGTAAGTAAGTAAGACCGTGAAGGAACTCTGGAATTAGTTAACAGTCGATGGTTAGTCAATGAATCCAGTTGGCGCGAAATTCAGAGCCAATAATAAATAGGCTACACCAATTTCCACTAAACATCCATAGTAAACTAAATATCCCAGAAAAAAACACTCCGTGTAAAAAAGGCAGCCAAGTCTCTTTACTTTAAAAAAATTCAACACCGAAAAGGAGTGATATCAAAAAAGAAGCCAAGTCAATGACATTTCCAAATATTTAATCGTATCTTTGAAATAAAAGTATAAACACCGAGAAATACTTTACAAAAGGACTTGGCGCATCGTTTTTTTAAAGACATCATTCTATCCTATAAGTGGAAAGAAATTTACAATTAGGTACATTTTCCTCTTTTTTTTAGAGCCAGTATCTATGAATCAAGCTACTTTTAGTAATGTCTATTTTATAGTTTTGTCAATGGCGATAGAAGAAAGATTTCATGCTGTAATAGATAGGTAATATAAAGTGGGAAGAGTTAAATAACAATTGGAAGTGGGCTCATTTATATTTTTATAGCACTGTTAATATGGTGATATTAGAAGGGTATGTTTTCATAATTTGATCTTGATTGAGGGAAATCATGAAACGTTGTAAAATAATTACTAACTATCTATGGAACACTATTATATATTTTTGAAGTGTCAAGTGTATAAAGTTAAAAAATTTAAAGAAATTCCATGTGCCGTCTCTGTGTACTTTGTGAAATGTATTGTTATAAAATGCGGATTAATAGAAATGTATTTCATGTTGAGAAGGTTTAACGCATGAGACTTAATTATGTTGACCACGAAACAATATTACGAAGATAACTATTGTGTATTTATAGAAAACATAGGCAACAAGTTTCATAGCGTATATATTCAAATAGAAAATATTTTACAGTAGGTATGTATAATATGTAATTGAAAGATGTGTCCCTATTATTCTAAAAATTCTAAATGACGGTTGTATATAAATGGCATATGCTTATGAATAGAAAAATGTCTTTAAAAAAACGATGCGCCAAGTCCTTTTGTAAAGTATTTCTCGGTGTTTATACTTTTATTTCAAAGATACGATTAAATATTTGGAAATGTCATTGACTTGGCTTCTTTTTTGATATCACTCCTTTTCGGTGTTGAATTTTTTTAAAGTAAAGAGACTTGGCTGCCTTTTTTACACGGAGTGTTTTTTTCTGGGATATCACTTCTTTTGTTAGTTTATTCATACAGCTTGTAGCACATGTCCTACCAAGGACTAATTTCTTTAAAAAAATACGCCTCAACCGATTTGGTAAGTAAGAAAAGTTGCATTTGGTACAAGCTTAAAATGATTATCCAAGAAGAATAGTCTAAGTCTCGTTACAATCTGTCCAGACGTTTTCGATATCTGCCTTCACTTCCAGTTTAAAAAATGGCGCTCAATAATACTGCCGCCTTGAATTCATAAAAGTGCAACATAATTGCATAATTAAGCTGCAATCTCTGCAGTTGTTTTCGATATATGACGTCACTTCCGGTTTTGAAATAGCGGCCGAAAATAATGTCATCTTGAATCCATAAATATAAGGGCTATATAATTACATAATTTAGTTGCAATCGGTACATCTGTTTTCTATAAATGACGTCACTTCCTGTTTTAAATATGGCGGCCAGAAATAATGTTGTCTTGAATTCATAATTATAAGTCCAACATAATTAGATAATTTAGTTGCAATCGGTACAGCCGTTTTCGACATATGACGTCACTTTCGGTTTTAACAATGGCGGTCGAAAATAATGTCGTCTTTAATTCAAAAATATAAGTCCTACATAATTACATAATTTAGTTGCAATCGGTACAGCCGTTTTCGATATATGACGTCACTTCCGGTTTTAACAATGGCGGTCGAAAATAATGTCGTCTTTAATTCAAAAATATAAGTCCTACATAATTACATAATTTAGTTGCAATCGGTACATCCGTTTTTGATATATGACGTCACTTCCGGTTTAAACAATGGCGGCCAAAAATAATGTCGTCTTGAATTCATAATTATTAGTCCTACACAATTCCAAAATTTGGTTACAATCGATACAGCCGTTTTCGATATATGACGTCACTTCCGGTTTTTGCAAATGGCGGCCGAGTACACCGCAATCTTGAATTTATAATTATTCACAATGTATGTTTACTAAATATCTATTTAAAAGTATAGATTGGTGAATTTAGTGTCATTTAGCATATTAATGGCGTCATTTAGCATATTTATGACGTCATTTCCGGTATAGGTAATAAGAAAACAATCTAGTTCTATCTAGTTGATACTTCATGAATGACCTTCTGAATTCTTTAGCGCTAATTTCCGTCAAATCGGTCATGCCGTTTTCAATATATGACGTCACTTCCGGTTTCATTTAGTGGTTCCTGCCGCCATTTCCGGTACCGTTTATTTGTATATTCATTTATCCCAATTGATTTTTCAAAAAGATTGCAGAATGCAAAGACAGGAGCTAGTTCAGTGGCAATCGGTACAGGTGTTTTCGATATATGACGTCACTTCCGGTTTCAGGAATGGCGACCGAGAACACTGTATTGAAATTATAATTATTTTGTATTGTCTATGTTACAATGTAAGCTAATTATATGTGTATTTAAAGTATAATTTGATGAAATAAGCTAAATATTGTGAATTTATGACGTCACTTCCGGTTTAGAAAATAAGAAAATAATGTTTTTTAGTATCATACTTTATATAGATGACCATCTAAATCGAATGGCGCTAATTTCGTTCTAATCGGTCCAGCCGTTTTTTATATATGACGTCACTTCCGGTTTAAAAATGGCGGCACAAAAAATTTATAAGAGGCAAGGTATCATCAGACGCCAAAAGTGCATATGTGGTAAAAATTTCAGGTTGATCGGTTCAGCCGTTTAGGCTGTGGCGGTGACAGCATTTTTTTCGGGAATCATATGAAGAAGAAGTAGAAGAAGAAGCAGATGAAAGCGGTGTAATTTCACGATTTTCACTGCCCTCTAGGTCGTAAACGGCATGACTGGTTGTTGTCGCGTGATGTATATGTTGTTAGGTGGGCCATAGCTCAAAATTAAGACATTTCACAACAATAAGAGATTTTCCATTGTTGAGATCCAGTAGGCCGAAAATGCTATGTTGTTGCTTACAGTAAAAGTAGTTGGTCTGCTCCTCAGTTTATATAGGCATTTACGGTATGTTGAGTGACTGTGAGTGTACGGTAAGACTTGGCTGAGTGGAGCGACCGCTCCACTAGATCGTAAGTAAGTAAATGAGTAGGTAGTAAGTTTAGTAAATTAATCTTATCTTTAACTAGAAAAGTTTTGAAATTTCATTACCATTTTCTTTCTTCGCTAAAATACATAGACATTTGAAAAATCGATGTCTTCATTCTGTATAATTTAAAATAAATCAATAGATATAAAGGTACTTCAAAACATGCATTGAAGTATGAATGAATATTTCATACTCACATGTAGCTTCTTCGTCACAAATGATTCCACAATACTTTGTCATACTAGGGTCAGAACGTCTGGCATATGAACATACGTAAGTTAGTCATTACATTGTCAAATGAAAATGGGTAATTGTTATGCATGTAACGTAGTGTCAAATTAGCTAAGCTATAGGCAAGTTCATCTTATGATTAAGACAGAAACTGGAAATAGTAATTATTGTAAGATACGATCTCTGTTGCAGAGAGCCATGGCTTCTAAACCTATCGTGGTGGCAATGTATAAGTTGGGTAATTATATTATTCTATACTTACAAGGCATGTAAACTGTGAAGTATTATTGCTGATTCAAACAAATATTTCTAAATAACCTTTATATAAAAAAATATTTAATTTCTTGACTGATTCAGTAGCAATTAATAATTATGAAACTCCATGGTCAAATGAAAATAATGTATAACTTGTAGAATCTAGACATACACGTGACCGCTCGTATGTTTAGTGTGTGACCTAAAATTTCAGATCGATTTATTGATCGCTGTCCTGGGAGCCTATCTTGGATCGCAACCGCATGCGAATACCTATGTTTGACTATCAACTGAAATCCTTTGCTTTATCAATCATAAAGTAGCTGCATCAATTGTGGAATGGCTCATTTCCGCATTGCGAAGATTTTTAACAAACTTGTGAATATGCACCCTGGGCAGTGCCTATAAAACAAAATAATGATAGTGATATTAAACCTAGCGGTGTTCACGTGAGCGTAAAGCGTACAGTGCTTTTTTTTATCCATTCCGCGAGCGATTTCTTGACTTGTTATTGAATCAACGTTCTCCCAGCAAAAGAAACCACCAGATTCGAATTAATCCAAAACTTTTCCCATGCATGCGCTCTTACACCGACGAAGTCAAGAAAAGCATAATGGACCGTTTAAGATATTTCATTTTCCGTGTCTTCACTGTTGAAATCTTTCTGGAAGCCTTCGTACTTCGCTACTTGTACTTCTACCTCAACTGGGATGAAATCACGATCAAGCAACTGCCGATGTTGATCTTCTTTCTGAACTCGATGACGGTCTTCGCAGTACACCTCTGTACATTCTATTCGAATCACGATGATATGTTCAAGCTGCTTCGGCAGTTTGATGACATCGACAGGAGATATTCTACTGAGTTGATACGTCATCGCTCCATGGTTAAGAAAACTACGAGATTTGTCGAGCTCATGATTAAATACGGCTTCGTAGCAAGTGCCGCGATCATGCTGTTCTTTTTCTTCGGAATGTCAGCATTGTTTATTACTCAAGGTCAAATGTACAACGGGTCAAAATAATTCATAATTTTGTTAGTTGTAAGCAGAAATCGTGATTCCTTTTTTTTACAAAGAACATCGAGCATCTTTCCACTTGACACTATAGTACCTACATGTGATTATAAATAGTTACTCCTACATTGATATCACCTTTACTTTAGGTTTCTTATTGAGTCCTTATTATTGATGAATTCCTTAATATTTTCCAGGTGTTATTATCCCTTTAATGAACTAAGGTCACCGTACTTTGAGATCGTAGTTCTGATATATGCAGTATTCTGGTTGACGGGAATGTATGCATTTATGGATATACAAATACTGTCTTATGGAGCCACAGTGCATGTAATCTGTCAATTTCGTATTCTATGCGACAAGTTGTTGAATATCCGAGCTGACAGTCTCGAGCACATCATGGCCAAGCGTCGCCAGAAGACTGAGAACAGTAGAACAGTCGAACACCAGCTGAGCGAGGTGTCCCCACCAATGGACTGCCACCTTGACGTGGTGGTGGGGCTTAAGGGGCCGGCTCACATACGAGTTGGCCTTAACCAAGTGCAGTCCAGGGTCGACCTAGTCCCATGCCCTCCCCAAATTCGCGGGCCCCTCGGGCCGGCCTCCCCCCTCGAGATGGTGATCCCCCTGAAATCGAGTCCCACCGGCCCGAAGCTCTCCACCCCCCGGTCTGTCCCCATTCTGACCTGGCTTTCCCACCAGTTTCAGACTCCCCCAGATCGGGCCCGTTAGGTCGACCCCTCCCGATGTCCTCCACTTAGTTCAACAAAGTTAAAAGTTAAAATTAATGTGCGCAATATAACCTCGTCGTTGACGCGCCGTTAAACTCTAATAATCAATCAATCAATCAATGAGCGAGGTGTGATGGAGTCAAGTCAAGGAGGAGCTGACAGTCTCGAGCACATCATGGCCAAGCGTCGCCAGAAGACTAAGAACAGTCGAACACCAGCTGAGCGAGGTGTGATGGAGTCAAGTCAAGGAGGAGCTGACAGTCTCGAGCACATCATGGCCAAGCGTCGCCAGAAGACTGAGAACAGTCGAACTCCAGCTGAGCGAGGTGTGGTGGAGTTAAGTCAAGAAGGAACACATTTAAATCTTAATATACCATTAGACTCCGATGAGGGAATCCAGGAAGTAAATGTTTTTGTTTGTCGTAATATCAGGAACAAGTGTCGTACAAGAAAGACAAATGAAGTGTGCTCGGATATGGAAAGTCGACTGATTGTTTGTATCAAACACCACCAGGCACTAATCAGGTGGGAATTTATAGATGTAATATTGTATGGATATTTGAACAATTACTAGTACCTATTGGGATTTTGCGCCATGTTTTAAATTATACACATAAATAAAAAAAAACTCCGTATCTCAGTTGTAACCCAGTCATCTATAGGCGGCCCTGAATCCTTCCATCTCATCATTGTACACTTTAATAATAATATGATGCCTGTTTTTCAGTTTGTGGAAAAATGCATCAGTTTTCTATCAACCAATAATGATTAGTGGAATAATTTACTATCTTCTGTCATCGTCGTTGGCAGTTCTGTATCTCTCATTGGTAAGAGTTTAGGTGATTAACGAAGGTGTATTTAAATATAATATCGATGAAAGTAATTGTTAGGTCAGAATTTATGTCCATTTAAAATTAGAAAAGAAAGAATTGAACTCGCAGTGTCACTATAAATGTAAAATGCGTTTCTTATAATAATAATAATAATAATAATAATAATAATAATAATAATAATAATAATAATAATAATAATAATAATAATAATAATAATTTACACTGTATGTACACTTGACCAAACAAAACTTGAACGTTCAATAAATCTGATAGGCTGATAAATGTAAGATCGCACCATCAGAAGTCAGTCTAAGCGATCTCATTGTCTCACTCTAGTAGGTGACTTTACATTTCAATGATAATAACAAGCTTTGATTGGTTATGGGACATGACCATCAGTCGTTCAAATTTGGTCAACGTTCAATTTGTGTTTGATCGAGTGTACATTCCGTTTATATACAATGTCTGAACCCTAGAGGTGGGAGGTCGGGAACCAATTTCTGTAGTGACTTGCATGATTTATAAAATATGCACTCTCAACAGAGCCGATCTCCACTAGTGAGAATGTAATAGAGAAGGGAGGAGAGGAAACTCGGTACCGGCATGTAGCCTACTCCTGACGAAATTAAGGGGGCCAATGGCTTAACGTCCCATACGAAGGACGGTGTAACATTCACAGCACGAGCCTCCACAACCCGCACCGTCGAGGGACTGATAAAAGGTGGAGGGAGGTCGTCACACTAACCCCCAACCACCCCTGACTCTCTCGCCCAACCTTGATAGTGTGTCCCGTGCAGGGTGTTAGATTAAGGTTCTTATATTCACTTTGTACATATATTTGTCTTTGTTTAGGTACCTTTTGATTAAATTGATGTGATGACGATGTTCCTTTTTGCGATTATATTTCTATCAACATTGACGATCGGGATCTACTTCTGGATATGTGACAAAGTATCTGAAGAGGTAAGAATTTTAGGAAAAAAAATTGGATTGGTCCTTTTAGGCAGTATCGAATATCCATGTATTCACCGAAATCCTCTTCCAAACCTCTTGTTTTAAATTTCATGGAGTCTTATACCCTAACCTAGGCTAGAGGTATAAGAAATATAATGTATAGAACGTTTTTATCTACGAATCGAAGGACAGCTTCAAGCGATCAATGCGAATCATGATGTCGATGGCTAATCAACCTGTTGTCCCGTGTTACAGAGTGAAGCAGTGAGGGAGGCTGTCTACGGTTGTGATTGGTTCGAAGCTTCGGACAGCTTCAAAAGATCAATGCGGATCATAATTTTAATGGCTAATCGACCTGCCACAATTATGGCCATGGGATTCGTTCCGTTTACCCTACGTACATTTTTAAGTGTAAGTAAGGATGCAATTGATTTCCTAAATCTTAAATGCAAATCTTTCCATTGCATCCAGCCAATCGATTTTGTTGCGTACAATATGAATAAAGTACAAACTCGATGCGGCCCTGGTTCTGGTAGATAATTTCACATCGCATAACCACTTGAATACCACCTGATACAACGGCAGTCCATAACAACGATATAAAGAATTTCATAAGTGGGGGGGGGGGGAGGGGGGTGTATCGGTCGCTTATATCATACACGTGGATCAGTCTGAGTGTTTTCTGTTCTTTGTTTTTTGTTTCTTTCATTTTTCTTCGTGACTTATTCATAGACACCGGTTTTGCATCAAAACTCCGCAACTTTTCTCAGGAACGATTCGAGACCAAACTCATGAATCATGATGTAAAATTACAATTGTTTTCCATAGCTGTTTGGATGGTTGTCTTCTCACAATAAATTGTAATAACTGCAGGTTACTTTAAATTCATTTTATATTAATAAATTACTAATTCATTTTATGAGAATTTTATCGAGAAAAAATCAGGCAGTTATTACCAATCAACGAACAGAGAAAAAAACTAATTAAATTGAAATATCTTAGTATCTTCTCTTAGTATCAATTTTATCTCTAATATACAACATTTCTTCATTGTCATATAACAATGAACAATTGCCACTAAAGAAGATTTTGAACATCCTGCGATTGTTTGAAAAGTGAAAATGGACTGTTTTACCGATCAATTTCAAATTTTCCAAGGTCAACTGGGATGGGACCAACATGTTCTTGTTCTTGACTTTCTTGAAGAACGTCACTATTTATCGACATTTTACAACGATTTTATGCTTACTTTCAAATATTTTTCAAATTTGTTAAAAAATATTTCAAAGGATTCTCATTGTGCCTTTGACTAATTTTATTACATTTTCTCCATTGCATTTCCAAGGTCTAATACGAAGCTGTTAGCTTAGCAACGCTTTATAAACAGAGAGTTAACCTAGTTACGTTGATATCCTGCAATATAGGGTGGCGCATAAAAAACGCACAATGGGCGAGACATCGCTGTTCCAAAACTACTGCATATGTCGGGCTGAAAACGTCACATAATCTAAACAACATACACAGGTTTTATGTGTGAAAGTTTCAAAAACATTGCTTTTGTGGGAAAAAAAGTTACAGCTGCTTGAATTTGGTTGTCAAAAAATCGATAATACGGAGCTCAAATAACCCGCGTCCAACGGCAGGGACGCTGTTTCTTCAAAACTGCTTATGAAATCAATCTGAAAATTTTAAATTTTAAGCATGATATGTTGGTATCAATTATGTGCAAATTTCAATACATTGGGATCAATGGAACGAAAGTTGGGGAGTCTTTAAGTTTAACCTAAAAGCAGAATATCATACGCACGATAATTTCAAAAAAGTCTAATTATCTCACACTAATTCTGCTTTTAATCTCAACTTCAAGTTAGCATAACTTTCGTCCAATTAATTCAAATTTATTGAAATTTTTACACCGATGATGGTAATATATTTTTCATAACATTTTATATTTTCAGCTTATCATGCGTAGTTTTGAACAAACAGCCTCCCAACCAGTGCACGTTTTCTGGACGCGCCCTATTTGAGCTCCGTATAATCGATTTTTTGACAACCAAGTTCGAACTGCTGTAACTTTTGTCACTCAAAAGTAATGTTTTTGAAACTTTCACATAAAACCATAGTAAGTTGTTTATATTATATGAAATTTTCAGCCCGATGAATGAAGTAGTTTAATATGTGCAAGTTTCAAAAACACTATAGTAGGAAAAAAGTTACAGCTGTTCAAATTTGGTTGTCAAAAAATTGATTATACGGAGCTCAAATAGAGCGCGTCGAGAAAACTTCCGATGGCCGGGACGTTGTTTCTTCAAAACTACGTACGATATCAAGCTGAAAATTTCAAATTATATTCAAGATATATAAAGATCGGTTGTGTAAAAATTTCAGTCAATTTGAATGAATGGAACGAAAATTATGGAACCTTGAAGTTGAGCGTAAAATCAGAAAATGAAGATTATTTCTAAACTTTTATTATACACACGTTATAAAAGTGATTCTTTTCCCACTATTCTGTTTTCAAGCTCAACTTCAAGATTCCATAATTTTCGTTCCATTCAATTAAATTAATTGAAATTTGTACACAATCGATCTTAATCTATTTTGAATATAATTTGAAATTTTCAGCATGATATCGTACGTAGTTTTGAAGAAACAGCGTCCCGGCCATTGGAAGTTTTCTCGACGCGCGCTATTTGAGCCCCGTTTAATCAATTTTTTGACAACCAAATTTGAACAGCTGTAACTTTTTTCCTACAATAGTAATGTTTTTTAAACTTGCACATAATCAATTTTGGTATGTTTCTAATATGTGTACAAATTTCAGAATCCTATCTATAATAGTTTCGATAAAGTAGCCTCTCAATCAGGGGGATTTTTTTGCGCCACCCGGTATGTGAAGTCAAAAAACCACCTTGCGGTACTCTTTTTTGATATTTGACTTCTTTTATATGATGACATTTCTCATAAGATAACATGGTAATCATGATTACTAACACACTCAAATCATGATTTTAAAAAGGTTACAACAGTCTTTTTTTATTCAATTAATTTGAGGTCGACATATTTCTCAATCGAATCACCGTTTTAAAAATATGTATGTGTCACCATACTAATTACCGAGATATCTTCGTTTAAAGCCAATGGAATCCTGTATTTTTGAATTACAAGCCTTACATCTGGCATCAGAGATCTTTGCAAAGATGAGATATCAAGGTGATTAGAAGCGAGCCGTTTTCAAACATGGATTTGAACAACATTCTTTCACTATTCTTTTAATAATAATTAACAGTATGTCTTCATTTATAGAATGCAGTAATCTTAATTTGATTCATAGAAGCAATAATCTTCTGTTTAAGCAAGTTTAATCCACAATGTTCTCGATATTTGGTTTTTGAGGGTTAGTGGTTGGATTAATTACACTCAGTACATATGTCATTTGCTAACAAATAAAAATCAAGGTATTCCTCGGGCACTGTTTTCGCGACGTTCTTCAGACTATGTTGAACTTTTGGTCACTTCACATTTGGACATTCATCTCGCATCATCTTTCTTTTTAATAAAATGCCTCCTGACAACTGGAATTCCACACTTTTGACAGAAGCCATTATCTTTCTATACTTTACTGATAAACAACTGTCTCCCTGGCAACGAAAGAGCAATGTTGCAACCAACTCTCTGCAGTTTGTATGTTGGCAATAATACACAAATACAATATCACATTGTTTCACATTTATGTGATCACAAGCAAGCCATCTAAACATCCATAAATTACTCTAAGGTCAAAATAATGTAATTGTATGTGATATAAGTTTTATAAATTTTATGGTTAATTTTGAATTGTAATGTTGGCTAGCTTTTTCCAAATCACAACTTTTTTCTTTTCATTCAAAATAAATATAAAAACCTCTAAAATTAAATTATATTGCGGTTATAAACATTAACAAGAACTCACTGTTCAATAAATATAAGACCACAATATTTATATTAGAATATAATAATGATTTGAATCATACTCTATTGTCCACAAGTATCTCACTTGAGCTTGAATTAATAATGATGGCATGACATTAAGCGAATATTTTGACTTTCACAATTCATGCAAACAGAAGCAATACTGTACATTACATGCAATACATTTGAAATATTTGTAAAATGTATTCTAAGAATTTAAAATACAAAACTAGAGCTGATGTTTTGACACATCTTGTCCCTTGACACATCTTGTCCCGCAAAACGTAGATCAGCACCATTCACAATCACATCAATTCGCATGCAATACGAATGCTCGCTTATCAACGCATTACACAGAGAGTGCTTAAACCAATAATTGCTTTAGCGTCGCTCTTTTGGCTCACCCTGTTATTTAACAAAACAGAGAACATATGAACCGTCCGAAATTTATTACCTAAACTAAATCGATCAGGATGTCATAAGCTGAGTGATTAATCCACCTGAAATAATTATATTACAAATACTGAATTCATGACACAATGCAAACTAATAATTCAAGTAGGCATATATTTCATCGCCGAATTTGAAATGACACTCCATATCGGATTTTCTTACAGAACGGCGCTGCGTCAGGTTTTGTAACAATGGACTTCCTATCACTTGTTGAACCTCTCCGGTTTGTCTCGTGTCTTTTTGGTCTCGCACCGTTTGTCAAGGTCAGGGAAAACGGTAGTTATATTTACAAGAGATCCAAACCGTTGCTCGTCTACAGCATTTGTCTCACGACACTGATCATCAGTGTTATTTGTATCAGTATACCAAATATGTTTGGTCCAAGGAAACACCAACAATTTCTCATTGACATGACTGCTGTGACGCAGTCCATAGTGTTTACAGTTTTGTTTCTTTACTCTCACATTTCATGTCTTAGAAATCAGGATGGTGTGATGGAGATTATTTACAAGCTATCGAAATTCGGTGATATGTTTTGCATTACACACTTCTATAGACGGTTCAAGATTGTTGTTATTGATCAGATCATGTTAACTCTCATTTGCCCTCCTGTTGTAAGCATAACTTCATTTATCGCCTCCGATTGGCCTTTGTATGGAATTCCTATGTTTGTCGCTTTCACTCTTATTGTTTTTTCCAACTCTTTCTCAATACATTATTTTAATAACTCAGTTTTCATGATTTCACAATTTTACGAAGTTCTCAATAAAAAGTTGTCTCAGTTGCTAAAAGAAGAGTCGCAAGTTAGTTCTGGAGAACTACAACAGGATATTTCTTCTTTGACTCGTGCAACTTTTGACGTGACTCGTTTCTCCAAACTGCACAGCTCTGTTTACGAACTCGCTAAATTTATCAACTTTATGTTCGGAAGCCAAAATCTTCTCGCCGTAACTTCGTTGTTCTTGGAGTTGGTACTAACAGGCTACTTCACAGCAAATACGTTGCAACATTTCTATTCTGACGTCACTGGCAGCTCTTTGACATGCGTGTCTATAGCCACTAAGTTCGTGTTCTCAGCCTACAGTTTGGGCTTCATGGTGTATGTGTGCACTCTGGCAACAAATCAGGTAAGACATAATATCTCTACATACAATTAGTTCTGATAGTTATTCTGCACGCAAACTATTCATTTCAGTCCATTCACAACTTGCAATGTTTGAAATGTAAACATTTTCTGACAACCCCAGATGGGATGATTAAAATTTTAGATTAGATTATTTATTTTGTTTGTTACCATTTACATGGTAAAACACGTCAATTACAATAAAATATTATGATAATAAAAACAACATACTACCACACAATTCATACATTAAAATCATAATTCATACATCAGCTAAAACTATAAACACCATGTACATAATAATATGTATATTTTAATGGTATATTAATTATTTGATGGCATGTATGAACTGCAAATTATCCCACAAATAGATAGATCCCACCGGAGGTCAAATCTTTTATATTTGCAGTTCATATGCCAATTATGTATTGCGGTTATTGGTTTCAATTGATGTCAGTTTTCACTATGATCCATTTATACTATACTAGTACCACGCTAAGTGTAACACGTTGATGAGCGAGCAAAGATAAGTGCAACATCCCCAGCCAAACACGATACACGATAAGACACGATTCGATATTTTTGAAAATTTCTAATCCCGCATACTAGGTGTGTAGATTGGTGAAAAATATGTTCGCGATTTTTGTTAAGTTATGTTAGTACTTGTAAAGTTGTAAGTGGTTGTCATTATTGTGACTTATCTAGATAATATTATTATCTCATCTAGATAATTAAATATTGATTATCTTTATCTGTATCTAGATATAAAATTCTAAATGCATATAAACATGCACGAACCTCAAATGTCTGATGATACGAAAAAGGAAAATCATCTCCGTTTAGTCGCATAGTTGGCTTGTTTTGACGGCCCAATTTTGTTTAAACTCTAGTTCCGAATTTACGATTAGAAAATAATTAGGGAACAACGTAGTATTTGGTAAAAAAATTATCTATTATCTTTAGCAATTATCTAGATAATTATTTCTTATCATTATCTATTATCGAGATTATTTCTAAAAAATGTATATAATATTGTCTTATTGAGATAATTTTTTTGGCAGGTTATCTTTATCTATATCTAGCTAAAAAAAATATCTAATAACAAACACTGTACCTAATAGGCATGTGAATTTACTGTAATTACTTGTAGACATGATAATAAGTATAATCTTTATCGAATAGCTTTATTTTGTTCTAAAAATATCAAACCTGTCTGAATAATCCGTTCATTTGGCATTTTGTATAACCTCTCGGATCATTCCAAGTTCATTTTTCAAAATGTTTTTCGAGAGATTAACTAATCTGACAATGTTGTAAAAAAGTTCTACACCTGCCACCAATGTAAAAAATCCTACATATGCCACCATTTGTAAAAAAAAATCATACATCTGACACCATTTGTAAAATTCTAATATTTTGTACCATAGTCTAAATGAAGAATCTAGCGTTTATATTGATTAATAAGAGATTATTGAAGTTTTCTTATCAATACTCGATCCAGGCTTGAATCCCCAGCACTGTTGATAGCGTTATACCGCTTGCTTTAGATAGAGCCATTTACCACATAGATTCCATTTACACACAAGTTTATCGGTCGCTTCGTGAGTAAATCACAACGTTTTCATAGGTTTATTAGAATCGAATCGTTTGTTAGTGTTCGGAATTATACACGATAAATTGCCTTGAGGCATGCTGAATTGAAAAGCGGTGAGATTGCGATTAGAAATGGAAGCAACGCTCAATTGCGAGTTAAGTGTTCCAAACGGTGGGAAATTAGGGTAGTAAATGGAGGTTGCCCGGTGTTTTTGTTGGTAATCTGTTGGATTTGTACTGAAATTGTCACTGCAAATTGATACAGAGGAATCTGGATTCCTATTCCTAAAATAAGTGAAGTGTAGGTATGAGTTAAAAGGGGAGCAAATCTCTTTCTACCATTGAATACTACCCCACTGAATTGTTTTGATAATATTATATTAGTTTAGAACTTTAATTACTATACGCTTTTCATTTCGGAAATAGGGTCCTATAACAACTCTGGAAATCCTGGTATATTTAGTTGTTACAAGGACTTTTGTGCGGGAAAAATAAAATTGATCTTCAGGTTAAGCTCTGTTTCTATTGTCTGAATATTAATTGGCTGTAAGTGTATGTTACTATAATGTTAGTCTTAAATACAAGGCCAAATTTCAATTTAATTGGATCAAACCAAACGGATTTTTTCTTAAATTTGAACCAACTCAAATCAATTGTAGAGTATTCAAACATTAGAGATGGTCCGTACATATTGTGTTGTAAAAATTTCAGTTCGATCTTAGAATAAATGTTATACCAGACAGACGTCCGGATAGTCGTTATAAACAGATGTCCGTGCCAAAAGAGCCAAAAACAAGTGCTCGGTCAATAATATATTTAATAATGACTCAATCATGCATTATTAACTAATGCATTTACTAAATGCATAATCAATCGGTAAGAAGTCCATTTCGCTGAGTGGATAACTCATTTGACTGTCATGTATGTATAAAACAAATGTTATGACTTTAATGAATAATAATGGCGTGACCATGATATAATATTCTATTACTTCGACGCAGTTGTAAGACCACTTCACATCGACACTTCTTGCAGTTCGAAACAGCGTCAGGTTTTCTAACAATGGATTTCTTATCACTTGTTGAGCCTCTCCGTTTCGTTTCGTGTCTTTTTGGACTTGCACCGTTTTTCAAGGTCAAGGATAATGGTGGTCACATTTACAAGAAATCGAAACCATTGCTCGTCTACAGCATTTGGCTCACGACACGTATCTTCATTGTTATTTGTATTTCTGCACCGAATATGTTTGGTGCGAGGAAATATCATCACTTTATCATGGACATGACAGCTTTGTTACAGACATTTGTGTCTGCAGTTCTGTTTCTATATTCTCACATTGTCTGTCTGAGATATCAAGAAGGCACAATCGATATCGTTCACAAGCTGACCAAATTCGGTGAATTATTTTATGTTACTCGTTTCTATAAGCGGTTCAAGATTGTTATTTCTCTTCAGATTATGTTAACACTCATGTGTCCAACTGTTGTAAGCATAATATCTTTTATAGTCGCCGATTATCCTTATAATGCAATTCCTGTATTTGTAGCGTACAATCTGATCGCCTTTTCCAACTCTTTCTCACAACATTATTTCATTAATTCTGTATTCATGATGGCACAATTTTACGAAGTTCTCAACAAGAGGTTGACTCAATTGTTAAATGACGAGTCCCTAATTACTTCAGAAAAACGCCAACAGCCCATTTCTTCTTTGACTCGTGGCGCTTTTGATATGTCTCGTTTCTCCAAACTGCACAGCTCTGTTTACGAGCTTGCGAATTTGATCAACTCTACTTATGGAATTCAAAATCTTCTCGCTGTCACTTCTCTGTTTTTGGAGTTGGTATTTTTAAGCTATACCACATCAAATACGTTGCAACATTTGTCTACTGACGACGGAAGCAGCTCTGTACAGTTCGTATCCCCTGTCACTAAGCTAGTGCTCTGCGCCTACAGTTTGGGATTCATGGTTTATGTCTGTACTCTGGCAACAAAACAGGTAAGAAAACACTCTGTAGAAACTTACAGTATTAATAGGTTTTTTTACGGAAAGAATTCATAGATGAAGATTTCTTCGCAACTAGCTTCCGAAATGTGTTCGAATTGGATGTTAAGTCCTTTGCTTATGCATTGGAAATTATTTTCAGGAACTGTATCAATGTTCCTACGAAACTAGAGCATACCTGTAAGCTAATAAAATCCACACCAGATGGTATCTTTTTATAATTTTCACAAAAACGGAATTCAATCTGTATGCCCACAAACACATTTCAAATTTTTCTTTTCTTGTGTCTTAAATCACTGAATACAAGTATTGGATAGTAAGAACTTAATTATAGAATGTCATATATTCATCTCGATGAATAAACGAGTATGTAATCGTATAAGTGAAGATAGAGATAGCAGTGGCCCTATAAGTAAACCTTGTTGCACCTTAAACTCAGATGAGATGTAATATGGTCACAGTGAGACCTAAGTATTTTTATGTGACATCCAAGCCTATTGATTTGGGGTTGAGAAATAATTGTATTTCTTGTATCTTTTTAAAAGCAAATAATCGAGTTAACCTAAAGTTTGTCTACCTATAATCTTATGCAAGAGATCTTATACATGCATATTATTCATTCGCATGCAATACGAAGACGCGGGTTATCGCGTTAAAATAAGTATTTTCAAATTAAAATTGTTTTTATAGTGACATTGATTTGGATCACCGTGTATAACAATTAAGAAGGAGACCAAATTGCGAGACATGGTTGTATTTATTATCTAAATTCGACCGGTGTCAAGATGTCATATTCGACTGAGTGGATAATTCGTCTGAAATAATTATCTGTCACTTATAATGTACACAAATATTTTGAATTCACTTAATAATGCAAACAATCTAATACCTTTTAGAAGGGTTTCACACCGCTGAAATTGTTTTGCCAATACATCGTCATTTCTTGCAGAACGCCACTGTGTCAAGTTTTGTAACAATGGATTTCCTATCACTTGTTGAACCTCTTCGGTTTGCATCGTGCCTCTTTGGCCTTGCACAGTTTTACAAGGTCAAGGAAAATGGTAGTTACTTTTACAAGAAATCCAAATTGTTGCTTGTCTACAGCATAATCCTCACGGTATTCATCTTCACTGTTTTGTGTATCGGTGTGCCAGATATGTTTAATTCAGAACATTCCAACCGGTTTTTAATGGACATGACAGGTGTGATAAATTCAATGCTGTGTGCCATTTTGTTTCTTTACTCTCACATTGCCTGTCTCAGAAATATGGACGGTACAATAGAGATTGCTTACAATTTATCAAGATTCGGTGACATGTTTTATGTGACTCCATTCTATAAGAATTTCAAGAGTGATGTAATGTTTCAGATTATATTAACTCTCATATGTCCAACTGTTGTAAGCATAATTACATTTATAGCCCAAGATTGGCACTTGAATGCAATTCCTGTATTTGTTGCGTACAATCTAATCGCTTTTTCCAACTCTTTCTCACAACATCATTTCCATAATTCGGTTTTCATGATGGCTCAATTTTACAAAGATCTCAATAAGAAATTGACAAAATGTCTACAAGTTGAGTCACAAGTTTGGTCCAAAATCCCACAAAAACCAATTTGTTCTGTGACGAAAGGAATTTTTGATATGTCCCGCTTTTCCAAACTGCACAGTTCTGTTTACGAGCTTGCGAATCTGATCAACTCTACGTATGGAATTCAAAATCTACTCGCTGTCACTTCTCTGTTTTTAAAGTTGGTACTGATAAGCTATTTCACATCAAATACGTTGCAACATTTTTCTACTGACGACGGAAGCAGTTCTATACAATGCGTATCCCTAGCCACTAAGTTTGTATTCTGCGCCTACAATTTGGGATTCATGGTTTATGTCTGTACTCTGGCCACAAAGCAGGTAAGAAAACTCTCTGTAGAAACTTACAGTATAAGGCATTTACTTTTTACGGAGAGCAATTCATAGATGAACATTTTCAACAAGCAAACATTAAATTATATTAATTGAACCATTTCTATCCGGACTAGGTTGCACTATTGTATTTAAACCATTGTGTCCGGACTTTTCATAAAAATGGTTATAAAAATGGTGTTATTTCTTGGAGTTTTCTGAATTTAACCATATGATACTTCTTGATTCTAATTTTGTAAAGGTTAATTGTGCGAAAGATAGCAAACAAAAATCGAGATAGTAGGGGGAGCAGAGTTAAACCTTGCTAAACTTTTAACACTTAGTAAATTTTCGTAAATTCAAAATTGTACTTCCCTCTTAAGCATGGCAGTTGTCTCGACAGCTCATTCCAAGATCTGTGGTGGGGAACATTTTATAGGAATATTATTCATTTGCATTCAATACGAAGGCGCGCGTTATCGCGTTGAAATCAGTTTTATCCCATCGAAATTTGTTCAGTGTCAATGTTTTGGATCACCGTGTATTACAATGTAGGATCACTTGCTGTACATGTTGTAAATTATTTATCTAAAATCGACCGGTGTCAAGATGTCATATTCGACATGAGTGGATAATTCATCTGAAATAATTATCTGTCACTTATAATGTACACAAATATTATGAATTCACTTAATAATGAAAACAATCTATTACCTTTTAGCAGGGTTTCACACCGCTGAAATTGTTTTGCCACTACATCGTCATTTTCTTGCAGAACGGCGCTGCGTCAGGTTTTGTAACAATGGATTTCCTATCACTTGTTGAACCTCTTCGGTTTGCATCGTGCCTCTTTGGCCTTGCACCGTTTTACAAGGTCAAGGAAAATGGTAGTTACTTTTACAAGAAATCCAAATTGTTGCTTGTCTACAGCATAATCCTCACGGTATTCATCTTCACTGTTTTGTGTATCGGTGTGCCAGATATGTTTAATTCAGAACATTCCAACCGGTTTTTAATGGACATGACAGGTGTGATAAATTCAATGCTGTGTGCCATTTTGTTTCTTTACTCTCACATTGCCTGTCTCAGAAATATGGACGGTACAATAGAGATTGCTTACAATTTATCAAGATTCGGTGACATGTTTTATGTGACTCCATTCTATAAGAATTTCAAGAGTGTTGTATTGTTTCAGATTATATTAACTCTCATATGTCCAACTGTTGTAAGCATAATTACATTTATAGCCCAAGATTGGCACTTGAATGCAATTCCTGTATTTGTTGCGTACAATCTAATCGCTTTTTCCAACTCTTTCTCACAACATCATTTCCATAATTCGGTTTTCATGATGGCACAATTTTACAAAGATCTCAATAAGAAATTGACAAAATGTCTACAAGTTGAGTCACAAGTTTGGTCCAAAATCCAACAAAAACCAGTTTGTTCTGTGACGAAAGGAATTTTTGATATGTCCCGCTTTTCCAAACTGCACAGTTCTGTTTACGAGCTTGCGAATCTGATCAACTCTACGTATGGAATTCAAAATCTTCTCGCTGTCACTTCTTTGTTTTTGGAGTTGGTACTGATAAGCTATTTCACATCAAATACGTTGCAACATTTTTCTACTGACGACGGAAGCAGTTCTATACAATGCGTATCCCTAGCCACTAAGTTTGTATTCTGCGCCTACAATTTGGGATTCATGGTTTATGTCTGTACTCTGGCCACAAAGCAGGTAAGAAAACACTCTGTAGAAACTTACAGTATAAGGCATTTACTTTTTACGGAGAGCAATTCATAGATGAACATTTACAACAAGCAAACATTAAATTATATTAATTTAACCATTTCTATCCGGACTAGGTTGCACAATTGTATTTTAACCATTGTGTCCGGACTTTTCATAAAAATGGTTATAAAAATGGTGTTATTTCTTGGAGTTTTCTGAATCCAACCATATGATACTTCTTGATTCTAATTTTGTAAAGGTTAATTGTGCGAAAGATAGCAAACAAAAATCGAGATAGTAGGGGGAGCAGAGTTAAACCTTGCTAAACTTTTAACACTTAGTAAATTTTCGTAAATTCAAAATTGTACTTCCCTCTTAAGCATGGCAGTTGTCTCGACAGCTCATTCCAAGATCTGTGGTGGGGAACATTTTATAGGAATATTATTCATTTGCATTCAATACGAAGGCGCGCGTTATCGCGTTGAAATCAGTTTTATCCCATCGAAATTTGTTCAGTGTCAATGTTTTGGATCACCGTGTATTACAATGAAGGATCACTTGCTGTACATGTTGTAAATTATTTATCTAAAATCGACCGGTGTCAAGATGTCATATTCGACATAAGTGGATAATTCATCTGAAATAATTATCTGTCACTTATAATGTACACAAATATTATGAATTCACTTAATAATGAAAACAATCTATTACCTTTTAGCAGGGTTTCACACCGCTGAAATTGTTTTGCCACTACATCGTCATTTTCTTGCAGAACGGCGCTGCGTCAGGTTTTGTAACAATGGATTTCCTATCACTTGTTGAACCTCTTCGGTTTGCATCGTGCCTCTTTGGCCTTGCACCGTTTTACAAGGTCAAGGAAAATGGTAGTTACTTTTACAAGAAATCCAAATTGTTGCTTGTCTACAGCATAATCCTCACGGCATTCATCTTCACTGTTATGTGTAACGGTGTGCCAGATATGTTTAATTCAGAAAATTCCGGCCGGTTTGTAATGGACATGACAGGTGTGATACACTCAATGCTGCATGCCGTTTTGTTTCTGTACTCCCACATTGCCTGCCTCCGAAATATGGACGGTACAATAGAGATTGCTTACAATTTATCAAGATTCGGTGACATGTTTTATGTGACTCCTTTCTATAAGAATTTCAAGAGTGTTGTATTATTTCAGATTATATTAACTCTCATATGTCCAACTGTTGTAAGCATACTTTCATACATAGCATTTCATTGGCACTTGAATGCAGTTCCAGTATTTGTCGCGTACAATCTTCTCGCTTTTTCCAACTCTTTCTCACAACACCATTTCTATAATTCAGTTTTTATGATGGCACAATTTTACGAAGTTCTCAACAAGAAATTGACCCAATTTCTACATGATGAGTCCCGAATTAGATCTGAAAACCGACAGAAACCTATTTGTTCTCTGACAAAGGGAACTTTTGACATGTCTCGTTTCTCAAAACTGCACAGCTCTGTTTACGAGCTTGCAAAATTGATAAACTCTACTTATGGATCTCAAAATCTTCTCGCTGTCACTTCTCTGTTTTTGGAGTTGGTACTTATAAGCTATTACACATCAAATGCCTTGCAACATTTCTCTACTGATGACTCAAGTAGCTCTTTATCATGCGTATCCCTTGTCGCTAAGTTTGTGCTCTGCGGCTACAGTTTGGGCTTCATGGTTTATGTGTGTACCCTGGCAACAAATCAGGTAAGAACCATCTCTTAGGTACTTACAATAATTTAATGTGTGATATTTATTCTGAACGGAGAGCAATTATTCATAGTTGTCATTTTGAATCGAGAAAATTATGGGTATAGAAGCAAAACTTCCCTTATCCAATTGGCATTGTTTAGACAAAAGTATTGTATTTTCTATCAAATTGGCTAGACTCCGGGATTTTCCATCTAATTTTTTGAAAGAGCAGAAAAATTTCGCCTTATCTGTTCGAGGTCATCAATATGATAGTGAAAGAAACACACATTTTTCCGTATTAAACTTAAAAATGATTGTTGGTGTTGAGGAGTTGCTCTTCTAGGCAACTGAAACATTGGATTGTATATTAGGTATATTTCCTTGGTAATAAAGATGTTTACAAGGAAAAGCGACACACACTCTCTTACAGCATTCGAAGTTATACGCTTCTGAATAGGCTGGGAAAATGAACAGCGCGATTAATTAATTCGAGTAAATCAACTGCTATGAAATTTTCCATAATTTGTTGAAACTCGTGCATTACATCAATTATATACTCAAGAGAATAGTAAGCTAATTTTCCCGTTCATGCATTCGTCCCCTAGATTGAAATGTGTCGTAATTATCGTTACTAATTGTTATGTATCGTAATGCAACATATTAATTCATTTGATCGAAGTAATGGGTTTTCGTTGTATCTTTATTATTGTTTGTGTTGCCCCACACTCTATTATAATACTGTAGTGCAGGGCGTCGCTTACCAATACATCATTTCAAATCGATCAATTCTTGTCAAAATAACGATGAGTTGATCATTCAAATGAATTATTTATCTGTCAGTTACGATGAATAAACACAAATACATCGATTTGACATAATAATGCAAACATTTGAATGGGTGGATAATGTATTAATTTCTATAAAGTAATAGCAACTCCATATAATTACTTCACTTCTTGCAGAACTCCACTGCGTCAGGTTTTGTAACAATGGATTTCCTAACACTTGTTGAGCCTCTGCGGTTTGTTTCATGTCTTTTTGGTCTTGCGCCGTATTTCAAGGTCAAGGATAATGGTGTTCACATTTACAAGAAATCTAAACCGTTGCTCTTCTACAGTATATGCTTCACCGCATGTTTCTTCACGTTTACCTGTATCGGTGTACCAGCTGCGTTTAGTGAAAGAAAATCTATCTCGTTTATCTTGGATCTAACTGCTATGATACAGGCTCTAGTGTGTGCTGTTTTGTTTTTATACAATCACATTTCTTCTCTAAGAAACCAAGATATTACGATCGATATCACATACAAGTTGGCCAAATTCGGTGACATGTTTTATGTTTCACATTTCTATCGACGGTTAAGGATTGTTATATACCTTCAGATAATATTTACTTTCATCTGTCCTAATGTTGTGAGCGTTATTTCATTTATAATCGATGACTGGCCTTTCACTGCAATTCCTAGTTTTGTTGCATTTAATCTTATTGCCTTTTCCAACTCTTTCTCACAAAGTCACTTTAGTAATTCGGTTTTCATGATAGCACAATTTTACGAAGTTCTTAACAAGAGATTGACCAAATGTCCCCAAGATAAGTCCCTAATGAATTCAGGAAAACGGAAAACCCCTATTTCATCCCTAACACGCGTCACTTTTGACATGTCCCGCTTTTCCAAACTGCACAGCTCGGTTTACGAACTTGCGAAATTGATCAACTTCACTTATGGAACCCAAAATCTTCTGGTTGTTATTTCATTGTTTTTGGAGTTGGTACAAACAGGCTATTTCACATCAAATGCGTTGCAACATTTCTCCACTGCAAAAGCAGGCAGCTCCTTATTCTTCGTTTGCTTCGCTATTAAGTCTGCATTCTGCGCATACAGTTTGGGTTTTATGGTTTACGTTTGCACTCTGGCAACAAATCAGGTAAGAGTTATTTGAAAAGTACAAGTAGTCATAGGTGTTAGTGGTTTTGGTATTGTGTAAGGTAATTTTGAACGGAAAGTATGTATATTAAATTATGGATCGTTAAAACAATATTGAATTGAATTTCAGACTACATTGTAAATCAAATAAAATGCGGATCTTTGTATAATATTGGAACTTTTTTATGGACATTATACAGCATATTGCTATGTTTTTTGTGTGTAGAAAGTGCTTTCAGTTGATAATTCAAACTGCAGCATGAGGTATGAAGATGTTCTTTGCTTTGCTTTGTCAATCGCAAGCTTACATTTTCAAACAAACTGTGTTCCCTTCAAGGTTCTGATTTCTTTACAAAGATAGCAAAAACATAGAATAATAATAATTCATATTACTACAGTGAGTGTTTATTTGTAAATTCATTATTTGCAGCGCGAAATCGGACTAATAAAAATCATTTTCCGCTTATACGTTTCTCAATTCACAATTTGAAGTCGTATAAAAACGCTGGGGTTGCTAACCGTTACTATCCCTCCAATCGTATACAAAGACATATATGGAATTATACTTATGAAAACAAAATATCGGACTCGCTGAATAATTCTGGAGTTTTACGTGAATGTGGAAGGAGAAAAAGAATGCTTGAATTTGATTTATTTATCTTTGTCAAGATAGATTATATACTATTAGATTATTGAATGTAGGAGAAGCGACTTTTTAGTATCAAAAGTGCTTTGCATACATTTGCTTTGTCAACAACCAATAATTCACTAACTGTGTGCTTGTGACTACTAAATAGTTATTTCTTAATTAAATCGATATGAGGTCGTCATATTCAGCAAAGCGTTACATATGATGTTTATCAATCTATCGTGAAGACAAACAAACGTATCACCAAAAATGTATACCTGGTTGTAAAGCCACTTGCCACGGAACTCAGTGTTTCTGAAGAACTTCGCTCGCCAAGTTCCTTAGGATGGAATTCCGATCGCTTGTTGAGCCGTTGAGATTCTTATCTTGTCTTTTAGGTATCGCGCCGTTTGTCCAAGTCAAGGACAATAGTAGCCGCATCTACAAGAAATCGAAACCACTATTTGCATACAGTATATTAGTAACATCGTTCTTCTTTGCTGTTATTTGTTTAAGTTTACCACAAATTTATGAAGATAATAAAGTCAGTACGTTTGTCATCGACGTAACATCGGTGATACAGGCGTTGGTCGTTAACGTTCTCTTCTTATACTCGCATATTGCCTCCCTGAGAAATCAAGACGGTACAATTGTGGGTATTGGCAAAATGTCGACGTTCGGTGAAATATTTTCTATTACTCATTTGTATCCACGGTTCAGGATTTATCTCTGTATTCAGTTCATAATCATATTCAGCTGTCCTACTTTTACAAGTGTAGCTTCGTTTGTGGTAGGTGCTTGGCCATTGAGTACAATTCCAGCGTTTGTTTTCTACAATATGATCGATATTTCAAACTCATTGTCCGAACATTTCTTCTGCAATTCAGTTCTTATGATCGCACAATTTTACGAAGTTCTCAACAATCAACTGACTCAATTACTCGAAGAAGTGTCTGACGTTGTATTAGTCACACGTCATAAACATATTTCTTCTTTGAATCGTGGCACTTTTGACATATCGCGCTTTTCCAAACTACACAGTTCTGTCTACGAACTTGCTAAATCGATCAACTCGACGTACGGAATTCAAAATATACTCGTTGTTTCTTCTTTGTTTTTGGAGATTATTCAAACTTTCTATTTCGCGTCTGCTACTTTCCTACAACCCAGGATAAAACATTTGGCAAGCGCTCTATCAATCGTTTGCTTAGCTACAAAGTGTGTTTACTGCGTGTACAGATTGGCCTTCTTGGTTTACGTTTGTGTTCGAGCAACAGATCAGGTAAAGCCCAGAAGTCCACACTACTACAACTTTTGGTTGTCCAACGTGGTTCTACTCGCGCATAGTGGCCAACAATGTCTATAGTGGCGCTATGGTGCAAATAAATTAACTCGGCGCATGTGCAGAACCAAGTTGATCAACTAAAAGTGGCTAATCTGAATCGTCCTTAAGAGTCTACGATACTTGATGAAATCCATGTTTAATGAAGCACAAAAAGGCGGCCCCTACTTTTTTCTAAACGGCTTTACCGATTGTCTTCAAATTTTCAAAGGTTAAAGATAAAGAGTAGATCTGTGTCTCTAGTGGCCCCAAAGTTTTATTTTTTGTTTAGTTATTTCGGGGCAGAGGTGCCAAAAAGACTCAAATATTGCCTCAAAACGAGAAAAAACATTTTTTATAATTTTTTTCGATCACTAGAGACACAGATTTACTCTTTATCTATATGCTGTTAAATTTTGAAAACAATCGGTCAAGCCGTGAAGAAAAAAGTATGGGCCGCCTTTTTATGTTTTTTTGTAGTTTTCAATATTTGAATATAAATAACTTACTTCACAGCAGTATATGCAACATGCAACACACGATTAAATGTCACAAATGTCACGTACAACCCAAAGCTAATGCATTGTCATGCATTTTTGAAAAAAAAATTACATCGGAATCGAAATTTTCTGCGAGTCTTGTCGACTCTTAAGAAGGAATTACTTTAGGGCAACTCAGTCGAGTATTTAAGAGGGTTGAGCACGCTTGTGCATTGAGAGTAGTGACAGTATGGTGGTCTGACAGTTCCTAGAGAACATTCATCACCTCTCATAGATTTCCAATTCGATTCTGTGCGGTTTGTCGAATGTTCTTCCGTCCGGAGAGCTCAGTTAGTAAAGCTGACGGCTAGTGAGAGTTCCCGGATTCGAGTCACGGTTTATTCGGATATTTTTCCGGCTATCATCCAAGCTACTGGAAGTTTTACATAATAATACGTAACTAAATCTTTCTTATAGACATTGATATTATATACTTATAAATAAACCCGGTTTATTGTTGCTTTGCAGGCTGAGGAGCTGGCGTACACGGTGTCCAAGCTTCAAGCTGTAGTCCGCAACCCTCAGCTCAAGGAGGAGGTAAGGACTTAGGAGTTAATCAATGTTTAGGAGCAGAGATTAGATTCAAGATTCTTGTTTCCTCATCCGTTCATAGAGACACTCAGGATATTCATTTGGGGCCGGTATTAACTTTAATAAATAACTGCAGTTTACGTAACTTGAGGTTAATTTAAACTGAATAATAAAGCTCAGAAATTAACCTGCAATACTGGAGATTAAAATAATTATAATACACCAAATTTCCTTAAAAGGAGTTTAATTCCCTTAATTTTTTATATGCCTAAGTTGATTTTGTAGAACTATTTTTGTTGAAATTAAATTTACCATTTTTATTAATTTTTCAACATTTCAACTATATTTTAAAGTAAAAGATTCATCAAATGTCTTGTAACTTGCAACTCTCGACTTATATTGACTTTTCAACATGATGTCTTCAGAATATGAGGAAATGTTAACACAGGAGGTAAAGGAAAATTATTTAGAATTGGGCGTCTAGCTTTTAAAAACGTACGGGTAAGTGTATATATACAATTTTTCATAAATACCTATTGTCTAATACACAATAATATAAGTTTTTGGAAAAAAAATATATCGAAGAAAAATAATTTTAATCTAATATTTACTAGGAAAATTCATGTGTTTTTTCGAACCTCATGTTAAAGATAGGACTTACTCAAATTTATAAAGTGATTTATCTTGGAAATCAGTTCATTTACCCCACTTTTTCTTGCGTTTATATGGTGCACAAGGTTATTATTTGTTCGGATATATGTCAGAGACCTCTACTTGGGCATCCCCCCATTAAATAATTCTGTATACTCCCGAAGAAGATGAAATTGTGATTGCAATCGGATCTGTTACAGATCCAATCCTTCTCCATTCAACTGCTTCATCGGAAGCTGCAGTTCTCAGCAAGCGGGTTCTTTCCATTGGATGCAACTTTACTGATCTCGGTAAATGATAGAGGAATGGACAATCTCATTCCAAAAGGATTGCCATGATTTATTAACTAGGAAAACGCTCCGTATAACGCGTTGATAAGCGAGCATTCGTGTGAAAGTTGCTGCTCTAAACCTTTAGAAAATCAGAATGCTTTAAGAAAACTGCTTTAAGAAGCAGAAATAATTCTTTGAATTCGTCATTTTGAAATATGACGAATTTTTAAAAAACATTTAAACATAATATAACGATTTATTGTGATTTAAAATATCGATAGAGTAAAATAAGATAAGTAAAATTCCCGATTTGTCAGATTTGTCTGAACATTTTCAAAATATCTGCTCTTATGATATTAGTGTTTGTGCAAAATTGCAGATCGATTGGCAATCAAAAAATCAAACATATTTTTAAAAATTACAAACGAAATTGATATTTTTATTTACTTACACATTTATATTCAGTAATATTAACATTCTATATTTACAGGTCGTTGGTGGAGTGACAACACTTGTCGTTATTCTCGTTCAATTTGAGCAAACTTCTGCAACTCCGTCATAAATTCCAACTTATAACTGATATCAACCAGTTTTTCTATTTCCGATTTCACCAACGATGTAATCATCACGTGCCTGTGCTATCATCGTGCAATCAAACATACGATAAGAGAAGGAAAAAGAAAAATCGCGTAAATCAATATAATACAACAATTCATCATTGCTGTCTGTTATATTTGAAATTTAAATGAAATTGCTTTTCAATATTTATGTATGAAATTACAAGTTGTTTACATGAGAGCAAACCATAATTAATAATGAATGAACGAAGTATATTGATTTTATCATCTCACTGTTTATAACAACAGGAACCTACACAGATATAGTGAATAATCAATAATCATTAATATAGTTAAATATCTAATTATACTCTTGCATGGCTTCGGTGTTTTGCCAAAAGGTCATATCACAAATCTTATTAAAATGCATGTTTTACATAATATTGTTCATTATGATGTAGTACATGTTCTGACACACGGGCAATCTCTATGACAAATAATTAGGAAGATATATGATGTTGATATTCGGAAATTAAGTAATTACACAATATTTTGCCACAACTGTCGTTTTAATCCTACCCACTTAATAATTTAATTCAGAGCTCCGAAATCAAAAGCATGCCGACTCCAAAATTTTGACAGATTGTGAAATATAAAATCATAATGTCGTAAATAAAAACTCTTCTTTTCGTTTGGACATTTATCACAAGTTCTTTTTAATTATTAAATACAATATTTCGGTTATTTTCAAAAACCTTCATCAGGTAGCATCAGGTAAAATTTTAAAAAATTGCGTTTTTGGGGGGCGTTTTTTAAAAGGAAAATTTTGACTTTTCTCCTCTTAGTTGACCATACCCAAAACTACCCATAAAATATTTAGAAAACTCATGCTCCAAACTTCAAATCGTAAAAAAATTAAGCGGCACAGAAGGTATGGTATTTAAAGTGAAGGGCTAGTGCCCAAAACGTCGATTTTTTATGACCTGTCGCGCAAAACCTGTGTACTTACTATAAGGACAAACCAAAAACTATGTATGTGTTTCTTTTGGTTTGTGAATAATCCTGCCAAGTTTGATCAAAATCGGAGAGGGTCACCTAAATTCCTTGGTGAGTTGAAGTGGTATCACTCATAGAACTTTCACTATTCAGAAGCTTTTATCTTCTAATTGAATCCAATGGGCTTGATTCGATCTTCTTCTGTATTCCCTTCACTTTCAATAATGCGTGATTAGATACATGTTTAGTAGTTGTTTAGGCTTTCAAATGTAATAATAATTGATACGAAATAAAACATTCAAAATGATTTGCTACCGACTATTAATTATTATCGGTGTTTTGCAGAGGAAGCTTCATATAAGAAAATGTGCTTTGCATAACATAAATATATCTTTAAAATATATTATGCATCATTTTGTGTTAGTTATTCATTATTTCATATTAATTCTTCAATACCATTATTTGTAAATCCAGTTTACTTGCTGTGGTTTTTTGTAGTACCTCGGTTCCGATTTGGGTCTGGGGTCTCACATCAACAAAGGCCAAGCAGGTCCAAATGTTGAGTTTCACTTCCGAATTTAGTGCATTTTACCACGCACGATCTAAACACAAATTTCTACTGTCCTATAGAAGCAAAACTCGCTTTATCAAAATTATTTTATTTTCTGAAAGGCCGAACGATAATGGAGCTAGGTACAGTGAGATTCAGAAGAAAGCGGTCGGAGTGCCCCTGTGCACACTGCCTGGCACAGAGGTACTACGACCGCTTTCTTCTGAATCTCACTGTACCTATATATTTTAAATGTAGATAGCTAAATCTTGACATTCTCCATCTTGCAAAAAAATATGAAAAAAATATTATGCCTGGAGTATTTATAACCAAAATAATTTTGGATTAGGCAAGTTTTAAAAGTTGTATTTGGGAGTAGACAAGTTTTGGAACTTAAATATTTGGATCAGCACCTCCATTTTGGAAATGTAGAATTCCGACAACGGAAATCGTTTGTGCATCGGTTGTGCTGGTTTGTGCCATAAAAAGTTTCGTTTGTGCATAAAGCCTGATGCACAATTGAATTAAGGTTTATGGTTTAATGTTTAGTGATTAGTGTTTAAGATGTTATAACAGAGTCCAGTGCACAATTGCTTATTTCACGAGGTTATTTCACCATGTGATAAAATTAAATAATTGATTGAAAAATGATATGGAAACAAATATATGAGCAAGCCTCTGCACAAATATCAAATTAAAATGCTTCCAATGACATTAATTCAGAAGACTTTTCATTTTCCCGTACGAATTTGACGTTGACATTTACTCTGCTCTCTTCTGATTGGTTCGTCATAAGGTGAAATAGTGTTTTGCAATAAGAAATGGATTTTGTTGATTTCTTATTTCAGCTTAAACCTTAAACAATAAACCTTATGACGCTTATGACAGTTGTGCATGGTAACGTTATAACAGCACCTTTCATTTCTCTTAAACACTAAACACTAAACACTAAACCATAAACATCAATTCAATTGTGCATCATGCTTAACCCATTCAACCCCCAAATTGAAAATGAAATGTTTCACAAACACGACCTCAGAACCCTCTTTTGGAAATTTGGAATTCCGACAACGGCAATCATTTCTGCTGGTTTGTTTTCATACTAGGAAAACGCTCTGTGTAACGCGTTGATGAGCGAGCACCGACACGCGCAACATCGCCAATCGAGCACGATCCTTTCAATCAAAGATAACTAACTATACATCGTTAGTCAAACGTTCTGGAAGGACAATGTGCCATAAATTTGATAGGTACTTCTCCATCAATCTCTGTGAACAGATTTTCAAAACACTTAGAGTAGAAATAAGTATGTACATTTTTTACCGATTGGGCTGGAATAATGTGTAAAATATGAGATTTTACATTTACTATCAAGTCAAAACGTTGCTTCTAACATAACTGCGAAACACGATCAATATTAAAGAAAAAAAATGAAGGCATACTTATACATAATATACATCCCTTATGAATTGTATTATATTCCACACAGTCAACAAGTATATGTTTTTCATTGAAACTCAGAATAGCTATCTATACACTTTGGTACATAAATAAAACAATCCAAAAAGCGGTGGAATTTCCCTCTACATATACCATCATATCTGACCGTTCCAAACATTGAAAATGTCAATTTGTGCATAAGTTATCTAATGATTGGGCTGAAAACTTGTAAAATAATAGAAAATGGTAGTCTTAATGTCCATGCAAAATATGAACTTAATCGGAACATTTCGATTTTCGACCAATCGGGAGATATTTTTATTTATGAACCAATCAAATGACAGCTCTCAAAAACTATACACGATTAAGTTAGAATGGTATAAGTATGTGTGCAAAATTTCAGCTTGATTGAGAAAAAAATGTGACCTGTGGCGTCGAGCCAAACAAACAAACACACAAAAAAAAACAGGGAAAGTGTCCAAAAGTGTAAAATGGAGACGCTCGCTACGCTCGCTCAAAAAAGTTTTGCGTGCGCCAAGCCCCTTCAACTCTTTTTGGATCCAAGCTTTTATTAACATTGATTTTAAAATTAGGGTTGAACCAGCACAAACGATTGCCGTTTTCGAAATTCCAAGTTTCCAAAAGAGGGGTGCTGAGGTCAAGCACCCCAATCCTCGGCAAACTCTTCAAGGACAAACCCCGCGCGAAATTTGAATAGGTTGAAAAATGCATGTGGATTGGACTAGTTATGAAAGAATCGCTCTACCCATGAGTATTTATTTAGTGGATAAGGCGACTTATGCTTCCAAAAACGTGTACCTGGATTAGGCAATTTTTGTTTGTTAAGGCCCGGAATAACCAAAGTTAAATTGTGCTGGATTAACTAACTTTTGGATTAAATTCAATTGTTTCACTCATTTTGAGGTATTTGATTGCTGTGCCGCCAATTTAGTCCAATATTTAGTTAATCTGGCTCAGATTAACTTTGGTTATACCGGCCCTAACTCAAGTAGGAGAAGACAAGTTTTGGTATTAAGCATGCTTTAAGATGCCTGAAGCATGAGGGTTTGAAGATTGTTTTATGGGTTTTTTATCTCGTGACATGCGGATTAAGACGGAGAACAATAATCAGTAGCTCACTTAATTTTTTTGAAAAGTGGATTAGGCTAGTTTTGTTTCTAGGACTCCTATATCTAATAATTCGCAAAAGCCGAACGAAAAACCCGCGTTGTGTCATAAAGACTGTCCTTCAACTTTCCACATCCACCGACACAAATCCAGGCCGCACTCGACATTCAATCAACACATCATTATCTAGCTCAGACGCGATTAGCCTTATCATACAGCCTCGGTGTTGACTCCAAGGTATGTTATCAGGGCTTATCAGCAGTCAGGTATGTTAGAACTGATCACACACCTATCTTATCACAGTTATATTAACTAGTTCAGAGGAGCAAGTACAGCTTAGCTCCATTGCACTTATTTAATAACATTAGTCATTCTGAACATTTGGTTTGTATTTGGACTGTAGAACACATTTAAATGTTCATTTATTGATGGTTTATTTGTAAAGTTTTTTAAAATGGTTTCGATCGGCATTGATCTTGGTACTGTGAACTCGTGTGTGGCCGTGTGCAGAAATGAAACTGTTGAGGTCATCGCCAATGACTTGGGCATCAGGATTACCCCGAGTTACGTCACCTTCGATGACAGAAAGTGTCTCGTCGGCAGTGCAGCCAAAACCCAGCTTACGAGGAAGCCAGAACAAACAGTTTTCGATGTTAAACTATTACTAGGGCTACATTTTGACGATCCGTTTGTTAAAAGAGATGTGAAAAATTGGCCGTTCACGGTTGTGGAAATGAGAGGTAAGCCGAGGGTCCTTGTGGAGTACAAGAAGGAGAAGAAGACGTTTGCGCCGGAGGAGATCAGCGCGATGGTGCTGAGGAAGATGAAGGAGACCGCAGAGAAGTTCCTCGGCGTTGACGTTGAAGACGCTGTCATCGCCGTCCCGGTTTACTTCAACGTCACTCAACGTCAAGCAACGGTGAACGCAGGGAAGATCGCCGGACTCAACGTTCTGCGCATCGTCAACGAGCCGACTGCAGCGGCGCTCGCGTATGTTCACGGTCACACTCGCAAGGACGAAATGAATGTGCTGGTCTTCGATTTGGGAAGTCGACATTTGAATGTAGCTGTTGTTCAGATTGGGAATGAGTCAAGGAGAACTGTAAAGGCGTCTGCTGGTGGGACTCATATGGGAGGTGCCGACTTTGACAGCTTGCTGTTGAATCATCTGGCCAATGAGTTCATGGGGGCGAACCGCAAAGATGTATTTGCAAACAAGAAGGCGCTGCAAAGATTGCGAGCCGCGGCCGAAGTTGCTAAGGTAACGCTTACCAGTCTTCCAATGGCTTACATTGAAATTGATGCACTTGTTGATGGTATCGACTTCACCACTTCTGTAACCAGAGAGTTCTTTGAGTCTCTGTGTAACGAAATGTTTACAAAGATCATGATTCGCGTAGAGAAAGTAATCAGCATTGCTAAATTCATCAATGACGATATTGATAGAGTCGTTATGGTCGGCGGCTCTTCCCGTATCCCGAAAGTCCAGGAAATGCTCGAGGCGATGTTTCCCGGAAGACTAAACCTATCCGTGAATCTCGACGAAGCCGTCGCTTCCGGCGCAGCGCTGCTTGCTGCTCACTTGACTCAAGGCTCCAGTTCCAAGATCAAAGAAATACTGGATTTCGATGGATACCAACCGGAAGGATTCACTCCGCGAGATGTGGCCGAGATGATCGCGGATGCAAAAGCTCAACGCGACGACGACAAGTACGAGAAGGACAGAGAAGACGCGAGGCATCACTTGGAGAAGTTCGCTTACCAAACGAAGTCCCGAGTGTCTGAAGTTGATCCGCAGGTCGACCAGCTCTGTGACGAGGCTTTGTCGTGGATCGGTGAGAACGAGACGATCGACAGGAAGAGTCTCGAGTTGAGACTCGATTCTCTTCAAGAAGACGTCAACGCTAGACTTCAAGGACAAGCCCAAAATGATAATCAGGCCAGACGTGAGGAACAAGCCCGTTTTGAAGAACAAGCACGCCGTGGAGAACAAGCCCGTATTCAAGAACAAGCTCGCCGTGAAGAACAAGCCCGTATTCAAGAACAAGAAGCACGACAAAAAGAACACGAAAGTTCTGAGAATGCTCGACTTATGGCAGAGGCTCGATTGGTTCAACAGTCTATAAATGAGAAGCAAGCCAGACTTAAAGAGCAAACTGAACTCGATGAGATGGCGCGACAACACGAACAGTACATGCGACAAGAGCAGGAACGCCTCAAGGAAAAAGCCCGTCTATTGGAAATTACTCTTCGGGAAGAGCAGTTGCGACGTGAGGAACAAAATAGATTCATAGAACAGGCTGTTCGGGAGCAAACAGCGAGACACCGACAAGAGGAAGAAGCAGCGCGAAGGAAGAATGTTGAGAATGTTAAAGAACCTCTTCGAGAGAATATACAGACAGCTGATACATCGGACTCTCTGCAAGGAGTCATCGTCTTGAAGTGCGATGAAGACAAAGAAGATGAGCAAACTACTTTAGCGAGGAACCAACTTAAGAATTTCATCACTTTGGTTCTTTCCGAAATGAAACGAGATGATTCCAACTTCAGGGTTAAAGGCTGCCTGGCTTTCATTGAACATTGCGAGGACATCAAGGAAGAAATATCAAAAAAGGGTTCCAACGAAACAAAGGAAGAGTTAAATGGAAAACAAAAACAACTTCATGATCAGTATTTGGAAATGAAAGCTAAAATAAAGGAGGCTGATGTGGAGAAACGACGTGAAATGTTAAGGGAGGAACAGGATTTAGAGACTCAGCGCATAACGGCCCGCAGAGAACTAGAGGATTATATCGAAAAGGCAAAGGACGAGATGTTCAAATACGAATTCAGCTTGAGGAATCAGGATTGGGACGAGTTTGTCAATTATTGTTTCAAAACGTTTTCATGGGTGTGTAATAATGATAGAGCGACTAAGGAGATGTTTGATGCGGAGTTGTACTCCATGATAAGGAAACATGCAGATGCAGAAGAAAAACTCAAGGAACATAAGAATAATGTCGAGAAGAAAGCTGAACCAAAGAAAAGCAAAAGTAAATTTCCATATTGCGTTATTCTCTAGAAAATTATTTATATTTTATTTGTTTTAAATTAATTCAAAAATCGGTTATTTAGGATCATATTTGTCGTTTGTCCACCCATGTATGAATATAATGCTCCATTGTTAATTGATCATTATCTATTAAGCTAATGTTATTAATTATAAACTAGTGTATTAATTATTTATTTACACAAAATTGTTTCCATAATTAAACTACCAATAACTGTGCTCTAAAATACTCTAATACTCTGTAGATATTGGAATCTAGAATGTTACTAATTATTTACCTTCCTAGTTTCCGAACCTTCACGGATGACATATCAAAGCTTAATTATTATGTAGTCTTAAATAAATAAATACCATAACTCAGCACACTGATAAAATCATGAGCTAATAAACCAACTATGCATTATCGTTACGACCCCTTATCATTAACCAAAATCTTGATAATATACACAAGTGTTTGAGTGCATTCGATGATTCACACTCTATTCGCTACTTCTTTGTCACCGCGAGCTGTCACATATTCATACTCGTTTGCTGTAGGACAACGATCTTCTGCCTCTTCATCGGTTGCTACATCAACTCCTTGTTTTCCAGTAGGCACAGTCTCTTTGTCATCCCAGGGGACTGAGTAGAGATCTTCAGGTGTTCCTGTAGTTTTCTTTTGAAATGGCGGGAAAAGAGTTGGATCTGCGTAGTCATATTCATGTTCAACGGTTGCCGAAACTTCTTCCCTTTTCCTTTTCTCTTCTTGTTTTCCAGTTGGCACTGACTCTTTGTTATCCCAGGGGACTGAGTAGAGGTCTTCAGGAGTTTCTGTAGTTTTCTTTCGGAAAGGAGGGAAAAGAGTTGGATCCGCGTAGTCATATTTATGTTCAACGGTTGCCGAAACTTCTTCCCTTTTCTCACCTTGTTTTTCAGCAATCACATTCTCTTTCTTCTTCCCGGGGACTGAGTAGATATCATTAGGTGTTTCTGTAGTTTTCTTTTGGAAAGGAGGGAACAAAGTAGGATCCGCGTAGTCATATTCATGTTCGACGGTTGCCGAAACTTCTTCCCTTTTCTTTTTCTCTTCTTGTTTTCCAGTAGGCACTGGCTCTTTGTAGTCATCCCAGGGGTCCGAGTAGAGGTCGTCCGGTGTGTCTTCAGGTTTCTTACGAAACGGTGGGAACAACGACGGATCCGCGTAGTCGTATTCGTGTTCAACGGTTGCCGACACTTCCTTTTGGTTTGGAGATGGGCGGTCAGTGACAGATGTTTCGGATCTCTTGGCAGAGGCAAATGGTCGCATGTTCGAGATGTCTTCGTATTCGTTGAAGGGTTCGGTGTATTCAGCTTCAGGTTCCTGAGGTGCGTTCCGTCGAGATGTAGATGTCATGGATTCCGATTGACCCAGACCTGAAATTAAATATTAAAGACGTGCCTTCATTATTCAGAACTATTAATCCTCTAAGGAACAGTAAAAACAAAACAAAACAGCTGTAGATACCTATTAATAAAAAGAGTGATTAAACTTAACTAACGACCTTTTGTTTTTTTTTATAAAAAATCAACTGCCAGAAAATTGTTAATTGCTTATGTAGGTACCCTCAGTTTGATTTAGAGATCTACAAAATGTCGGCAGATGAATGGTCGCATATTAATTGAAATGCTAAAAATGGAATACGAGAAGATGATTCTCAAAATAATGATCGACTGGTCACAAAAGGAACACTTCTTTATTATCTTTGTTGAATGTCCTTATAACAACATGATTCAAATCTGAAGTTTTCCACTTAGCATTTTCTCTTAAAAGTTTCTAGTCTACTAGTTTCTAGTTTTCTACTTCTTCTAAAGGGCCCGGATTCACAAAGCTTTTTTGTTTAACTTTCTTCCGTTACTTTGGTAGCGTTTACATGCTCGCCATCGATTCAAAGAAATGTTACCTTCTGAAGTCCTCAATATTCCTACTAAGATATTGAGTAGTATCAGCATTATCAGCATTAGCATTAGTATCAGCAAGATTCATGGACATCATTACTACATTCATACTAGTAGAGACGGTTGTCTCACTCATATACCGATAACATTGACCGCAGTGAAGCCTTTTCAGACCCTGTGATTGGGGAAATCTGGGTGGCCCCGGTGATTTAAGCGACGTCTATAGCGTGAAGAGTAAACTACTTGATGACCAATCCCTGACGATGGCTCAACCGCTAATTCATAGTTTACATTTGATGTGCCTGCTGGCACGCAGAATAGCTGTTATTTGACGATATTTAATAGTTTTATAGTTTAATTGTAAATTGCTGATATAAAACAAAAGAAGATCGTGCATAGCATATAAATGCAACGACGGCTCAATGGGTAAATTTAGCAGTTAGTTCATATTTTTACCACTAGTGCTGATATATGCGCTAACGATGCCGGGTACCCCAATTATTTCTCATGTCGAAAAGGCTTCACGTTCATTGGTGGAGTGAGAATACCTCTGCTATAGTGTAAGTGTATATCTATATATATCTCTCTGCCGTGGTATCAGCATTAGTATCAGCAGGATTTCACGAGGCCGTGAAATCTTACCGTAAGCAGGAATAAGCTCGTCTGAATTAAAAATCGATTTTGTGGAGAAATATCAGTTTGTTTGAGTGAAAAGAGGACTCGTTGAGTAAAGAAGAAGCTGAGGAGTATTTACAGCTAAAAGGTTCGTAAATATTCTGTTAATTTTGCTTGGAATTGACAAATAAGTTTTGAATTTTTGCTGAGAGAAAGGATCAAGAAATGTAAGGAAGAATTTTTCTTTTTCTCACGGTCAAGTGGAATTTTCTTTCGGCAAAAAGCAAGGTCGTTAGAGGATTGAGATGGTTATGAATTTGAGATCGAAGAAGAAAAGAGTTTTGAGTGGTTCAAAGAAGGAAAAGAGCAGAAGAAGAAACGGAAAGACGGAGAGCGAATCTGGAAATGATGGAACA
This sequence comes from Leuctra nigra, assembly GCA_934045905.1. Taxonomy (NCBI): domain Eukaryota; kingdom Metazoa; phylum Arthropoda; class Insecta; order Plecoptera; family Leuctridae; genus Leuctra; species Leuctra nigra. The sequence goes on along the minus strand of OW203771.1, from coordinate 13,798,325 downwards.
GAAATGCAAGTACAGATATTTAGTAGAAATACGAGTCGGAATGATAAGAGAAACATTATCTCATTACTAAACGAGTTAATTAGTGAAGTAAATGAGTTAAGAAATGATGTGAATGAGATAAAGAACAAAGTTAAGAAAGGAGAAGAGGATATGTATGACATATTTAGCGACAGATTGTTATGGGAAATGGAGATGGATGAGAGCATTGAGAGAATGAAAAGGAATATTGAAGAATATGACAAGATAAATACCTGTATTAGCGTTCAACGTGCAGTATGGGAAGAGAGTGTCGAGGTTAAGAGTGAAATAATCATGGATGAGGTATTCATGTTGAAGAATGAGAGGTATCTTGAGAATAGTCAGAAGATCGAGATGCAAGAAAGAGAATGTGCATTAAGAATGGAAGAGAGAAAACAGCTAATCGAAGATGTTCAGGGAATGATTGATGAATGGCAAATACAGCAGAAGCAGAAACAACAAGAACGACGGCAGCGGCGACGATTACAAAAGCAAGAAAAAAAAGATCGTCAATGTCTTAGTCTAAGTCAACCATCTCAACAGCAACACCAACAGCATGAAGATAAGCGGCAAAATGAGGACAGCAGTAACTACATTGAAGAGTGTGGAGAGAAAAATCAAGTAGACGATAGAAGTGAGCCAGCTACTGACATTGAGAAAAGGAGACATACCGAGCAAAATGAAGATTGCAGAGAGAATCTGGAAAGGGAACATAGTATGAAGAATGCTTATGTTCGTATCAGGTATGATACATTGGTAAACAATGACGAGAGTGTAGTAGGCGAACAGTTTGATGGTGCTATTCCAAAAGTTCATTTGATTGGCGACTCTATTATTTTCAACTCTGGGAAAATAATAAGGAATAGGAGCGTTGAATGGAATACCCATTGTTTTCCTGGGATTAGAATGGATCAGATGAATTACGTTTTAGGTGACCTGGATTGCTCAACAACTGGACCGATATTAGTTCATGTGGGAACTAATAGTGTCAGGGGATGTTTGAGAGAAGGAAATGTTGCTAGTGAAACATGGGGATTCATGAGTAACCTATGTTCTAAATTTCCACTAGCAAAATTGGGCATCACAGGTATTATTCATAGGAGTGACATTAGTCATCGTTCTATAGATCAGCTGAATTCTGAGATCAAATGGGTTGTGACTAAGTTTGGTGTAGAGTTTGTTGATCCTAATAATTGGCTTCTATCTGATTGTTTGGCAAAGGGTGGTTTTCACCTTAACTACAAAGGGAATGAGATTCTTGTGAATGTTTTCATGGGTTTTGCTGATAGACTTTTGAAGAAGGAAAGGAGTTCCGAACCAGTAAAGGAAGTTCCAAGTAATCAATCGGAAAACTAATGGCTGAGAGTGGGATTGTAGAATGTATAATAGGTAATAAATTAAGGTGCTGCAAGCGCGAGCGATTTTGCTGCATTTTGTAGACACTTTTTGCGATACGATTGGAGACGAAATGGGTAGACCAAATTATTTGAAATTTTATTCGTGATTAGATAAAAGACAAACTTAGGGTTATCCCTTGGTATTTAATTTTTTGTTTCGTTAATTAGTATTAATTAGTTGATTTTTGGTAAAAAAATTAGCAATTTTCTTGTCTGCCTGGACGCCGTATAAAATTAAATTTCAAAAATATGCCAAGGGATAACCCTAAGTTTGTCTTTCATTTAACTATGATTAAAATTTGAGATCAATTGGTTTACGGGTTTGGTCTCCAATCGTATCGCAAATTTTATTGTTTTGCGCGGTTTTGATGAATAACCGGCGCCTAATTAACGATGCAATAAGCAAAAATTAAAAAGTGCTACTTATATACAATCAGACTGATCATGTGAACATCCTGTAAAAGTTACCCTCACTTATGAAACATTTTTTCTCTCTCAATTTTCTAAAACGGTCGAGCGCTAGTATCACCTTAAGGTTATTGCAAGTTAATTGTAGGAGTGTATTATCAAAGCAGTTGCTGTTCAGTACATTGTTGGAATGCCATAACCCGGATATTGTAATAGGGGTTGAATCATTTCTGGATGGTGACATATTGGACAGTGAAGTATTTGGTTGTGATTATAGGGTTTATAGAAGAGATAGAAATAGGCAAGGAGGAGGAATCTTCATTGGTGTTAAAGAAAGCATACGAAGTAGGTTGGAGTGGGTAGAGGATGAAGTTGAAATGATGTCAGTTGAAGTGAGAGCTGTAAGTCAAGTGTTGAAAATAGTTGCAGTGTATAGACCTGGTGGCAACTTAGTGTTGGAAAGGCTTGTAACCAGACTTAATGCCTGGAATGAGAAGGAAAATATAATTATTGGCGGTGACTTTAATCTCCCAGACATCAGATGGGATATGGGGGATGAGAACTGTGGAATTGCAGTACAAGCTCTCGTACATAAAATCATGAATTTTGGTTTTGTTCAGACAGTTCAGAGTGGTACAAGACAATCTAACAACAAATTAAATCTTTTAGATGTGTTTCTAGTTAGACCTCCGGAATTATGGGTGCATTGTGAGGTGGTTGATGGAATAAGTGACCACAAAGTGCCAATTCTTGATGTTGAATTTGAATCATTTAAAAGATATGGAGGTAAATCAGAGAGAATAGTTTGGTTCTATAGGAAGGGAGATAGAAAGGGACTGCAGAAATACCTAGATAGTGAGTTTGATAAATGGAAAGAACATTGCGGAGAAGATATGGAAGTTATGTGGAGTCAGTTTAAGGATATTTTGAGAGTAGGATCTCTAATGTATGTGCCATCTAAGACTTTCAAGGATAATAGTGACCCATCTTACTACACAAAAAAGGTGAAAGTACTTAAAAGAAAAGCTAGAAAGGCTCATAATTTGGGTAAGAAAGACAGGGTATGGAGAGAAAAGTGTAGGGATTTACGTTTTGAGTTGATCAATGCTAAACTCGAGGCTAAAGACAATTACATGATGGCAATGTTTCAGGAACAGGATGTGAAGGGGAGTTGGAGAAAACTGTATTCGCATATAAAGAAACAAACGTGTTCAGCAGGACAATTCCATTATTAAGAGGGGATAACTGGGAGGCAAGTGAGGACAAAGAAAAGGCTGATGCTTTAAATGACGTATATGCAGCGGTCTTTCAGAGTAGAGATGCTGCAATAGATACAGAAGGCAACAAAGGCAAATGGGAGGAGTTAGGGATAGAGTATGGCCATATATGGAAAGTTTTAACTTCTCTTAAGAATGGAAAGGCACCTGGTTCTGATGGAATTACTACAGATATTTTGAAATTAGCGGGTAGAAGTGTTGTGCAATTTCTTGAGCACCTGTTTAGGAATTCATTTAACAACAATGTTGTACCTTAGGAGTGGAAAAAAGCAATTGTTGTTCCTATTTTTAAGAGTGGTGCAAGAAGTGAAGCAAAGAATTATAGGCCAATAAGTCTAACGTCTGTAGTCTGCAAATTAATGGAGAGTGTTTTGGCAAATCATATGAGAGAGTTTCTGGAGGGCTCGAAATGGTTTGCACCACAACAGCATGGCTTTAGACATGGACATTCGTGTGAATCTCAACTTGTAGGTTTCACACAAGATTTGTTAGATAATTTAGACAAAAGAATTGATACAGATTGTATTTTTATTGATTTTGAAAAAGCTTTTGATAAAGTACCTCATCAAAAGCTAATTGAAAAATTGAAAGTATCTGGTTTGTGTGATGGAATTGTATGTTGGGTTGCCACATTCCTGTGGGGGAGAACGCAAAGAGTTAGAGTGGGCTCTGATTTGTCGAATGAAGTAGAAGTTACCTCAGGTGTCCCACAGGGTAGTGTGTTGGGTCCACTTCTATTCATCATTTTCATTAATGATTTAGTTGGAGGCATGTTAACAAATAGTCGACTTTTTGCTGATGATGTTGTCATTTACGGTTCATCTGTTGAGACAGACCTAATTCAGAGTGACGTTAATAAAGTTATTGATTGGGCCAGGCAGAATAAGATGGCAATTAATGCAAATAAATGTCATTTTGTTCGATTTTCAAGAAAGAATGAGGAACAGAGAGAAAGTTATTGGATGGATGTATCAAAGATTGAGAATGAAGAGAGTTGTAAATATCTAGGAATAGTGTTTGATAAGAGGTTGAATTGGGGTGAGCAGATAAGTTATGTGTCAAATAAGGGATTGCGGCAATTGTCGTTTGTTATGAGAAATTTGCAAGGCACAGCGCAATGTGTGAAGAATATGGCTTACAAGACATTGATTGATAAGGCCAATTCTTGATTATGCTGGGTCAATTTGGGTTCCGTACAAAATAGGACAAGTAAAGGCTGTGGAAAGTGTTCAGAGAAAGGCTGCGAGAAGAGTGACAGGAAAGATGAGAAGAAGGAAGTGGGAAGTAGTGAAGACAAAGAAGGGTAGAAAGGGAAGAAATGAATTGACTTTGACCATGAGGCAAGTTCCAGAGAGTGTTTCAGACATGATAAAGAACTTGGGTTGGGAATCGCTTCAAGATAGGAGAAGAAAAGCAAGGCTCTGCAACATTTACAAAGCCTTCACTGGAGTGGAAGCATGGAAGGATCTGTCTCGAAGAATTAAGAAACCCGATTGTGTAGGAAGAAAAGATCACTCATTTAAGATAAGAAGAAGAAACGTGAAATTAGATGCGGCACGAAACCCACACGCCGATATTGGATTTCAAGAGTGGAACGAACTAAGTTTTTCAACGTTACCGGAAACACTCGCGGAGATGAGATTGTTCCTCGATGTATCTTAGTTTATATGTATTATTAATAATTATGTCATTTCAATTGTCTTAATATAACTTTAGTTGATAGTATCTCTGCCACCTGTATATATACAATTTGTAGAGCAATAAAACTTATACTTATAAGAAGTAAAGCAACTTGGTGCGCATGATATCAGTGAAATTGTCATGCAGAAAAGGGTCTGAAAATGCATGCACATCACTGGAATGCCGCTTTGACAGAGAGAATGTACGAAAGGATTGTAACAATGATTGTCTAACTGTCTACCTGAACTGGAAGGTTGAACCTTATTCTGCGGGAGCGCCTGACAAGCTAGAGTTTCGTCGCCATAGAGATCGTTGTCAACAAGTGCGGATTGCAAGAGGTCAGGAACTGAAACTGAATATGTGATAACAACAGTAATTGCAGTCATATACATTATTTCTTAGTGTTTTGGTTCATAGTTCACAGCACTGAGAGAGATAACTTAATTGAAAACACTGCCATTATCAAATGGATGCCTCAAGGACACAGTAAGACATTATTGGAATTTCAAATATAGGAAATATGATTTATATGCTAGAAGTATTATACATTTTAGGAAGTGCATTGAATTAGGAATGAAAGCAGTAAAAGTACAAATGATTGATGATGACGATGACGACGAAAATGATGTGGATGATTATGATAATAGGAATTTTAAAGGTGATTTCGCAAGATTGCAATCGATCCCTTATTGAAAGTAAGCATTAAAATCTCTCAAATATATTCTTCATTCTTTACCCAAATAATAAAGGCAATTCCAAAAAAAATACATAAAACTTGTCTTACTGCTAACAACAAAATGATCAACTAAGTTTTGAGTTTAACATTATCCGACCGTGATCCGACGATACTTCTTACGAATCAAGCATATAGTGAGGTGGTTTAGCTCTATATAATGGCAAAACATTTCAAATAGTGAAACTCTATTGCCCTTTTGCACACTTGTAGCTAACATAAAAACAATTAAAAAACCGCTCAGACCCAAGCTGGCAAATCACCCCCCTCCCTGCTGTGTCGTTTTCAAAATGGCGGCTAAATTAAATCATATCTCCTGAACGAAGGCTCGTAGAGTGATGCGGTTGACGGCAAACGATTCAGGACCTTTTATTTAGTTCATAAAAAAATTGCATTACTAAGCGATTTTAGTAGAAAAATGGCGGCATTGAAAAAACTGATTTTTTCATATTTTTCTGATTAAAATTTATATACCAAACCAAACTTCAAGAAATATTTTTTTTTATTATTATGTAGTGATATCTTGGTGTAATCCATGAAGTTTATTTGTTATGCTGTTTTTTTTTCCAAAATGGTGGCCGATATAAAAAAAAATCTCAAACAATATATTTATTTCCTCCGGAACCAAAAGATGTAGAGCATTTCCGTTTTCGGAAATTAATAGAAAATCATTATCTTTTTATAAAAAGTAATTTTTGGAGGAAATATTTAAAAAATGGCGTCAAACGAAATTATCGTTTTTTCGGGGTTTCAATTATTTTAACTAGGACAACGTGCAAAGAGAGCAAAACGAACTATCGGAAATTGTTATTCATAGTTTACTGGATGATACCAAAAAGTTTGGTTGATCTGAAATTCCTAGTTTAAAAATGGCGGCCAATTGAAGTTGAGGACACGTTTCACATCATATCTTAAAAAGTATTGTACTTAGAACAGTGCGGTTGACGCCATTCGATTTTGGATCAAAAATTTAGTTGAAAATAAAATTGGTCTGTTTTTTTTTTTTTTTCATCCCTGTTTGACTGTTTTATTGCATGTTATTTGGCATATTTTTTACATATTTAGTTAAGAACCTACTATACATCACATACATAATTTGAAAAAATATGTTGATGATCTCTATTCGTATCATAGTATAAAAAGTTAAGATGATTCGTATGGTGTTTCTTGGTGTTCTTCTAGTTATTAGTTTTCTGAAATTAAACATTGCGACCGTAAGGAACACGACATTTAACGGTTATTAAGCTCATTTTACACTGATAGATTTATTTGAGACCTGATATGTTATGCATCAGTTGCCATTGTTTGTTTTAACATTTTAGATAGAAATGTTCGTGTATGTTTTATCGAGCAATGAGTGGATTACTGCACCCTTTCGACTTATTTGCTCATGAAAAGTGAAATATCTCATGTCTAAATCTGCTGCTATGGAAAAACGGTCTTCTAGAAATTCGCATTTATTTACAAATTTCTGTAAATTTTAGAAGACCGTGCTCATATCGCTAGTCTAGAAAGACATAAACCTCTTGAAACCTTGAATGTTTATACGCTAAATAACATGCAATTTACTTCCAAAAAGCAGATACAAACTAAAAATGCAGACGCAAACTACTAAATTTTAATCCAAACTAAATTTTTGATCCAGAATCGAATGGCGTCAACCGCACTGTTCTAAGTGCAATACTTTTAAAGAGATGATGTGAAACGTGTCCTCAACTTCAATTGGCCGCCATTTTTAAACTAGGAATTTCAGATCAACCAAACTTTTTGGTATCATCCAGTAAACTATGAATAACAATTTCCGATAGTTCGTTTTGCTCTCTTTGCACGTTGTCCTAGTTAAAATAATTGAAAACCCGAAAAAACGATAATTTCGTTTGACGCCATTTTTTAAATATTTCTTTTAAAAATTACTTTTTATAATAAGATAATGATTTTCTATTAATTTCCGAAAACGGAAATGCTCTACATCTTTTGGTTCCGGAGGAAATAAATATATTGTTTGAGATTTTTTTTATATCGGCCACCATTTTGGAAATAAAGACAGCATAACAAATAAACTTAATGGATTACACCAAGATATTACTACATAAAAATAAAAAAAATATTTCTTGAAGTTTGGTTTGGTATATAAATTTTAATCAGAAAAATATGAAAAAATCAGTTTTTTCAATGCCGCCATTTTTCTACTAAAATCGCTTAGTAATGCAATTTTTTTATGAACTAAATAAAAGGTCCTGAATCGTTTGCCGTCAACTGCATCACTCTACGAGCCTTCGTTCAGGAGATATGATTTAATTTAGCCGCCATTTTGAAAACGTCATAGCATGGAGGGGGGTGATTTGCCAGCTTGGGTCTGAGCGGTTTTTTAATTGTTTATATGTTAGCTACAAGTTTGCAAAAGGGCAATAGAGTTTCACTATTTGAAATGTTTTTATGCTAATCCTCCGCACTAATATGTCCCTATTTGAAAGTATATTTTATATTGCATTTTGTACAAATACCTTTGAAAGCCCCACGCTTTTTAATGTATCGTACAACCAGGGCGACGGCAATCAAGATGATGACGAGGAGACAAACAATTCCGATTATCTTCCAGACATTCAGCTTCTCATTATCTGGAGGGGAATTCAGAATAATGTGCAACTCTGATCAAACAACTTCAATAGACTCAAAATTACACTCAAGTGGCCTAAATCGTCGAAAACTGACTTTTCAATGGGCCATATTTCCCAAACGATGAGATTTAGAGGAAAACGCTAAGAGGCTTGTGAACGCTTGTGTTCATTTAGGATGGTGAACAATTCTGCCAAGTTTCGTCAAAATCGGAGTTAAATTTTTTATTTGTTTTTGAAGATGGAATTAACATGGGAAATTAACTTAAAAAGTGATTAAAAAGTACTTCCTTCAATCGGATTCGGGAGGATTTTGGATATGTTGTAGAGAGCACTTTTCTGAATCGATTCATGTATTGAAACCTTTGACAAGTACACTGTCCAGAACGGCGTCTGAACATGCAATAAAATCCATCTCTATAGACAGCATGAAGATTATGGAACAATGTTTCTTTCTTTTTTTAAGGTAAGTAAGCAATAGGTCTGTTCGTCGGGGTGTTCTAACCTGCTCGGAACACACCGGAAGTTGTCACGGAAAAGTTTACTTATACCTATCCGTCGAGTTTTGATTCGTTATCCTTGCACCTAACATATTGAGTGACGTACTTCCGCCTGCTCCGAGCAGGTTAGAACACCCCGACGAACAAACCTAATATTATCGTTAATTTTTACAATGTTCATAAATGTACTATAAGCTTAAAAAAAAACATGCTCACCTGGGTCAGCCAGACCGGTATTACTATCACTTTTATCATCTTTAATTGGGACTGTTGATATAGTACTTGGCACTTGTGTTGTGGACGTATACGGATTGTTTCCATCTGGGAAAAAGTAACCAAAATAGAACCGTTTGGACTCAAAATACCAATGTAATGTTAATATCAATAGTTGGTTTTCTGAGATATGTGTATATTAAATCGCATGCTTATATAATCCGTTTGTAAATTGTTCAAACATGTTAACCTATATTATTTAGGAAATATCAATTCCAATGTACATTTCGAGCTCAGATAACTTATACGAATCAATGTTTTCGTTGATTCGTTTGTCAGATTCAGAATCAGATTTAGACTCCGGGCCTTCAACCGCTGAGGTACAGGTATACCAATGCAATAATATCCTATTTTATTGGCCAGGGATATACGTTACCTTCAATAACGACTAGTATGTCCGTTATCTTCGTAAACGTGAGAAAATTATTTTCCACAACACAAGATATTTTATGATTGTGTGATATATTGATACTCAATTTCTGTGTAATGTCAATGTCCGACCAAGGCCACCGCCAATCATTGTCCGGTCCATCATCGACGCTGTTATTCCTGTGCATCTGGCCATCTATATACCATGTGATATTTGGAGCAGGGCGGGATCCCTTCACTATACATGCTACTGTCAGTTCGTCTCCTACTTTGTAAGTAGATTTGCCTCCGTTGTCAAGCAGAACTTCAGTAGGCTCTTCTGTAAGAAATACGTTTATTTGAAGAGAGGATCAAAACACAACTAATTCGGTTAATTGGCAGTTTATATACGGAAGTTGCAAACAAACGAACAATGAAATCTTGTTGTTCTAATGAGAATTCTTTAACCGGTTGACCTGATGCAACAATGCCAGTAAGTAGGCAGTAAGCACTAAGCAGTATCTACTTATTTCAGTAAGTAGTTGATTTTTGTCCCTTAAGCTCCTCGTTTGATGACACGATCTCCTCGAACAAATAGTATACGTGTACAAACGCTCAGCAGGTATAACGGCTCAACTTCAATCTTACCCAATTTTAATCCAATCAGTGCAAATCATAATACTTTTTGATTAAGACTTATTCAAGAAAGTCAAAAGTCCATGAAAACAATTAAGTAGTATACGACTGAAGTATGGTTCCCATGAATCGCAAAATGTTTCAGTTTCGCGATTTTATAGCTGGAAAACAACGAAAATTTGCGGAGTCGGAGCCATAAGTCAAACTTTATTTTAAAAATCAAAAATATAATTGGGGCGCCGTGTCATGCCTAGGCCTGGGCAAACTAGAGCCTTGACTTGACGTAAGGAAGAATTACCTAAAACAAAATTTGAGATATTTGAGCGAGCGACTCCATTTTTCTCTTTTGGCACGGACCTCTGCATTTTTTCCGTTACTGCGAGGCTAAAAGGTCACAGTTTTCCTTTGATCAAGGAAATTTTGCACACATGTACGGACTTTTTTATGTTCGTTGCAAACCCAAATTTTTGGAAATACGCTGATTAGTTCAAATTTTAAAACAATTATCTTTCAATTGATTGGTCCGATCAATTTGAAATTTTGAAGTCATTACGACCAACATTGACCCCAATCTAACAAAGTTTCAGCAAAATCCTTCCTTTGTTTAAAATGTATTCCCATATTTCATAAACTTTGCATGTTCATTGTCCAATGACCGAAAAATACCTGTCCCAGAACCAACATTTATTTTTGCAATTTTTCAAACTAATCTGTCGCTATCTTCAAAATATTGTCATTTTAAGGACATTTTGTCCTATAATCTTGAAATATTTGCAAATTAATGGCAGGAATTTTAATTATATTAGTAGTGCTATCTTGATGCTTCAGTTCCAAGGCATGTAGAGCAGAGACTTACAAACCCAAACGTGTATCAAATCGCATGCAATACGAAGGCTCGCTTATCAACGCGTTACACAGAGATTTCTGTATTTTACATTCTGTGTGTATTTTCCTTTTTCGATCACTACTTTTCAATGCTCAATATTTATATTTATCTTACTTTTCCTTTTAAGATGGCTGAAAAATTGAGGACGTAACAGGCAACCTTTGCCTAATCCTTGAAGTGATGATGATGATGATGATGATGATGATCTTCCTTTCTTTTGAGTTGAAGATACTTGACTTATATTTTTATAGTGAGTGATTTTTTATGGGGATAACGAAATAATTCGTTGCTTATATTATTTGATAAAAGTTGTATAAATTGTTGTTAAATATTTTTAATAACATCGAGCAGTAAATACATACTTGCAACTATGAAGGGCACTGCCTCTACAGCGTATTGCGACCCGTAACCAAGTTCACACCAGAACATGCCATTGTAGTTCTCGTTTACACTTGTAACGGTGTATCCACATTCTCCAGCCCTAAAACCACCTCCGTAATACTCTATGGCGTGTTGAGGATTCCCATCGAGACGGACCAAGTTCATCCAATCCTCTTGTCCAGGTAACGCGAAAGAACATCGCGTTATTTGTGTTTCTTGATGAAGTCTACATAGCAAGCCCACCTTGTAATCCCTTAATCGATGAAGATAGGATCCATCTGTCGTAACAGTTTCTATTGGAAACCATGTAAGGACCGTAACTTTCTGATCTGAAAGTTAGTTAAAAATAAGAATTTAAAATAATAAAGACAATAACTAAGTAGTTCGTTCACTGCGTAAGAGGCAAACGGAAGCGAACGGGAATCGCACGGTTCGTCAGAGCGTTTTTTTTTAAATTTTGTCTTCCCACTTAATAATTTTAAAAATCAGATAGTAACGACCCATAACAGCCCAATAGACTAAATAATGCCACATACTGGAGTACTTTATGACCTCTGGTACGACCTCAAAGTGTTAAATACGATATTTGTAGTAAAAATATCTAAAATAATCGTATTTAACACTTTGAGGTCGTATCAGAGGTCATAATGAACTCCAGTGTGCGGCATTGTTTAGTCTATTGGGCTGTTATGGGTCGTTACTATCTGATTTTTTTAAATTATTAATTGGGAAGAAAAAATTTCAAAAAAAACGCTCTGACGAACCGTGCGATTCCCGTTCGCTTCCGTTTGCCTCTTTGCCACAAGGTATCAACCATGAATCAACTCTCAGACCAGAACCTATTGTGAGTATCTTGCCAAGCAAGTAGACAAATTAAGAATCTATTTACCGGATGCCCGTATCAACTTGTAGATCTGAATGAGACCGTGTTCACACCACTCATTAAACTCATAAAATCTGACCCTTTGCACGGCTACAAGTTGCACGCAGTCGAAGTTGCCCAATGTTGATATTTGTATACAGAGGTGTGATTTGCAAGACTGGTTTTATCGCTGGCTTTTATCAGTACATAATGACGCGGATGTATGCACACATCCTCCATACCAAACACCTCAGCTTATTTAGCTCAGGGAACCTTGCTTTTAATGAATAATCTATAATATTTTGACTGCAAATAAGTGAACTTTGGTCATTGTTCCTGAATTTCTATTCTATTTAATCTGTATGACATTACTCCAGATTACTGTTTGTTATAATAAATATAAGTAAGTGACAGATATTCAACAGTTTGCTACTCACCGAGAACTCTAAGAGCCATGTAGTTGTACCGCCATCCGGTATACTTGGTCAGCATTCTGCATCCAACAAGATATCGTCCACTCTTCATATACCTCAGATTCAAGTTACAAATTGCATGATCAAATTTAGAATGGTATTTAATGTCTGATTCTTGAGCTGAATCCACTGCTTGAGTCTCTGTCGGTTCAATGATTTGATACTCCAAGCTCTTTCCGTCATCCCTGACAAGAAACTGGCATCTGGTCGTATAAATGGTGGAGTTGCAAGTAATCGACACGCTACCGTTTAATGGAATAACACTCTCTTTGGGACTGATTGTTATGGACGCTGAAGATACGAGAATTTCTAAAATCATAAAGAATTTTATTATTACAAATTTGTGATTGTTTATCCTTTGAGCCTTTTGATTTAAAAAATCGAGTAATTTTTATTCTGTAGGTACGTCTTATGTTTTAGTGGATATTTCCTCTGTTTAAATTAGTACCTAGTTATAGTTATAGAGGACATAGGAAGCTAATATGATATTTGAAAATCAAAATTAAGTTAGAAAACCAAGTTGAAAAAACCCTGGATAAAAAAATTTCAAATCAAATTCTAATTAAAAGGTTTTCTTAAAGTGGAAGCCAAAACATCCTCAATTGTTGTTAAAGTGGAAGCCAAACAGCAACAACTTGCATGAGTATTCTACCTTTCTCGGTATTTCTATATGATTTTTTCAAAACATTCTCTATCACGAGAAAAATAAAGAATGACACTCGGTCTTGCCCCGCGATTTGTACATCGAAAAGCATGCTCAATTATTGTTTAAGTGAAAGCCAAATAGCATTAAAATAGTTACACATTTGGCAACAGACGCCCTATAATCAGATTCCGATCTCTTGACCCTCAGCTGTGACGTCAGATGAAACTACCCTAGCGTACAAACGTCACACAAAGTTGACGAAGTGTCTGGGGCCTTGGGTCAGAAGATTTGTGTTATGTTCTTCGAATCATTAAATACAAAAGAGTCAATTAAGGCTTTTGAGTGATTCCACGATGACCATACATATAAATACGAAATTAGCCAAACTGCTGCACCCACAGTTTTGATAACGTTCTTTTCCTCATTATAAAAGTGGTTTAATAACTCACGAGACCTTTTCACATCAAAAAGGTTATTTCCAATTATTTTTGCTGGAACATGATTGAGCTAGCGAAGCGAGCGTCTCCTTTTGACTCTTTTGACACGGACCTCTGTTTCTTTGTTTTTTTTGCTGCTAAATGGAGCAATAGAAATCGCACTGTTTCACCGATCGACCTGAAATTTTGCACACATGTAGAGACAACCTTCTCTCTTTGCTGACCCCAATTTTTTTTTGAAATCTATCAATTGGTTAATATTTAAATAAACATCTTCTGATTGGCTGAAAAATGAAAATGGTCTTCGACAAATGTGATCAACCTTATATTTTGCATGGTCATTAAGACCAACATTGTCTCTTATTTTACAAATTTTCAACCAAATCGTCTCATTAGTTAAAATTTAAAAAAATATTTCATGTGCTTTTTGAAATTTAAACCAGAACCGTTTGACCGATCAACTTAAAAATTTGCATGGTCATCGGGTCCAACATTATTTGTATTTTTGACAATTTTCAGACTAAACTGTGTTTAAATTCAACAGTTATTGACAGTTTACGGATATTTTGCGTGTTGGCTGTCATATTTTTCGAATTTCACATTTCACGGCATCTTCGAATCTTCACTTCAAGGTTGTTAGAGCAGAAACTTTCAAACGTATATTATTATGAAACTGTTATGAAAGTTAAAATATTTTTTGAACGAGATCCTGTGATTTTTGTAAATTAACAAGGAATCGTTCCAGTGGCGGTTTGTGCATGAGGCAAGGGAGGCTGTGCCTCCCTAAATATTAGAGAAGAAGAAAGGGATTGCATCGTATTTCACAACTCTTAACTGCATATATAATTGTGTATATCATTTTAATTTTAAATTATATAAATATTAGTATTTGACTTTGATTGATTGGTTTAATTCGCCACGCCAATCCCCGACAATGAGTGCGCGCGCTGCTGAATACACGTTAGCTTTATACGCGGACTGCAAGGGAGGCTGAGGTGCTTACAGCCTCGTGTAGCCTCTGATTTCTACAGGCGAGGGGCAAGCGCGGGAGTGCGGGGTAGCGCAACGCATGCAGAGCTATGATGACGTCAGTGAGGCGGCGGACATGCCCGAGAGACCTCGAGCGAACGACGAAGCTTTCTGCCCGCGCCGCTCTGCCCACGCGTTTACTATAGTATTTTATAATTCGTTTAATATATTAAACGTAATTATAAAATATTTTTCTGCCTCCCCACATTACAAACCCACAAACCGCCACTGAATCGTTCAATCATAAAGGTTCAATCGATCAACTTACGACTTTGCGTGGTTATTGAGACCAATATTTTAAGAATTGTTGGAGATTTTCATACAAGTCTGTGACGAAATTCAAGAATTATTGGCTTTTAAGGACATTTTTGATAAACAGAATTTCGGTTCGGGTATTGCGCGTATCAGTGCTCGCTCATCAACGGGTTACTCAGAGCGTTTCCTAGTTTAAGGTGGCTATATATCACGTGACTTTTTAACCAAAAAGCTACACATTTTCTATTGGAAGGGTTTAGTTTAGCAAAGACTTCTCCCTCATCAGATAAGTTAGGACACATCTGTTGGAACTAATTCTACGCAGAAAAGATCTGCGAAAATAATATATTAGATGATTTTACTTCCTTGCACCTACAAATTCTCAAATCAAGACCTTAAGTTGAAGGAAATTCTACGAGTTGCCAAGAACAGCAAACTTTACTCTAATAAAAAGGCATATATGCATCACAAACCTGACGCAATGTCAGAATATATAACATGCGCTCTTTCTTCCTCTTTCCAACGAAATGTTGAGATATTAATTATATCCACTATTATGAATGTAATGTTTAAACGAACAGCACTTGGTTTTGACAGTCTTCACACGCGTATGTGTACACGATATTTGTATTGTTTTTATTATTAAAATCACTGCAAAATTAAATAATATTGACTGCAAATATTGATAAGCTCCAGTATGCAGTGAATTTCCTTCATAAATCACCTTGGAATACTCAACATGAACGATGTAAGGTATGTACTCATAGGTAACTATTTCTTTTGATCGGATGTAGAGAAATAAAGTCACGTGATATACTGCCACCTTAATAGGATTGCAATGAGTCCGGCAATTATCTTTCTACAAACTTGCATGTGGTCTCATTGTCTTCTTTATGCGTAGACGAAGGAAACGTTAAAGTGTATTTTTCAATAAATTAATTTTTTGTCAGGCTACAGTCCCCACTAAATTATGTCATTCGAATACCCTTCAATAGGTCGGAAGGATGAAAATTGACTGAAACTTTACAAGATTGCGAGAACCCTTATAAATTACAGCGATTATTATTATTATATTAATTGAATATTATGTTGATTCTAAACCAGAATATAAGGTCAATCGGAGAGTTTATCGCCACTTGCGGAAACTTTCACAGCCACATGCCCATCCCGAGAAAAGTATAAATATGTTATGCCAATCCCCAACCGCAGAGGAGTGGGGGCAAATGACACCATTATAACTTTGATTAGTAAATTATTCAATGATTATACTCGAGAACCCCTGCTGGAATAGGATATGCATGATGCTTCATTTTTTCCCCCAACATATAAACAGCTGTTATTATTTTCTTACTAAATCGCACCGCAGTGTTTAAGAGCGAGATAAAGTAGAATGTCATTCGGATAGAGAATTAATTTTTCCTATATTTTAACATTTCTTAGACGAAAAGAAGTAAAATCTATATATTTATTTTTATTTATGAGAATTACTTAATAATTGCCATTATAAATACTTCGTAAACAGGACTAAAACTAAATCGTATCCAAAATCAAAATATTATGTGTTTTGTTTTCACAGGTATAGATATCGCAATATTTTACAGGAGAATCATTAATTGCATATAACAGTATTTAGGTTTAACTAAAAATCACTGTGTAACATTTAAGAAATTATAGAGGCTGGTCTCTCATCCCTTACATCCAATATTAAACTTTCTCCCGGCACAAGCATTCGACAAACACTTACCGCGATATAGAAGTAAAATGAACAGCAACGAAACGCCACTTCGTTTCGAGACAACCATATTGACACACTTCACTTCCTACTCATCACATGTGACCAACTCTTCGACTCCTGAAACTATTCATCTGTGTGTCATTGCACAAACGTCACAGATAACAGAACACTGGACTGATCACTAGAGACGTCTGGAACACTTTGATTGTGCAGTAGCTGGGATTTCCACGAGGAAGGAAGTTCAGACGGATATCAAACCACAGAGATAGGAAATAACAGTCATGGCTAACTTTATAGATACTGAAACATTGTACATGTTCAATATTATCTTACATATAAAACAGTGTGTTTTATTTCACTGATACATTTATTTCATTTCACTCAAATATTTGTGGACTTCTTACACTTTCTTGCATAGCAAAATAAGCAACACCATCAACTTATAAAAGGTATGACAAATATACTTGTATTTTTTATTTTAACTTATACAGATTATTAATCCATGGAAGTTATGTTATTATACAGGGAATGTGGTATACTTTCTTAAAATTGTTTAACATTGATACAAACTTAACATTGTTCTCTTGTTTTTGGTTATATATTTTTCATGTAAACATCATTATAATTACATAAATTTTATTCATTTGTGTTTTCCGACATTAATTACTTATCATAATTTGACTTAGCGAGTTCTCACTATGAATTATACTCTCTTTGGCAATCGACTTCAGTGCTCTTATTATTTTTTCCTGAACTCTTCATCTTCTGATTGGTTGAAACATGAGAATTGCATGTAGCTCACACGTTTGATACTGATTTTTTTTATATAAAAATTTGGTTTAAATGTTAAGATTATTGTACATATTATAATTCATTTTCATCACAGATTTTAATCCACGCTATAGAATTAGTCAAAATTAGTTACAATTAGTTTACAGACAAAATGTATTTTTATTTTCATCGATCATCTAAATTTAGATTTCTTAGTTGATCTCTTCATGGGCAGAGCATACTCCACCTCAGCTCTGTTTGCTACCTTGCTCCCTGCTGACCTATTGACCTGTGCATATTCACTGACAGGCTCAACGTAGACGGCACTCTCGGATATCCTCAATGCTTGCGAGTAAACTGGGGAGACTACAACCTCCGCATACTGGCTGGTCGGGGTGTAATACTCAACTCTCTCATTTGCCTTGTTCTTGTCAGGTGCAAGTGCCCGCATTGTGTCCAGGTCTTCGTACTCACTCAGAGGGGTTGTGTACCTGGCTTCAGGTTCCATAGGGGAGTGGAACATCTCAGGTTCCGCGTACTCGTTCACAGGTTCACCTGAAATAAGTATTATAGGTTCAATGAAATATTGCTTTCATTGTCAACATCACCGACAATGAACACGACAATGAACCTTTGTCGGTTCGACAATGAACCGACAATGGACTTGTATCCCAAGTCCAAGACAGATTCTCAGAAATTTTTGCAGGCGTTTGTTTGAATTTTTATCGCAATTAATTTTGCTTGTGAATACGGAAAAGGTATGGCTGAGTATGGTAACACACTGAACTTGTAGGTATTCCGGTAGCCCGGGTTCGGGTTCGGCCGTCCTTCCTGACTGGGGCTTTTCGTGGTATTTCCCTCAGTCGACAGGCAAATGCTGGAAATGTACCCTGCTAATAGGCCACGAGCGCCTCCTTCCCACCTTCCATCCTTATCTACCTCTTTCGCAATTTGCCTCGCTGCAGAACAGTGCGACGTTAAGCCCCAGACAAAAAATAATAAATAAAATAATATTAAAAAAGTAGTGAGCTCGCATTATTATTGCTATCAATGACGATAATGTCACAGGATCCACAGACAATAATAATAAATCTGTAAGTTACAAAATGAGATTCTTAAAACACACAATATAATTGTGTTCCGAAAATAATTTAAAATTGTTAACAATAAATAACTGACAATAAATAATGTGTCTTATAATGTTTTATCTGTGATCATCAGATCATCAGATGCTTGGAGATTTTTTTTTGTTAGTGCTTTAGTTTCAAATTATTTTCGGAACACAATGAAATTGTGTGTTTCAAGAATCAGATTTTGTAACTTCCTTATTCGATCTAAAACGCACTGAAAGTTAGTGTAACTCAGGGAGTACAAAACGCATTGGCTCTTTACCAATCGGCGAAACTATTGGAACGAGAGCCACTGTATTCTGTACTCCTTGTGTTATCACATATTTGAAATGTTATCTCTTGCGGTTTTCTTTTCTTCTGTGTGCAGAATTCATGGGTTTTATCAGCGACACAAACCAATTAAACAAACACATGTTGACAAACTGCTAAAAGATTAAAAATTACCACTAAGTGACCTTGACATTAGCTTCTTCAGTAAATGGATAGGCGTTTCAACAAGTCTTCTAAATAAACTCGATTAGCGATAAAGTAATCACGTGGGCTCGTTTCATTCCACTGGAATTAAATAGGAAAACGCTCTGTGATGCACGCGTTGATGAGCGACCCTTCGTTTTGCATTTAAATTACATAACAGACTTGGCATCAAGGAATAACAAATGCGTTACAAACTATAGAACGAGTATATTGTTCGTAAATTGTCTAAGTTCTCGAACTTCTTGAACAACACCCCCCGACGGCTGTCACCTTATCGCGGTGGTGGGGTTTGTGTTGGCCAATGATCCATTGCAGCTACGCCGGCGAGCATATGCTCATGTGTAAGGGTTACCCATGCCGGACAGATCAGTGGTGAGGCCCAGACCAAGAGCAGCCAGGGTCGGCCTAACCATGCCCTCCCGTGAATTTGCGGTCCCCTCGGGCCGGCCTCCCCCCTCGAGATGGTGATCCCCCTGAAATCGGGTTCAGCCGGCCCGAATCCTCACACCCCCTGGTCCGTCCCCATTCCGGCCTCGCCTTCCCACCAGTGCTGGACTCCCCCGGATCGGGCCCGTTAGGTCGACCCTCTCCCCTTGCCCTCCAATTATGTTCAACAAATATAAACATAACAAACATAACAAGTTAAATATAACAATTAATGTGCGCAATATAACCTCGTCGTTGACGCGCCATTAAACCAAACTAATCTAATCTAATCTTGAACAACATCATGTCATGATGTTGTTCAAATACTATTGTGAGCGCTATGTGCGTGACCAAAATTTCAGATCGATATATGTTGTGAGCTGGGCATTGCAGACAAATACATAGAAAATACACACTAAATTATAGCATAAGATTACTGAGGTGACGACGCTCACTAAACTCGTTTAAAATGAAAAGTAGATATTCGGATTCATCTTACTATATGCTGAGGATTGAACTTGTTGGTTCGGAATGACTTGTGCTTGTAAAGTTGCGTGGCCATAGAGATCATTGTCTATCAACGCGGACAATTGCTGCGTCGGCTCTGAAATTACAAAGGAAACGCTCGGTGTAACGCGTTGATGAGCAGACTTCGTAATATACCAATTTGAAAATTATCTCGGTGGCTCTGCTTTCTAATACATTTTCATAACCAGTTTGATTTCCATGTATACCTTAAGCCTTAATTATACGATTCAAGTTTCCTTGAATTCAACCCTTTCAAGGGGGGTTGAATTCAAGACTTAGATCGTCTAAATGACAACGTTGAAACATTTAAAATCAATTACATATTTTAAAGTTTTGAGAAGTTAGTGATACTTTTACAAAATATAACCTCTCATAACTGAGAAAAAAAGTGGTCAACGATTATATAAGACCTATTATTACCATCAAACAGAGTAGTCACATAAAAGGCTTCCCCTTTTGGGGACCTGAGCTGACCATAATTTTGAAACTAAAATTTTAATTTTTAGCATACATTTTTAGCATTTTATCTAATTGTGAATTTCATGTTTTTTCACAGTACTAAATCGATACCAATTCATGAGAGCAATTACTATTAGTAACCTACCATTTTAAAAGAACTTTCGATATTACAAATTTTGTAACAACTGTCCATCTGTTTATAGTTATAACCGCAATAAAACCAAGAAATACTACACAATATCTAGTTGCACAATATACCTATAGGTGATGCGGTCTGAGAAAAGTGACCTTCTGGTTAAAAGTTTAGTTCCGAGTTCTCGCTTATTCAAGTCATAATGCACAATGTTTATTTCTTTAACTCTTTGTTAAATTGTAACTTGAAACTTGTATTTTAAATTGAAACCATTTTATAATTGACGGTTTTAGATATCAAACGTTTTTAATTTTTTGAAATTAACAGGAAAAGCAATTTTAATAAAATTAACTAGGTAAAACGAAAATTTAATTTGTAACCCTTTTCTCAGACAAAATCATAATAAATAAACACTAAATTGATTAACGTTTGACAAACTTTATTTATTGAATTTATTGAATTTATTGAATTTTATTTATTGAATCTAAAGAAAAATTCAATAAATAAAGTTTGTGAAACGTTCATCAATTTAGTGTTTATTTATGAAAAGACAAACTTACGAACGGAAAACGTATAATTAATAGTAAAATCATAATAGTTTATAGAGTTACCTTGGAATATCCACTTCCTCTTGATTTTGAAAAACACCAGAGTGGAGACAAGCAACATGATGATGATGACTCCAGCAATGGCACCCAGAGCGATGTAGTAAATCCAGAAGTCTTTCGAGTCATCATTTTCCATCATAGAGTCTGAAGGGAGACCGAAACTTTAGAATTATACTTCAATCATATGAGTTGCCGGGAGTCAAAGGACTCATATCGGAATTTTCATGTAACATCATTTTTGAGGTAGACTTGTAGTTCGCTGAAGTTTTTGTGTTCTCAATAGATAACAGAACAGTTATCACGTCATAAGTTATGATTGGTATTACGAAAGTCTTAATATTAACTTGGTGAGAGATAGGACAACCCTCCTTATGCTATCATAACTTGGAGTTATGACTCCAAATGACTCCACGTTATAGGCATGTAGTTTAGGCATTTTCAGGGGAAGATTTCTCCCCTTGAAAATGTGGGTTAAGGCTATTCAAGTTGTACCACGTGACTAAACATATAAAACACGAAATTTGCCAAACTATTGCACATACGAGGAATTTAATATATTTTCCTCATTCTATAAGGGATTCTACAACACACTTGACCTTTTTCACCTCTAATATTTACTCTGGTCCCGATTTTTTTGACGAAATATTGATGTGGCATTAAAAAATTCATAGCAACCGAAATTATCACTCAACACACTTGCAAGTAGGCTAGTGTCTTTGTTATGAATAGGCGAAAGGGGCACTATAGTTTATTTTTGTTAGTCAATAACTTGATACCTGACCTGGCCACAGGCACCAATAAATTTGGGTTTATGTGTTATGATAAAGTTTATTATAAAATGTGGGTCTATGATTATTCAGGCCAAGTTTCTCTTCCTATTTTCAGCGGTTATTTAGTTACGTTGTTTTGGATCCCTGTTTGGATCGTCGAATATTTTTGACTTGCCAAAATGGGTTGATTTCACTCAATATCGATCTCTACTAACATCTTTTTACAATATTTGCCCTGAAATTAAACAGTCATACCCCCTCCCCTATCCTTTCTCCTTTCTATCACCATAGAATGACAAAGGAATTGTCCATGTCTATCACTCTTTTATCACATTTTCCTCAGTTAAGTAACTAGCAATTATCCTAGTTCCCATCACTATTTCCTAACTGTATTTTCTCAGTTGTTCAAGGTAATATACTATGGTATATACATCTAAAATAAGTAATACTTGAATAAGAGTATATTAAAAAAATGAAGATGCCACTGATAACTATGAACATGAAATACGTTATGTATTAACTAATGGCCTGAAGGATGAACTAAAGGATTTTCAATATCAGTGGCATTCTGCTATAAAGTATTTAGAGGCTACACTAGAAGGTAACCCAGAGGTAAACAATGGAGATAATATTTTATAAATTGGCCATTACTTTTAAATACCATCATAACAATGACATAACATTCAAAATATGGAAATTTATAAAATTAAAAAAAAACTAATTTTTCAGTCAAAAACCTATAAGTTACCTATAAATGCGTAAACTACAATATAATATGTGCTATATATTGCCCCTTTATTTGTCTGCTTTGAGCCAAGTTTGGGCAAAGGGTGTGGTTCTATGTTGGTGTTTACTGCTTATATTGCTAAGGTATACAAAATTATAAAATTGTTATTTTTTTATTTTTCCAATTCTTCATCAAATGAATTGTTTAAAAGTTATGTCGATATTTTGGATATTAAACCTCTATGTTTACCTAGACAAAAGCCATAAACACTTCATCTGCTTCGAAATATCACCATAAGGCACTTTGTGTAAATGGATAACGCAAGAAGCAATGATGCTTATTTAACTCGTTTTCCTCCATCACTCAAATCTGATGCAATTATCACCTGGTATTTGCAGAGTCGTGTTCTCTTCAAGTGATGTTGTAGTTCCAACAGTGTTCGTAGTTGAAGTTGCAGTTGTAGTTGCAGTTGAGGTGGTTGATGTTTGTAGTGATGCTATTGTTGAAGTACAGAGACTTACATTACAAAGCACAATTGCCAAAGATCTTCTGCCATCATAATTCTTCTCGTCATCTCTCCTAATAATTACTATTTCCCTTGAGTAACTGGAGGAATATGAATTTACAAAAGTCATATTTAATTTTGTGAAAGTAAATTTGTTGATTTTTATTAATAGCTGGATTCCAATTACTTTCTATAAATATAATACCGGGCCCAAAAATACGTCCAACGGGCGAGACATCACTGTGACAAGACTACTGCACAAATCGGGCTGAAAATTACACCAATTATACAAAACATACTAAGGTCTAATATGTGAAAGTTATAAGACCATAACTTATATAGGAAAAAAGATACAGATGTTCGAACTTTGTTGTCGAAAAATCGATTAAATGGAGCTCAAAAATCACGCGCCCAGAAAATGCCCAATGGCCGGGACGCTGTTTACTCAAAACTGCTGAAGATATCAAGCAGAAAATTTAAAAATTTTATTAAAAATATATTACTATCGATTGTGTAAAAATTTCCATTCATTTGAATAAATGTAACGAAAGTTATGTTATCTAGAATTTGAGCTTAAAAAGCAGAATGCACGATAGATAATTTCTCAAGTTTTATTTCACATGTTAATTTTAGAAGTGAAATTATCTCCAGTATTTTCTGTTTTTAAGCTCAAATTTAAGATACCATAACTTTCGTACCACTGATTCAAATGTATTGAAATTTGTATCCAATATATAATCATATGTTTTGAATAAGATTTAAAATTTTCAGCCATATACCATCAGTAATATTAAAAATAAAGGTGTCCATGCCATTGGACTTTTTCTCAATGCGCGCTCTTAGCTCCGAATAATTGATTTTTCGACAACCAAATTCGAACAGCTGTAACTTTTTTTCTACAAAAGAAATGTTTTTGAAACTTTCACACATCAAACATTGGTATGTTAATTATAAAATGTGAAATTTTTGGACTAATATCTGCAGTAGTTTCTTCACAGCGTTGTCTCGCCCATTGGACTTTTTTTTAGGCCACCCGGTATATTGTTAATTTATTAATGATAGTTCTCATGATTTGTTGTTTGTTATGACTTTGATAAAATATGGATTTATGACATAGGAAGAAAGCCATCTCTCTGGCATAGAAGAGTGAGTCTAGTTCTCGACCTAAGAGCTAGAGAGCCCGAAGTCCATTTTCTTGATTTTGCGTAGCACACTTTGGAAACATGTAATGAAGTTAGTTTCAGTTTTATTTTCCTTTACGCAAGGAAATACAGTATACAAAAGTACATGTAAATACCCAAGCTCAGTCTTGTGTCAACTCAGTCACTCAGTCAATCTCAGTCAACAAATGCAGTTATACTGAAGTATTCTTTTTCATAATGATTCGTGGCACCAAGCAAAATAAAATTGGATGAATGCTGAATTACTGGATTCTGAGCTCACCTCAAGAATAATTGAAGTGGACTTCGGGCGTTCTAACTCCGATGTGCAGAATGTATCAATGTTTGATATAACTTGTAATTTTTCCCCTTACCTCCAACATGAAATCGGTATGTTTTACTGACAGCTTTATCCCAGTAAGGATTAGTCACACTGCACCTCAACGTCTGGTTCTTATCAGCTTGTGATACCGTCACATTGACTGTCTGAGTGACGTCATGATCTGACCAAGGCCACATCCACGCATCAGATCTTGTGGTAACAGCTTCATGGATGTAGCTCCTGTTATTCAAGTACCACGTGATGATTGGAGCAGGTCGAGATGCAGTTACTGTACAAGTAGCTGAGAACGTATCTCCCACTGAGAATGTATCTCCAACTTGGTCGTGGAGGAAATAAACGCCGATAGAAACAGTCGGCTCTTCTGCAATAGAGAATCATAACAAGGAGTGCACAGCATTAATTTCTACAATAAAGTACTTCCACCGAATGTCTTCTGTAAAAAGAAATGATTGATAATTCATGAAATATATACCTATGTGTTGCACGGTGTTTATTTATCTTGACATTTCCTATAATATTAATTATTATACCTACTAACATTGCAGGTTGTCGAAATTTAGCACACCTGTATCTTAATCAGATATTGTAATATAAAATACATTTAAAATATTGAGTTCAATATAATTAAAGATTGTATTTTCTTAGCATTTTTGCGGTAGTTTAATTTTCTGTTATCAGTAAACAAATACTTACTTCCGCACGGTGAAGGGAAATCCCCATAAAAAACACTTCGTGTAAAAATACAAGCCAAGTCTCTTCAACTATACAAAAAAATAGAAGAAATATAAAAAAAGCACTGAAAAGTAGTGATGATTTCAAAAACCGAAATATACTTGGAGCATTGTGTATAAATAATATAGCCGTATGCCAAAAATCATGTACAAAAAAATATAATACCTAAATGCCCTGAAAAAACGATGCGCCAAGTATATTTCGATTTTTAAAATCATGTTTTGACTTGGCCCATTTTTTGATATCACTTACTTTTCAGTGCTGAATTTTTTTTAGATTTCTTATATTTTTTATAGTTGAAGAGACTTAGCTTGGCTGATATATTTATGTTTTTTTATGGGGATATCACTCCTTTTTTAGATTATTCTCACACTTGTTTGTAACACAAATCGGTGCAACAATGACTAATTCCTTTAAAAAAATAAGAAATTTCCGATTTAAATACTAAGAAACGTTGCCTTTGGTACTAAATAATGCTTAAAATGATATTCCATGAAGAATAGCGAAAGCTTCGTTCCAGTCGGTCCAGCCGTTTTCAAGATATGGCATCACTTCCAGTTTAGAAAATGGCGGCTGAAATCACTGCCACCAAGAACTTATTAATTTTGTAAGTATAAATGTTTTGTATCAGTATAAAGCTTCTGAATATGTAGTTATTGCAGTAGAGGTGATTTAAGTCTGATTCTTCATTTTTATGACATCATTTCCGGTTTCGGAAACGGTACATTTCTTTTTTGACTATTGATATTTCATAAAGATGACCGGCCGAATCGATTGACGCAAATTTCGTTCCGATCGGTCAAGCCGTTTTCGAGGAATGACGTCATTTCCGGTTTCAAAATGGGCGGCACAAAAAATTCATAAGGGCAAGGTATCTACAGGAAGACAACCTGGATACGTGGTGAAAATTTCAGATCAATCGGCCCAGCCGTTTAGGCTGTGGCGGAGACCACGGAATTTATTGGAAGATGAATCTGAATCATCATCATCATGAAAGCCGTACAATTTCACGATTTTCACGGTCCTCCAGCTTGCAAACGGCGCATAACGTATTGTTTCCAAATTTGGTAAATGTGGTGAGGTGGGCCATAGCTCGAAATTAAGATATTTCGCAACAATGTGAAATTTTCCAATTTAAGATCCAGTAGGCTGAAAATTCCACTTTTCCGCTTACAGTAAAAGTGGGTTGCTCCAGCCTTTTTATATGAGAGTGTGTGTGCCGTACGACTTGGCTGGCGTGGAGCGACCGCTCCACTAGATAGCCTTTACTTCCTTTTAGCCTTAGTTAACATTAGAAACTACTCAGAATCTCTCTAGCTGTTTTCACACTACACCACTTAATCCCCGGGTCAAACCCAGGGGTTTACGACTTGGGTCTGTACCCAGGGTTTGACCTGGGTCAAATGTTGAATGTGTTTACACTACGATTTTGCTACAATGTATTTACAGCTTTTGTCATTGAACAAAACCAATCAAGAAGGCCATGGATACCGTAAGAATACTTTGTTTTTTCTTTTTCAAATGTCAAATGCATCTGTCAAAATCCAAATTTAGCAATGATTGGCACAGTGTGTTGAAGCTTTGGATATTAAAGGTAATAATTTAATATGTTAGTTTATTTATTAATGAAGTATCATGCAAACAAATTCATTATTTTGTGTTTCAAGTAATATGATAAGATTGCAGAGCTCACGTGGATGAAAATGTAACTAGTTCGCCTCGGGTCAAACTCGCCCCGGGTTGAAATACAGGGATGGACTGGGGTTTTAGTTTCCGCGGGCTGGACCCGGGGCGATCAGGTGTAAACACGCTTTATTTCTTGACTCGGGTCGGACTGAGGTTTCAACCCGGGGCAATAGTGTAGTGTGAAAGCAGCTTCTGAGTCTCAGAGTACTCAGAACTACTTAGTACTTAGAATGGTTTTCAATAATACCCGTTTCTTGATCATAGGATGATATTTCTGAATATGAAATGTTCTATAATATATGACTAGGAAAACGCTCCGTGTAACGCGTTGATGAGATCAATGTTCTGACAAAAACTCTCGATAAATAATGTTCACCTGCAATAAAAGCGGGGAAACTTTACTAAAACCTCCACAAGAACACCAATTTGCCAAACTTTTCAACGAAAATAAGCAAAATGCTGGAGAGATTTGAAATGACGTGTGATCACAAGAAGAGAACAAACGCAACTCAAAGAAATTATTGCAAAGTAGTTACACAGAAAGCACGGCCATCAGAACTACGAATTAGCAAAAGTCAATCAAGGTCCTTAGTTTTGTGAAAAATCGAAATGATTTGTTTGGAAATAAGTTTCACATTGAATTATCAAAATATAATCAACTCATTCAACATAAAAGTATCTGATTTTCACTGAAAATTGAAAGTAGCATCTATACACTCTTGTACCTAAAGCAAATCAGATTCAGTTGCATTGGAAAAACATTAATTTTCAATACTTCATTTTTGACAGCTTTTAAAAATGTCAATAAGTTCACACATTCTTAATTGATTGGGATGAAAATGTGTAAAATAAGAGACAATGTTGGTCCTAATGACCATGCAAAATATGAGTTCGATCACATTTATGGAAGACCATTTTCATTTTTCAACCTATCAGGAGATGCTTATTTAAATTTTAACCAATAAATGGATTTCAAAAAAAATTGGGTCTGCAAACAGAAAAGGTTGTCTTTACATGTGTGCAAAATTTCAGATCGATCGGTGAAACGGTGCGACTTCAACTGCTCCAGATAGCAGCCAAAAAAAAAAAAAAAAAAAAAAAACAGAGGTCCGTGCCAAAAGAGTCAAAATGAGACGCTCGCTTCGCTCGCTCAAAGAATATACGAGTGACAACATATTTATTTCATTGATTTGTAATTGATCTATTACACAAAGTCACTTATACTTGAATCTAGACTTTAACGGTGGCGCTACATTTATTATTTTTTATTTTAATGATAATATAACCATTTTTTCAATGCTCTGTACTATACATGACTTATTGCCACATAACTACAGTACAGAGCATTGACAAAACGGCCTTATGCAACGGCAATTTATCGGAATGAAAAATGTGTAGCTAATACAAAAACCCAAAATGTGTTAAAGACATGAAATAAAATAAATAAATAGTGGAAAGGAGAAGAATCGTAATTTTGTGGGGCGTATATGAATACTCACGCGCAACGATGAACGGTATCACATCCTGCCCATAGCCATAATATCTTTGCCCATAGTGATATCCATCACACCACAGCATTCCGTTGTGAGTTTCTTGTACTGGGTTTATTCGCTTGGTGCATTTTCCTGATTTCTCATCCTGACTGTTGACTAATATATTTCCCGCCAAAACGATCGTGCATCTAATCGATTCATTGGGAACTCCCTGACAGATTAAGTCCACTGCCTGTCCCTTCCGATGCACTTGCAAATCCCTTGACACAGACGCATTCATTCTATTATGTGAGATTGGCATCGATTGATCTGAAAATTGACACACGTACAGTTAACATGGCAGTCAGATTTTTTAAGTATTTCGAAATTATGAAAGAGCGGAAAATATCCCATAAAACTGTCAAAGGAAAATGTATTACACATTTTGCAATATTCTGCCAATTGTATGTGCTAACAGCAATCACTAATAATTGTATTATAGGTACCCACGTAGAACCAACAATGACATGTAATCATACTGCCATTCAGTGTCAACATTGCGCCGTCTGCATCCGACAATATAGCGCCCTTGCGTCAATCCACTCAGCTCCAATACACATTGACCATGGTCATCGTAGCGAGTTGAAAACTTAATATTCTTGAAATCTGTTTCAGGAACAGCATCAGTGTTGTCCACGTCTATGATGGGATAGTCACTATTTTTATCGTAATCTCTGATAAGGAACTGACACCTAGAAGACTCAATGTCACTTCGGCATGTTACCGATATGTTACGGTTCTGAATTATAGCACTTATTTTTGGAATGACTGATACCTTCAATGAAGACTCTGAAAAGGAAAGTTTTGTTTCTTAATTATAATTAGAAAAATATCTTGAGTAACATAATATGCAAATTATTAGCATAGCATTAGTAGTAATCCGAATCCGCTATTAAATTTAAATTATAGGAAAACACTTTGTGTAACGCGATGATACACAAGCCATTGCAAGCGATTAAGGTATAACCACCATAACCTCAATGTTTCCGATTAACTTGATATTTTTGTGACTTATTGATAATCATACAAAACTCAATCCCTGAAAAAATTAAACAATTCGCGTGTCCAGTTTCTGAGATAAATTGATTTGTTTTCCCCGTGTTATCTTATGGCGGAAAAAGAGAATTGTGTCATTTTTAGGCTATAATTATGACATATTTTTTTGCGTCGATAGATGTATACGAATTTTTTATTATGGTAGACATATGAACATACTATCAGAAAAAAATTGAAAACAATACCAACGTAAGCTTTTTGAGCGAGCGAAGCGAGCGTCTCCTTTTGACTCTTTTGACACGGACCTCTGTTTTTTTGTTTTTTTTTTGTTTATATTTTTGGCTGTTATCTGGAGCAATAGAAGTCGCACCGTTTCACCGATCGATCTGAAATTTTGCACACATGTAGAGACAACCTTCTCTGTTTGCTGACCCCAATTTTTTTTGAAATCTATTAATTGGTTAAAATTTAAATAAACATCTCCTGATAGGCTAAAAAATAAAAATGGTCTTCGACAAATGTGATCAACCTTATATTTTGCATGGTCATTAAGACCAACATTGTCTCTTATTTTACAAATTTTCAGCCAAATCGTCCGATTGGTTAAAATTTAAAAAAATATTTAATGTGCTTTTTGAAATTTAAACCCGAACCGTTTGACCGATAAACTTAAAAATTTGCATGGTCATCGGGTCCAACATTATCTGTATTTTTGACAATTTTCAGACTAAACTGTGTTTTAATTCAAAAGTTATTGACAGTTTACGGATATTTTGCGTGTTGGCTGTCATATTTCTCGAATTTCACATTTCACGGCATCTTTGAATCTTCACTTCAAGGTTGTTAGAGCAGAAACTTTCAAACGTATATTATTATGAAACTGATATGACCGTTTAAATTTTTTTTGAACAAGATCCTGTGATTTTTGTAAATTAACAAGGAATCGTTCAATCATAAAGGTTCAATCGATCAACTTAAAACTTTGCGTGGTTATTGGGACCAATATTTTAGGAATTGTTGGAGATTTTCATACAAGTCTGTGACGAAATTCAAGAATTATGGGCTTTTAAGGACATTTTCGATCAACAGAATTTCGGTTCGAGGTATTGCGCGTATCCGTGCTCGCTCATCAACGCGTTACTCAGAGCGTTTTCCTAGTTTAAAATTTATAAGCCAAATTCGAAATTAATTTCCTATACCTCCCATGTTAAAGTTTTGTTCATCCTCTGATGACCAAAAATTGAAAACTCATTGTTGGACTGGAGTTGCAAACTACAGGACTTTAAATGAGTCTGTTATACTTAAATATAGTTGAAATTTAGAAAAACGTTTTTTGAACTTGTAATTTCAGGAAAAAATATTTTTGTATATAGTTCGATTGCTCTGAAAGTAAAAGTAGTATTTGTGTGAAAGTGGCTGCTGTGTGTTCCTTGGATAAATAGGAGACAATCTAATAGAGTGTGTCAAAGGAGCAGTGATAATGTCACTGTAATTACGTTTAATGAATATGACAAAAATTTTAAAATGGCACCAATAAATTTGAAGTTATTGAGAGATTTGTCTTAAAAAAATCATTAACTCGTAAATGTTAATCTCAATGACAACCGAATTTTGAAATTGATCGGTCAAACGGTTCCATTTTTATTTTTCAACCAATCAAAGGAATCCGTTCAAATTTCAGTCTTCACATGTGTCACAAATTTCAACTTGATCTGAGAAAAGCGTCGTACGGGATTGAAATTAATAAAACAACAGAGGTCCGTGCCAAAGCGTCGATGGGAGTCGCTCGCTTCGCTTGCAAATGTTGTTTAAAGTACTTCCATCAAAGTTTTCAATCAAAAGTCCTTGTTAAATAGAAAAAATTCTTCGAATTAATAAATAGAAATTCTTACGGAAACAAAAACATGTGTTACGGGATTATTTTAAGAGATATCTTGAAAAATAATCTTGAAATTTCCCATAAGCTAACATGGACGGAGGTAAAAACTTAACTTAAATCATCTGCACAGTAATTGAAATATAAACTACACATTAAAAATTTTGAGCTTATTTTAAAGCTAGAATTTTTCTGATAATTCCGTGTTCAAATGTTGTGTTACGGGATTAAATAAAGAGATAATCTGTAAAAACAGCCTTATTTCACCTGTTTTTTTTATTAGAAAGAGCTGAAAATCATGTTGAGTACTTATTTCGTACTGTATGAAATATTTTAAATTAACCCAATTTCTTGATAAAATATCATATTTCTATACGGAAATAGTATAAAATATATCAACAAAGTAAAATAATATATCTGCATAATATTTATTTAATTCATTCTAAATCTTACATCAAGTCACTGACTTGAATCACGTGGACTTATAGAGCCTCTACTTTAACGTCGCACTGTTCTGCACCTCCGCAAGTGTCCACGGATGAGTGATTGCGAGGATGATTAATATATGATTAAGAAGGAGGGTGGGGGGAGGTGGATGAGGCGGCTGTCTGACGGGGGAAACTTGATAAACCACAATCAGGATGTTCGCTGCCGGAATAGAACCCGAGTGAGTGCAAGCTCAGGGCGTGACCGTCTAGAACTCACACCTAGTTATTCAACAAAAGTTTAACCCTTGACAATGAGGAAAAAATCGTCCATTATTAGGTGCAAATCTACAATTTCAAACAAAGTGATTTGAATAATATAACATTTTTATTGCAATAGGTAATATGGTAATACCCACCCAATTGTTTATTTTTGTCTGTAGGTACGTCTGATTGCTTTTTTGTCTGCACTGCATTGCCAAGGTCATCAGCTTTCAAACTTCGATCTAAAATTTTGTACACGCACTATAAAAATTCTTGTAAGCGTCCAATTGTCAAATTTTTGGAAAATATCCTGTGATTGGTTGAAAAATAAAACTGCGATCGTTTGACCTATCAACTGCAAATTTTGTAAATTGTTACTAGTAACATTTAATGTATTATTGACACTTTTTATGCAAATCAGTCAAGAGCTTCAAGAGTAATTAATGCATTTGATTCCAGTTTTTTTCATAAGTCTGTATAGAGCAGCAACTTACATAAGATTTAGAATGTTAATTCGCATGCAAGGCTCGCTTATCAACGCGTTACCAGAGCGTAGTCCTAGTTTATATACAAGAGGGAATCAAAATACTACAATAATTATATTGAAATATGAAAATATATGACAAATTAGGTTCTTTCAAAATCGAAAAGTCTTACCTGGAATGTAAAATATCACCACGGTACACAACACAAGAATGTACTTCTCACTGACAGA
Source organism: Leuctra nigra (assembly GCA_934045905.1). Classification (NCBI taxonomy): domain Eukaryota; kingdom Metazoa; phylum Arthropoda; class Insecta; order Plecoptera; family Leuctridae; genus Leuctra; species Leuctra nigra. The sequence continues at coordinate 13,765,476 of OW203771.1, read as the reverse complement.
CATTCTCCACATTGAGTCATCAGTCATTTCCACTGAGACTTTCCTCTTGAACGCGAGGAACCGAACCTCCCGACATCATGTTATCACCGGCACTGAACAGCAGACCCATTGCATTTGGACGGTTGCGAATCATGGGAAGTTGAATCGGAAATACACTGATAAGGATGAAGGTCAGATATATACGTCTTTCGCGACAGAAATCACAAGTTATTTATAAATAAGTATGTGTCATAGAAGTGAACTGACACACAGTAGTGTATCACAGTAGTAGAACGGCGGAAGTCCATTTATTTATATTGATTTTCCGTTGAACACTTTTGGCTTAGAGGAAAAAGTGGGGCCCCCTCTAAGATTTTTTTGTCTGGGGCTTAACGTCGCACTGTTCTGCAGCGAGGCTAATGGCGACGGATGAATGATTATGATGATGATTGGGAGATGATGGTGAAGAGTATAGGTAAGGATGGAAGGTGGGAAGGAGGCGGTCGTGGCCTATTAGTAGGGTACCTTCCCAGCATTTGCCTGTCGACTGAGGGAATACCACGAAAAACCCCGCAAGTAAGGAAGGACGGCCGCGGGAATCGAACCCGGGCCTCCGGAATACAAGTTCAGAGCGTTAACCACTCAGCCAACCTGTTCCGTTCTAAGCTTTTGGAATGATGAGATAAAGGTTATCAATTGCCATTTGACAATATAAGTTATATTAAAATATTCCCTTACACAACTACTCTTGTCATAATCACAAATATGCATGGATGAATGCAGAATTACTGTTTATAAAACCACCTGAAGAATAATTGAAATGCACTTCCGATCTTGTATATTGAGAAATGATAGCGTATACATAAGGATAGTTAAGAGTGAAACAAAAGAATTTGCCAAACGGCATATATTCTATAATCTCGGGGATGAAGGGGGAAAGTGTCAGGTCAGGCATATAAGTATAGCGAGATATCCCAGATTTTGTCACTGCACTGCAGGAATCACGATGGAGATTCAGTCAATATGCTCGGCAGCGGGAACTGAACCCGGGTCAACGAAGTTATCGACTGATCCAACGGGTACGATAGAGACGGTTTTCTCTGCTCATTTCTCTGCTCAGAACTCAAGAAACGAGCCCTCATAATTACTAGGGCTAGATTGCTTAGGACCTATGGAACGTCCTAAAAGGCAGACAAATAGTACTACCTTAAAACTTTTAAAAAGGGACCATAAAATCCCGAAAAAGGACCAATGAAATGTGAGGTTTAATAATATTTGTCAACATAGTTATTATTCGATGTCTTGGTTTGGTAGTTGAATTTGAAGTATAATATTAAAATTAAGTTAAATTTGTATATGAATGTATCAATGTGTTATCGTTGTTATGGTCATCCAAGTGAAGGATTTTAATTTTGTGAAAGAACATTTTTATTGTTACTTGAAACAAATATTTGATATTATTTTCCCCAATAATTTAAAAAAGGACAAAGACACATTAAAATAGCTAAAGAAAGACTGAATTCATAAAAAATGAGAAATGTGCATCCCCCCCCCCCCTTATTATCTTGGAGCAAATATTTTATATTGACAATACACCATCATCCCCTTATGGACCAACTTCCAATTCGACCACTGATGTGTGGCCTATTATAAAATGTCCTTACAGTTATTCATTATAATAGCGAAGATGTAACTAGAAGGAAAGTGGATGCATGGAAATTCTTAGTAGGGCATGTCATTTGGTGAGTATAATTACCAATTCTTATTGTTATCGTTATTTTACCAACTCACTTCCACAGAAACAATTTCAAACGTCAAGGTCATCACCTGAATAAAATGACATGTTCTGTCTGCCAAGCAAACAGATAAGTCAATTCTGACCTTGATATTTTGTGATAATAAAACAACTTTCACAAACGACTTGCAGGTTTCGTGTTAATAGTTCATTACCAAAATATTTTTATTTTATTTTCGAAATGATTGGGAAATGTTATCAACTGGGATGTCCTTGACTCTGCAATAAACGATTTCTTTGAAAGTATAGTGGCCAAAAGCTCCCTGATTAAGGTGCTGCAAGCGCGAGCGATTTTGCTGCCTTTTGTAAACACTTTTTGCGATACGATTGGAGACGAAATGGGTAGACCAAATGATTTGAAATTTTAATCGTGATTAGATAAAAGACAAACTTAGGGTTATCCCTTGGTACATTTTTAATTTTTTGTTTCGCTAATTAGTAATAATTAGTGGATTTTTGGTGAAAAATTAGCTATTTTCTTGTCTCCCTGGGCGCCGTATAAAATTAAATTTCAAAAATGTGCCAAAGGATAACCCTAAGTTTATCTTTCATCTAATCATGATTAAAATTTGAGATCAATTGGTTTACGGGTTTGGTCTCCAATCGTATCGCAAATTTCATAGTTTTGCGCGGTTTTGTTGAATAACCGGCGCCTAATTAACGATGCAAGAAGTAAAAATTAAAAAGTGCTACTAATATACAATCAGACTGATCATGTGAACATCCTGTAAAAGTTACACTCACTTATGAAGCAATTTTTCTCTCTCAATTTTCTAAAACGGCCGAGCGCTAGTATCACCCTAATGATATTGTTTAAAACAATGCCTTCCTGTGTGCAACCAGTCAACTTTAGTAAATAAAGCATGCTTAAAATCAAACTTTTTAACGTAAAACTCGCATTATTCTCCACATCAGTAGGGGGTTATTTTCAATTATACGCCTTTCCATTAATATTTTTTTAACTTAATTTAAATATATATCGGAAGTATTTTTACAACATATTACAAATATGTTGTAATTCATAATTACAATATAATTTCAAAATGTAGCTTGAGCATCTATATTGTAACAATACAAATTGAAAATTGTTAATAATCTTTTTCTGTATTTAACCATTTATATACATTTAATTAACTATTTAACCAGAATATTACTGTTGTCATCAAATGGGTACGCATTATTATTTTGTTAATTTGTCCATTGATATGTGTAGAATGAGCTATTAACTTGATATGATTATTCATAATACATATCTATAAGAAAAAACAACTAGGTTTTTTTGAGTATGTATTGCAATATTTTTAAAATGAAAACGTTATGTCCCGGATTTTGCAAAGAGAAATCCCTAATTTTGTATTGCCTGGCCAGGGTACATATAAAGTTATTGACAAAATCTCGTAGTCGTTTTCTTGATCAATTCATAACAATACATTAGCCCACTTGCAAGTCTTTAGAGTAATAATAAACCAATTTAAATATTATCTCGGTGGCCCTGCTTTATGATCAAATTTAACGTGCATTTTTTTATTTATTTATTTATACATATTACAAAATGATAATAAAAATTATCATAGTGGCAAGGAATTACTAATAACTAATAAAATAACTATAGTAACAATAATAATGACAATAATAAAAAATAACAATCAAATAAGTTTGTCTCTATCAAAATTTAAATTTAAATGTAGAAGTAGGTATTCGAAATATTTTTACTTCGGCCTTGTTTAATTTTCATTGTTTATTATGTGGGCTGGTATATCTTTCCAATCTTCTATGGTTTGATTGAAGAAAGCATTTTTCCAGACACCTTAGTCCCTTTTTCAACAATAGGTATAAAACAGGGACTTGGTATCTGGAAATAAAACTGCATATGATTTTTATTAGAAGTAGAACCACCGAGATGATATGATCTATGAGATGAAAATGGTCTATTGCGGTTGCTATATTGTTTGAATGCAGCCGATATATTTCGTGAAAAAAAAATCTGGACGGAAATATTGTCGGTAAAATAGACAGAGTGCGTTGTAGAATCACTAGAATGAGGAAAATACATTTTCTTCTTTTTATCAGGAATAGTTATTACATTTTTAGTCACGTGGTATCACTTGAAAACCCTTAAACATAAATGTATTTTTATTTAGAAATTCCTTAATAAACATAAATTCACCTCATTCCTACAAAGTTACTCCCAATCAGTTCATCAAACAAGTTTATTTCGTATGGTTTAATCTGTTTTTCAACTGTAACTTCAATTGTTTGTAACTCTTTTTCTAACTAATGAATATGTTTGTAACTTACACTTCTAAAATTTTGGCATGTTTTCTAATATGTGTAGAAATTTCATTATCCTATCTGCAATAGTTTATATTCTAGTGACCTCTCAATCAAAGGTGAGTTTTGTTGTGCCACCCATAAATAAAACCGTGTCATTTAAAATAATAACATCGTAATGTTTCAGAACACAATATCATTATTAGATAAAATAAACATTAAACAGTACGGTATGAGTTCTAAGTATTTATTTCACTAAGTATTTATTAGTTCACTCGAAACGTCGCTCAAAATAAATACTTAGAACTCATACCGTACTGTTTAATGTTTATTTTATAAAATAATAACTATGATTTGTTTAAATAAAGTTATAAAATATACTTATACAATTAACCGGTGGTAATTCTTATAATGCTTCAAAGGCTAACATGTGATAATATTAATTATGTGTTTGCGTGGCTATCAGTATTTCGTGTAACTCGGTAACTCCCCCCCCCCCCCCACCCCCCCCCCCCCTCCAACGAAGTTGTATACAAGGTTCGTCGCCAGCAAGTTGGGTCATTCCAGCCAGCAAGTTTCGCTTTGAACTTTGTCCAGGTCCGAGTGTAAAATGAATCTGGTTTTCTTCTGTTTGGCTGTTGTTGTTCTGTGCAACGATAGTGTATTCGGTTCAGGTATTTCACGTCGTAAGAGGTCTACGGATGAAGATGATTATTATGAGTATTACAACGAAGCTGAAAAATGCCCCGGTGAGTATGATTTACAAAGAAATTATGTTCTTAGTAAATGTGTTCAATTAGTGTCATTTGACTTTCACAACGTTAGAAAGTTACGTATTAGACTTCTTTTTATTTTTAATTTAATTTGGTGCTGAACGTAAATAATGATATCAACCGATAATTTTTTTCTTATGATGGGAACTGGTAAAAATCCCAACAATTTTATGCGTAAAAACATAATTTAGTACCTTATGTAGATACCTAAATGCATTTGACTGAAAATTTTGATACAACATCAAATTGTTCCGATCTATTTGCCCTTTATCATATTTTCAAAATGTGCAACAAATCATCTGAATGAGTACAATTCCAAATATTATCTCTTTGGAATGGTTGAAAATATTTTTTTTCCGCCGATGTTTAAATAACAAGATTAATATTTTATCTTTTGTTCAAATTCAACACACATTTCATTGTCGTTACAGATTTGTTTACTTTTAAATTCTTTATATCACATTGTATTTTTCTGAAACTTTCAAACAAGTATATGATTATACGCGTCACAGTTTATTCAGTAAAACAAGTATGGAAGAAGAGCAATTAAATTGCAAACACCCTCTATATTGATTATAACTTGACAATGTATAAGACAATTAAAATATTACAAAAAGTAAAAGATGCATCAAGAAATGGCTCATGATGGAATTCATTCGTTCATATTATTTTACTATAATTTAAAATTGATTCATTAAGGTTCATTCTTAAATTTATTTATGTAATTTTATTTGTAATTATATCACAATGATTATATATTTTATTTTGTGTATATTTTGTGTGTGATTGATCAGCTTTATTTGAATATTATGTATGTAATCCACAGATAATTCATAATTAGGAACTTAGTGGACGAGTATGTTGCTTAATAGGTAGGTACATTCGGCCAAACAAAACTTGAACGTTGACCAAATTTGATTGACTGCTGGTCATGTCCCATAACCAATCAAAGCTTGTTATTATCATTGAAATGTGAGGTCACCTACTAGAGTGAGACAATGAGATCGCTTATAGACTGACTTCTGATGGTGCGATCTTACATTTATCAGCCTATCAGATTTATTGAACGTTCAAGTTTTGTTTGGCCAAGTGTACCTATGGTAGGAACCTAAAGTGAATAATAAGATAAATCAAAAAATATTGTTGAATTATCGTTAAAAGTAATGAATCTAATTGGAGGGGCATGTGTATTAACAGGGTCAAATTTTGACACAACTTTTGCTTCGAAGAAATGTGACCGTGTAAACAAGACATTCTGAAGAAAATGTATTATATCACTATTTTTATTCAAATATTTTGTAAAATAGAACATGTTCTATATCTATCAATGATTTTATGAAATCAGTGAATGAGAGAATAAGCAATGAAGTTCATTGTCAAAACTTGAAATTATTTTGAATAACGGCGAGATTTTTACAGTATATTACACTTGACTCGTAATAATGTATTTTAAGTGCATCTAAGGTCATTGCTTATGTATACTATACCTAGGTAACTTTTAAAAAATGCAAACACTACAATACACAGCCTACAAACAAAACAAAACCACAGTATTGAAAGCACATCCCTCCATACTTCAAGAAACTTTATAAAAAGCTTCTAAGGAATTTTTGTTAAAAGAATAATCGGCATATGACTGACTGATTTTCAACAAATAAACTTTTATTGCGTATAAGGTATTGAAAATTTCTTCAAAGGATTCCTTCAAATTAATTTCACAAAGATTTTGTCCAAGGATTTGACAGGAATGTTGACCGTGTCAAGTCACACTTTTACCATTTCCAAAATAGATTACAATTGTTCAAAATTGATCAACTAGTGATTTGAGTGTTTTTTTTCCTACTCTCCACTTTCTGCACCAGCAATTTAAAAACAAATGCAATTTTTGGAAAATTTAAGTTTGATCGGTACTGGTTTTTGATAGTGGGTAATGTGTATAGGTAATATATTGGTATTGAATTTCAGCAATTCCCCCTTGGGACGACCTGTGCCAGTACATGACTGATGCTACTCCATATCTTGAAATGGGATGCGCCAAAGGGAAGACCTTTGACAGTTATCACTGCTGCCCGAACTACTACGACTGTGGTAAGTATATGTGTGGTTACACGATAAAATGCCTTTATAGCATCACATTCATTATCAAATACAAATTATTGTAAAACAAGTGATAAAAAGAAATTTATATCTAGGGTAAGATGCCTACGTAAGCGAGCGATACTTTAATTACATTTTCTTTGGGTGTATTTTCTCGGGTAAACATTATTGTGTTCTTGTCAGCAAAGGTAAACCAATCGATCTGAAATTTTGCAAACACGCTAATGTCATATGAACAATTTCGTGTATAGATTTTGGAGAAGAACCCGTGATTATTTTTTTGAAAATTAGAACTTGAACTGTTTGACCAATCAACATAAAATGTGCATGGGGCAAACACCTACTTTTTTGTAATTTTCAGACTAATTTGTAGTTAACTTTAAACGTTATTAATATTTTACGAACATTCTATGCTTGTTTGGAAATATTTGTAATTTGACATGGCAGTGGTGACGGTTTGTTCCGTTGGAGGTGCTGGTGGCCCTGATAAGGGCCGTTCGCGACGTTTCGAAGGATGTACTTCCTTCATCTTCTGGCGGTCAGCACCTCCAACGGAACAAACCGTCACCACTGCCATGTCATTACAAGATGGTTCCGAAAACGTCCACGACATCATCTACCGCCTCTACGGGGAGGACACACTTCACCGAACGAGAAAGTTTGAGAAGCTTCGCATCAAGAAGGAGAAGACTCTCTGCGATCTAAGTTTTCTGATGCGATGCCGAGGACAGGAAGTAGTACCGAACTTCCTGCGCCTTCATTTCCACACCAGGTCGCCGAACACCAGCCGGATACTGCAGAAAGCTGGCATGGCGCTCCTGCGAGACACCATATCCCGGACATACAAGAGAATCGACGAGCTGACCACCGATCTCTACCACACGCACCTCAAGCTAAGCAGCGAGCTCGAACCTCCACTTTTCGATCGGATTGATCTACTGACGCACCGGTCTGCACTGGAGAAGAGTGAAATAGCCCTGCAGCGTCAACGCAAGAAGTTTGACGCGCTCCTGGCTCGTGCCCCTACCACTGCCAGACCATCAGGCCGCACCATCGACCCAGACCGAGTCGTCGTGAACGCGTCTTCACACGACCTCTCCGACGCAGCTCGCTCAGTCTTAGCGAGAGGACTCAACTTCGCCGTCGCTCCGTCCCGCCTGCCCATCGAGCGCATCGTCTGCGGCGTGGAAGCGGCCATCCGGACTCTACCCTCCGCCGAGGCAGAGCAGCTCCGCCAGGACACCGCCGCTGTACTACGTCGAGCCAAGCCTCCAGCCAGCAACGTACCTCCTGCAGAGATGCGGGCGGTACGTGAGCTGAGAAAGAACAAAGCAGTCACGATCTTGCCCGCCGACAAAGGCAACAGCACGGTGGTCCTCGACACGACAGACTACCACGCCAAGCTGAGAGCTCTCCTGGACGACCCGACATACGCCATCATCAAACGAGACCCGACGCTCGCCTTGGAGAAGGAGACCAGGGACCTGATCAGGGCCTCCTCACTGGATGACAGCGACAAGCGCCGCCTGATGCCCGGCGACAACTCGTCCAGAGTGCCGAGGTTCTACGGCCTTCCGAAGACTCACAAGCCAGGCCTGCCTCTCCGCCCCATCGTCAGCGCGGTACGCTCTCCGACGCAAGCTCTAGCAAAACACCTTGCTAAGCGTCTACAGCCCGACTCCGAGACAGCTCCATCCTACATTAAGAACGCGGCCCACTTCGTCAGCCTCCTGCACGACCTCCGGCTCGACCCGGGCGATCTACTGGTCAGCTTTGACATCGTCTCGCTGTTCACGAACATCCCGATCGACGAGGCAGTAGACATCGCAGGCAACAAGTGCAGACTGCCGCCCTCCGTCCTCGAGCTGGTCCGTCACTGCATGAAGTCCACATACTTCATGTTCGACGGCCAGTTCTACGAGCAAGTCTCCGGAGCACCGATGGGATCGCCGCTGTCCCCTGTGTTGGCCAACCTCTACCTCGAGGACTTCGAGACCAGAGCCATCGACTCGGCGCCGCTGAAGCCCCGCTGCTGGTACCGCTACGTCGACGACACTTTCGTCGTCTGGCAGCATGGAGCGGACAGGATCCCCGAGTTCTTGGCACATCTCAACTCCGTGCACCCGAACATCCAGTTCACCCACGAGATGGAGTCCGGTGCACAACTGCCCTTCCTCGACTGCCTCGTCATCAAGAACCAGGACGGCAGCCTTGGACACACCGTCTACAGGAAGCCGACCAACACCAACCGGTACCTGAACGCGGCATCTCACCACCACCCGTCTCAGCTCCGCGCAGTCGCCAACACTCTGGCCACCCGCTCCCAGCGCATCGCCGACGCGGACCACATCGACGCCGAGGCCAGGACTCTCCGGGAGTCTCTTTTGGACAACGGCTACCCCAACCGAGTCTTCGAGAAGGCTTGGAACCGGGTCCCGAAGCCAACGGAGGTCGCGTCCCAGGAGGCCGGGGGAGAGGAAGAGAACGAGCGGCCCCCGAGGCTGGCCTTCCTGCCCTACGTCAAGGGGACAACCGACTGGATCGGCCGACTCCTGGCAGAGCACGACATCAAAACGGTCTTCAACACCGACCAGAAGATCTCCGAGCTCCTGGGCAGCGCTAAAGACAAGATCCATCTCGAGCAGAGAGGCGTCTACGAGATCCCCTGCTCGGACTGCAGCCGCACCTACATCGGCCAGACCAAGCGGCAGATGTCAACGCGTCGGAAGGAGCACCAGCGAGCCGTCAGGAAGATGGACAGCACATCGTCGCTCGCCCAGCACGTTGAGGAAACCGGACACTCTATCGATTTCGAGGCAATGAAGCCACTCGCCTCCATCGAGCATTACGTCGTCCGCACCATCCGAGAGGCAGTCGAAATCGAGAGGCGTCCCGGCAACCTCAACAAGCGCGACGACAGCATCCGCCTTCCACACGCGTGGAAGCCCGTCATGTCCAGGATACTCGTGCCGCCGACCGAGCCACCAGCCAAGCCAGCCGCGGAGAACATCTCGCAGAGTTCACTGTTGGGGCCGTGCACGAGAAGTCGAGCCCGCCTACAGCCGGCACCGAGCATCAGCGGAACGAGCCTCGCGGGAAGGCCGAGGAACACCGAGCGTCCGCCGCGGGCACCGACAGGAGCGCTCCAGCCGGTACGTCTTACCCGCAGCAGAGCGCGGGCTCAACTGAAGAAATGAAGGATGAAAATCATCGCGAATCCAACCTCTGCGATTGGTCGTCCACTCTCCACCAACGGGAAACCAGACCAACCCGAAAACGAATAAGAGACCGCGCTGCCAGCAACATCGTCGCAGTCAACCGCCAGAAGATGAAGGAAGTACATCCTTCGAAACGTCGCGAACGGCCCTTATCAGGGCCACCAGCACCTCCAACGGAACAAACCGTCACCACTGCCATGTCATTACAAGATGGTTCCGAAAACGTCCACGATATTTGTAATTTATTGTAAAAAATAACAGATTTTTTATTGTGTGCAGAGCACCAAATTTTACACTTATACGATTTCGCAAGTAACACGAAGGTTCGCTTGTAAACAAGTTACACTGATTTAAGGCTACTCTGTTAATCATATTTTTAAAATTATTGAGCGAGCGTAGCGCGCGTCACCACTATTATGGCACTTTCTCTCTGTGTTTCTGTTTTGTTTTGTTATTTTTTTTGTTTTGTCTGCACTGCCCAGGTCAAACTGCACAACCGATCGATCTGAAATTTTGCACCACATACTATCGTAATCTATGCGGTCTCTGGGATCGTTTTTGAACGGGATCCTGTGTTGTTCAAATAAAAAAAACATAGGTATATCTTTGAATGGTTGGTCTACAGGGCGATTGTATAACTTTCTTAGCCGAGATAATGGATCGTTTTCTATACCAATTGATGAAAGTAAATTATTAATATCATTGTTAATCATTTGAATTGTGCAAAAAATACGAGGATATGAAATATAATCACATTATTTATCTCAGGAAGTCGACTTTATGCACTTTGAATTGCCTTACCTTCTGATAGGCCAAATTACTTTCATCAATTAGTATCGATAACAATCCATTATCTCAGCTAAGAAGTTATACAATCGCACTGCTGATCAATTTGACATTTTGACAAGTCATTGCAACCAACATTGTCTTCAATTATACAACGTTTCAGACTTCCTCCGATTGGTTAAAATTTAAAACCATAATTCCTGTGATTTTTTAAATTTAAACTAGAACTGGTTGACCGATAAACTTAAAACTTCGCATAGTAGTTGGTACCAACACTTTTTTTTTTTTTTTTGCAAATTTTCAGTATAATCTGACGTTATTTTTAAAAGATTTTGTCATTTTAAGGACATTTTATTCCATAATCTTGAAATATTTGAAAAATTTATACTAAATTTTAATCCCTGCCTTCTTTAAGCTTCTGCTCCAAGGCCTGTAGAGTAGCCAAGCCGTCCACAATTTACAGTAAAATGAAAGCAGTTTTGAGCTAGCGCATATCAAATCGGATGCAGTACGACAGCCAACTCCTCCAATTTGATTAAATTTAAATAATATCTTCTGATTGGTCGATAATCAAAATGCTCCGATTATGTTCAAATTTTGCATGGTGTTCAATACCAACATTATCTAAAATTATACACATTGTAAGCCCAATCAGTCAAGTATTAATTGTCATTTTACGAGTTTAGTATGGGTTGTCAAAAGAGATTTCTGGAAAAGTATGTAGGAAAGTCACGACACAATGGATATGATATTCATCCAGAGTATTTATATGGAGATTGGAAAGTTGCAGAGAAAATCGTCTTGTGCCGTGTCGTTTATCGTGACTGGGGATGTTGCATATTCTGTGCTTGCTCATCAACGCGTTACTCTGAGCGTTTTCCTAGTATATTCAATACAGATAACAATAATTATCTATATTTTTTATTACAAAAGTCTTAAGTATCTTCATAGATACTATTCGAGCTAGAAGTTGCAGTTCAAGTAGTAACTTGTCTGCTGAAGTAGGATCTTGTTTCAGCTCTGCTGGCCAAACGGTCGAAGACTCAATGCACTTACAAAGGCAAGACTTACGCTGCCAACGCGAAGCTGACTATTGACATTGGAATGCCATGTGTGACCAACATCGTGTGTAAAGTTGTAAGCAGGTACGTACTTGTTGAGTGAAATTACCAAGCGAGCGTAGCAAGTCCTGGGGTGGGATTACATAAAATGAGAACTTTCTTGTCACGGTGACAAGCATCTAATCTCAATGTTATTCACGGCCTTCTAGAGACTTGTCACCGTGACAAGGAAGTTATCATTTTATGTGATCGCACCCATGGAGTCATGACAATTTCTCTGTTTGTTTTATTTTCATTTTATTGCGATTTTTCCTACAATGCCCAGGGTCCTGATTCTACAACTCAATTGCTGGTCGCATAGCAATTTCTTCCATAAGACTAGGAAAACGCTCGGTGTAACGCGTTGATAAGCGAGCACCGGTATGTGCAGCACATCTAACCATGATCTAATCGAAAATCCGTAAATAATCCACAAATAATCATTTGCAGAAGCACAGAAGAGTTCAATTTTTCTTCAGAGACTGCAAGATTGCCACAAAACCTTACATTCAATATAAATCCAAGATAAGCAAAGACTTTCCAGTCACTCCCAGTATCACAGAAAAGTTCAATTTTTCTTCAGAAAATGGTTAGATTACCAAAGCTTACATTTACTAAAACCTTCCAAGAAAGCATCTCCAAACAGAAAGAATATATAATCACAGACAGAATATCAATATTGTTTAACAACTCCTGTCAATGTCAATGGATGGACCATGCTCAACCATAAGCATGGTTAGAAGGAGTTCGGCAAGCAATCGAGGACGGTAACATCATTGGGGAGGACCAGAACAAAAATTGAAACCTTGAACAGTAATTAGAGAAGAAGTGAGAAAGATTCTTTCGTAAATGAACAGTACGGGATTGGTATGAGTTGGTAGAGGTAAATCAAGAAGGGGTTTATTTTGATGCGAAAATACTCTATAAACTATATTCTAAACCTAAAATATCAAGTCTAAACTATAACTATAAACTATACTTTATTATTTTAAAATGTAATAGCCTTTTAGAAAATTATTTATTTTCATTAGTAGTTTTGGCGCTAGTGTAGCTACACCCACTCTCAGCTTTAGCTCCGGTCCATCATCCACACCCGATTCCCGTCACATGTTCAGGGGGCACAGGAGGGCAAGATAGCCGCGAAGATCAAGCATTGAGCATGTGCTCACCACAATACTTTATGAAATGCGTGCGCGTCCAAGTACTAATGTTCAAATGTTATTTTATAGCTTTAGCTCCGGTCCATCATCCACACCCGATCCCCGTCACATGTTCAGGGGGCACAGGAGGGCAAGATGGCCGCGAAGATCAAGCATTATGTGAATATTATTGTTATATAACAATTCAAGTAAACGTTGCTCATGTAAGAGTTGATAATTCTGAAGACTTATTTTGTGACGATCTTCTTGACTTGAGTCCAGTTCTGCAATAATACATTATGCTTCGGACACTTTTATATGCACTTGTAGTGTCGATGCCATTTCGGTTGGCGTTAGTTTTGGTTAAGCCCCGCGACCACGTCAAGGTCCCAACCGATGCGCAGGGTTCGCTTTTTTTAATGTGGAAGCGCACTACGAATAGAACTCGAAACCACAAAGTCAGTTTGATGCAACGTATGATACTTGATGTTTAAGTAAGAAAACGTAAAGAACGGAAATGAAATGGACACTATATTTATAGTCAAATATTGTTATTTACTCATTCGTGTAAGAATGGAAAATAATAATAAGATTTGATGGACGGGTGTGAAAATTATGAAATAATTTTCTTCAAACTTTTTCTGGTAGAGGAATGGTGCGTAGTCTCTTTTCTTCCTTTTGACGTTGGTGTAGGCTTTTTGATGATTTCAGCGAGGCAATTCTGTCGAATGGGAATGATGGTGAGAACATGATGTCGTTTAATGGCCGGACTCGGGAAATGCCAACATAGCTCATTCCGACGGCAAACTCCTTGCTGCCGAGAGCAATGACAGCTTTGTCAAGAGTCATGCCTTGGCACTTGTGGATGGTTACTGCCCATGCTAATTGAAGAGGTAGCTGCAAGCGCGTGCACTTGGTGGACTTCTCTGTCCATCCTCTTGACACAGGGCAGATCGGCATGACTTTGTTTAGATGAAATGATGGTCCCTTGTAGTTGTCGAACTCCACCAGCACACACAATGGTTGGTCAGATGGTGGTGCTGTATTGGGCGTGTAGATGATGTCGATGACGGTACCAGTCGCTCCGTTTACCAGTCCTTGTGTTGTCCACAGGTTGGTCTTCAGCATCACACGGCTGCCTTTAGAGAGATACACGACGTGTTGAAGACCTTGTGCGTTATCTTCTGTGCCACGTGCAGCGGTCGGGCAGTTGTGCTTGGCACAGATTTTGGCAACTGGATTTCCGAGAGATTTTAAATTTTTAATGTTATGATCTTGAACGATGTCTTTAGTTGGGCCGAGATATAGTGAATTTTCAAATGTTGATTTATCTTCTGTGTTGAGGGATGTAATGAATCTAGTTTGTAGCAGCTTCCAGTCTTCTAGGGTTGAACAGCCTTCACTGAGTCTGAAGAGCAGATCGCGGAATTGGACCTGTTCCGGATTCTCTCCTGCTTGTCGCTGCACAACCGACAGAATGTGGCAATGTTGAAATGATCTATATGCAAGAAGGCCATCATTAGAAAGACTATACTTGGACGGTGTGTCGCTGTATAGCGCCCGATCGCAGACTGGAGGAAGCTGTTTGATGTCGCCAAACATGTACACGAATAGGTTTCCGAATGGATTCTGAGCACCATTCGGCTTGCCTTGGCGACACCGTTTGTCAATCATTGCAAGGAGAATGCATCCGATCATGCTATATTCATCAATAAGTAAAAAGTTTAAATTTTGAAAAGTTAGTTGGAAATTTCGGGCTTCTTTGTTAGTCAAATCAACGAACTTTGAGGCATTTGTTCCGATGTGAAATGTAGAGTGGATTGTAGCACCGTTGATGTTGAAAGCTGCCACACCAGTGGGAGCAACCAGCTTGTAGCTGTTCTCGCCCAAGCTGTCTCTCAAAACTCGAGTCATCTCCTTGATGAGAGTACTCTTCCCTGTACCCGCAGAGCCTTGTACGATTACTCGATGCGCTATTTCAATGGAGCTGTCTTTGTTCTTGATGAAGTCTATTTGATCTTTTAATAGGGTGAGGATGCATTGCTGTTCAAGTGTGAATGTCATGTTTGAATCTATTTCTTCGGTTGGAGGGAGATCTATTTTCTTTATATCTTGGATGAAACTGCCTACTGAAGCGATGTTCGGGAAATCGTGGTACGATTTTGACCAAGGGAAGGAAGTGTCGTAATCCCTTGTTCCAAGCTCGCTCTGAACTGGAATGGCCAAGGGTCCCATCCCAGCTACACGCATCCACTCTACCTGGTCTCGGTCCGTCTCCGCCTCTGCCTCCGCCTCCTCGTACTCATCTTCGCTTTGGCCATCATCCTCTGGCAGCTGGTCGGGGATCACTTGCCGATCTACAATACAGGCTTGATTGTAGACGTGGCGCCAAGCTTCGTTATCGGGATTAAGATCGTCTTCTCTTCGCCATGCGGTTCTCAGGATCACTTGTTGTTTGTAGTAAAGTTCGTTCGCGGCGAGGTCGTCACTGAGGCGAAGCCGTGGGAACACTCGAACGACGGCAGCTTTACGACGACAAATCCATTTATTCTTCCAGTAATACTGTGATGCCGCATCGATGAGAGTCAAGTTGTTCATGTAGGCAGGTCGTTGTGGATACCTGGAGAGGAAGCTCTTGTCGCTGTCAGCATCTGCTTCGTTGTTCTGATCGGCAGGAGAGAGGAGTGGCACCCAAGCTTCGCCACCCACGGTCAATGTAACAAATGTCCGGCTACAATGATAGAGAGGGTAGCTCATGAGCAGATGGCAGCATTCTTGAGCTGAGATGTCCCTCTCTGCAAGCGAGTGAATGATTAGCTTTTGGATGGCTAGTTTTGCTGGTTCGTGCTGATTTACTTCTTTTATGAGAATGTTCGAAAGGAGGTCTTGAAATGTTTGGGATTGTGGCTCACTCTTTGAGGCGTACTTTGCTATGTAGTTTACTATAGCATCACTGGAAACAATGGCTTGAATGTCGATATTCGCCCTCCAAGTCTGAATGATGAAGTTATTATATCTATTGAGAAGTGGATCGTTACGTTCAGTTTCAAAGAATAGCTGAAAATTATCATTTCTTTTTAGTGTAGTTTCTTGACAAAGAGCAAATGGAAAGTTGAATCTACATTTCATGATTGGAGAATTTTTAAGTTTTCGTAAGCAATAACCGGCCGAGCACCGCGTGTGTCTCTGAACTTTGTTTAGCAACTCGATGACGTCTGTTTCTTTGTCTTGAATGTCGGCTTGTCGTTTTTGGCATGGATGGATGATTGATGGAGGCTCATTTAATCCTGGATTTACTGTCGATACAATGTCATGAAAGTATTCTGCAACCTCTTTAATATCGTCTTCTCTCACAAGATTCTGTATTGTAGGCGCATCTTTGAACCAGAGTAAACCATGAAGGTGGCTACTACCTCTGTGCTGCCATTCAAATCTGTACCAAAAATCTATTACGTCGAATTTAGCTTCTAAAATTTGCTTGACATAATAGTGTGCTCTTTCCTGGAAGAACCAAGCGACGATGAGAGGGTTCTCGCAGAGAAGGACACGGCGACGAGCAGACGCTTCAGATGGAGTCAAATTTTCAAAGTTTTCGTCTGGGGCGAGGAGGTCGTACAGTTCTGGCCAGTGTAGATCTGCCGCACTGAGAGTGAAGAAAACTGTGGCAGAACCAAGAGCGTTGACCATGTCTTTCAGTTTCCCGCATCTCTTGAACCAATAGGACTTTGTTATTCGAAGTGATGAGGCAAAGAACATTACTCTGTTGGCAAGTGTGGGATCTGAATCTAGCATACCTTTCAATTGGCCAGCAGTTTTTCCATTTAAATCTGATTTTTTTTACTAAAATGTTACCTTGACTGATAGCATTCCATCGTAGAACTGAATTTAGTGCGAAGAATCGAAATCGGGGGTCTTTGGCAAAGCGTCCGTCTTTGTACATCATGAGAAACTGAAAATATTGAGTGGGTTTTATAACATTAGATCTTGAATAGTCGCGTAAGTCGCATTTACCAGTTGGAAACAATGTGGGAAAAGCTTGCACAATGTAACCCTCGGTAGTGAATTCATTTACGGGGTTGTTCGATATTTCGGGCCATGAAACAATTTCGGGTTGAAGAGCGGAAGATATTCTGTCGGTTTGATTTAGGGGCACAATCTGGGGGACGTTACCATGTTCCAAAATGCCATCACTTACACTCGGTTCATTCTCGTCGACCTCCATGAAATCTAAATCTCCATAGACATTTCCAGAAACAGGTAGATTATGCAGCTCATCTTCATCAATGATTATATCGTTGTAGAATCTATTGTTGTTTTTCAGCCAGTGCAAAGCTGAGCGCAATCGGCGAGAGCAAACATTGAAGTCGGAGATGTTGTCGTTTGATGAAGAAAGGCGGCGAACGATTATGACGGATGTTAGGCTTGAAAGAGAATTTGGTAGTTTTTCGGAAAAAGATTTGACGTCCTGAGGGAAATTTATGACGTTTCCATTGTAAGCGTATTGTTGGCCTTGTACGCGAAACACTGAAACAACTGGATGGATTCGAGCGATCATCATAGACTCGATCATTGATAGGCAAGCCAACTCATTGGGTACTGAGCCAGGCTGCATATTGTTCGCTTCGGAAAAAAAGATTGAGTTTTTTTTACAAGAGGTGCAGAGTCCAGAAGTTAATTTTAAATTGGGAAAAGAAATGTTGCATGCATCACAGGATTTCCACTGTAAACTGCCAATAAATTGTTGAAATTTAATTGATAATGCATCGTCAGAATATTTAGGGACGGATCGTGCTCGATGTCGCCGAGCATCTTCAACTCGTCGGTCTGTGCGCTCATGCGCAGACTCAGATCTCCGTCGTCTCGTGGTGCAGTCCCGGCTAAGTCGTAACCTCGCCTGAGTCTGTTCAGGTGTCTCGTTGGCAATGGACTGAGTCGCCCTCTGCAGGCTGCGTTCTCTCCTCTCCTGAGTCTGTTCGAGTGTCTCGACAGATATGGACTGTAAAACACGTTGTAGGCTACTCTCTCTCCTCGCCTGAGTCTGTTCAGGCGTCTCCTTATCTCTTGCCTGTGAAACACGCTGCATGTCACGCTGCATCCTCGCCTGTGTCTGATCAGGCGTCTCCTTATCTCTTGCGTGTGAAACACGCTGCTTGTCAAGCTGTCTTCTTGTCTCTGTCTGATCAGGCGTCTCCTTATCTCTTGCCTGAGAAACACGCTGCTTGTCAAACTGTCTCCTTGCATGTGTCTGTTCAGGAGTCTCCAGCATGCGAGAAGCTCTCATGTTCTCTGCATTTCGCTGTTTTCTTTGAAGAGTTACTTCTTCACTCTCCCTATCTAGACGGGCAAGGGCTTGGCGTTTCTTAGACAACAGAGATTTCTTTTTAACCTTCGGCATTGCGTAATAATTTAATTGAAAGTAAAGTAACTACTATCACTTGAACTCTTAAAACATTTAAAGTTTAGAAAACTTATTTATCATAAGCCTTCTCGAAGTGACATACTATTATTTTATCATGGTACTTAGATTTATAGATTAGATAATAAAGTCTACAGAATTCATCAAGGAAGCAGTGATAAAAGAAAACTTATTGATAGGTTAATTTTGACATTGACATAATTAGTTATGATTGTTTTGAAATATATACCCTTTATATACTCTTGAAGTTCAAAGTTTTATGATGATCGCGTAAAAAGATTCTAGTATATTTGCTCACGACGTTTGTCTCATATTGCCATTTAGTTATGCTTTTACTCTTTGCTTTTACCAAGCTTTCTAGCCAAGTTAGGTAGGTACAAACTACTTATCAAGTTTCCGATGAAATTAATGGATCGATTTTGCTGGAAATCATTAGGTTTCTGCAGTGGATAGTAATGAATCTTTTGTGAAAAAAATTGGCCAGATCCATTACTTCGTTTAAAATGTAATGCGAAATACACAGACAGACAGATAAAAAAAAACAGAGATTCGAGCCGTAAGTTTCAAGTGGAGTCGCTCGCTACGCTCGCTTGATTAACATTGAAATAATTGCTATCGATCTGAAATTTTGAACACAAGATTTTTTTTTAAATTTTGCGATGTCAACAGCGGTTTTGTGTTCGTTTTTGAGCGAGATTGTGTGATTGGTTGAAAAATAAAAATAGAACGTTTGGCCTATCAACTTAAAACTTTGTATTGTCCTTGAGCCTAACATGTGAGGTGTGTTTGATTTTGATCAGAAAAAAATCTAACAATAACTTGAAGAAGTATTAACATTTTAGCTTGTTTTGATATATTTGTCAAATTCCTAGCGTGTATTGTGTGTTGCGTAGCTATAGTGTTTGGCTGGCGATGTAGCACAAATCGGTGCTCGCTCATCAACGCGTTGCACTGAGCATTTTCCTAGTATTTATGTATAACATGAATCACGATCTGAATTAGAGTGACCTGCCACACCGACAATCGGAAAGAAATAAGTAATCGGAGCCAAAAGAACCAAGTGCTTGATGACATGATCCAACAATAATAGTCTTGACAATAACACTTGATTTTGATTTCTCAGTGTTGCTGGCTGGACTTTCACTACAACTAAGTGTCCCGCTACTAAGCTCGCAGCGAACACTATTGAACTTTTAAACCACACGAAATGTTGCCCAACTGTATCCCGCACTTGTAAGTTACATAATCGTCCCCCTTGTTCAAGACTGCATCTGCAAAACTTCATGTAAAGAAACGTTGTTTTAATATTTTTTTAAAAAACTAACAAATCGGAATAGTAGTTAAATGGTACCATTACTTTTATGTAATTAGTCTCAAGCTCAACAGAAATACGTACGTACTCTTCAAAATAATGATTGGATTATTTTAATTGGCAATATTTATTAATATTAGTAATACTAATAACTTTGTTAAATACAGCGTTATTTGCTGCTGATAGTGCCGTATTGAACAAACATTCTTCTCAAGTTTTATTTCTGAAGCTGTTCGAATTGGTTGTCGAAAAAATGTCAAAACTATACTGACGATAGCAAGCTGAAAATTGATTGTGTTAAAATTTCAATACTTTGTATAAAGTGAAACGAAAGTTATGGTATCTAGAAGTTGAAACAGAATATCCGGGAGATAAATTTACAAGTTTTATTCACGTGTTATTTTAGAATTGAAATGATCTTTCGGATTTTCTGGTTTTAATTAAGCCACACTTCAAGATACAATAACTTTCGTTCCATTCATTCGAAATTTAAGACAACAGATAGTCACATATTTTGAATATAGCTTGTTATCAAGCGTAGTTTTGACTAAACAGCGTCCCAACCAATGCACGTTTTCTGAATGCGCCCTATGAGCTCCGTAATCGATTTTTCTACAACCAAATTCGAACTGCTGTAACTTTTCCCACACAAAAGTAATGTTTTCTAAACTTTAACACATTAAACCTTGGTATGTTGTTTATATTATGTGACATTTTCAGCCCGATGTATGCAGTAGTTTCGTCACAGCGATATCTCGCCCATTGTGCATTTTTTAACGCCACCCGGTTTCATTATTACACTACAATATCTAATAACTATCCACTATTTCGGTAAATAACCAAATATAAACATCAATTCCTATTTCTTTTTCTAAAATCTTATGAAAATACGGACTGTGTAGCAAGAAATACATTGATTTAAAATGGCCTTTTAAGCAACTTTTTTATGGTGACCGACCTAATCGTCCTGGCTTTGTGTCGCCTTATCTTATCATAACAAAGGGTGATATGCTTCTCCTTGGTGGGGAAGGGGAGGGGGAGGGGAGAGCCGGCATTTCTTTGCCAAGATTAGTGATATTTTTTTTTCAACTTCATACATATTCTGGAATGCAATTGATGTCCCATTTCAGCATTATTCCTGAGATAGCAATGACCGCACCATATAGCGGGGGTGTCAGAAAGCAACCAGTTTTCCCCATGGGTGGTTTTTATATTTAAAATTTAAATAATAATCTGGACAAATGAAGCATATTTCCTTCAAAAACTGTACAAATTGCTCACCCAACTCTTGCATTGCATCTGGATTTTAATAATTGCTAAATTTACCTATATGTCATAATATAAGTTATGATTTTCGATAGTTATACACCCCTGAAAACTATGACCCATATATCCGTATTTCCATATTGATCACGAAATAATAAAACTAAATTTCTTTAGTAAAAAACTTATTTAGTAGATACATAATTTCATACATACTGTTTTTTTAGTTTCAGGATTACTTTATTTAATTTTACTTTCTTTGTGATTTCATCCAGCTTTATTTTATTTTGTAGATTATCACAACAGTTTCGATCCATTTAAATAGAATCTTCTTAAAATTTACTGTTGATCTCCAAAATAAAAAAAATAAGATGAAAATATCCCAATGGAAATGAAAAAAGAACATTATTAAATAATCTTTTTGAATTAATTGATTAATTTTGTGTCTGATTTTCTCCAGCTAAATTGTCGGCAACTGAGTTCAAGTGTACCTACAACGGTCTTAGTTTTCCGATCGGAGCGAAGATACATAATGGCCATGACGCTTGTCTGTCGTGCATCTGTGACAAGGGATTTACTGGTGAGTTTCACTGTTTTCATCATCAGCAGCAGCTTGGTTGTGCAACTTTCATTTTGAGATTTTGAATGCCCAGGGTGTCCACAGGGGGGACAAAGGAGGGTGCTTGCCCCCCCCCCCCCCCCTGGATGTCAGGAAAACATATTTTTTGTGGGGATTTACGTACGTTTCATTTTGTAAACTTAAAACTAAGGAAACAATAATTTAAAAATGTCAGAAAAACAAAAAATGCCCTGCGGGGCATGCATTCCAACCACCCCATAGTGTCAAATTGTAAAGAATATTGAATATTTCAACAAAATACATCTCCTTACATATTTTAAAATTGATTTAAAAGTGTCCAAAAACCAAAAAATGCCCTTGCGTGTCATGGTGTGGGCATGCCCTCCACCACCCCAAAAGGTCAAATTTTCAACACAAGGTCAACAAAGTACAGCTCATCGTCTCAAAATTGATTTAAAATTGTCCCAACCCCAAACAACGCCCTGCGGGACTGGGTGGAGGGTGCCCCCCACACACCCCCCTTAACCCGGAGACAATTGTTTTCCTCGCCTTGCCCCCCCCCCCCCCCCCCCCCCTTCCTGGCTGAATTTCCATCGCTCAAGCACAGCGTTGCCTAGTCAAAAGGTGATGTAATGAACAATGTAATTCTTCGTATTTCGTTAATGAGAGTTGGTAGGGTATGATATCAGATGACATAAGGTCATTTTTGGGAGCAACAAAGAATCAAATCGAAAATGTTCACAATTTTTTATGTTTCGTCTTAAAGTTAGGGTTATACATTTCATGAAAATCAGTTGATTGGTTAAAATTCAAATTCAAATTTTGCATGGCCATAACAACCATCTGTTTCTCTTAAGAGTCGACAGGACTCGCAGAAAATTTCGATTCCGATGTAAAAAAAATCTTATAAAAGCATGAAAATGCATTTGCTCTGGGTTGTATGTGACATTTGTGACATTTAATCGTGTGTTGCATGTTGCATATACTGCTGTGAAGTAAGTTATTTTAATTCAAATACTGAAAACCACAAAAAACCATAAAAAGGCGGCCCCTACTTTTTTCTTAACGGATTGACCGATTGTTTTCAAAATTTAACAGCATAGAGATAAAGAGTAAATCTGTGTCTCTAGTGATCAAAAAAAATTATAAAAAATGTTTTTTCTCGTTTTGAGGAAGTGCTAACATGGGCAATATATGTGTCTTTTTGGCACCTCTGCCCTGAAATAACTAAACAAAAGATAAAACTTTGGGGCCACTAGAGACACAGATCTACTCTTTATCTATAACCTGTGAAAATTTGAAGACAATCGGTAAAGCCGTTTAGAAAAAAGTAGGGGCCGCCTTTTTGTGCTTCATAAAACATGGATTTCATCAAGTATCGTAGACTCTTAATTTTACAAATTTTTAACCCAATCAGTAGAGGACGGATGCCCTTATTGACATTTTAACTTTTTGAAACCTCTGTCAGAAATGTGGTATCGATATGAATAGGTATTCCACTGCACTGCAACAATAAGATATGATTTCTTTAAGTAGGTATACCATTCTTTATATTCTTCATGTCTCGGTTTCAATGAAAAGTAGGATCAATGATTGAGTGGATCTTATTATTTTAATTTAATTTGTTTGTACACTCAGCCAAACAAAAATTGAACGTTGACCAAATTTGAATGACTGCTGGTCATGTCCCATAACCAATCAAAGCTTGTTATTATCATTGAATGTGAGGTCACCTAATAGAGTGAGACAATGAGATAGCTTAGACTGACTTCTGATGGTGCGATCTTACATTTATCAGCCTATCAGATTTATTGAACGTTCAATTTTTGTTTGGCCAAGTGTACCTACTTTCTGTGAGTTACGAAATTCCTGCTCTGAATTTTGCACATGTCGGTGCTCGCTCATCAACGAGTTTACACCGAGCGTTTTTCTAGTACATAGCTGATGATAACATTTGTGAATCCTGCCCCTGAGTACCTATACACAAAGAACAGCCAGTAAAAAATTGAGTATATTCTTCTAACATGCTAATTTGAATACATTTATAAAAAAAAAGTATTAATATTTATATCGATTAAATAATAATCAATATTCAATATGCTCATGTAACGATGTCGATATTGTTGGAATATCGAATGAGCGCTATATCGATATTTTCTCCATCTCTTGATACAACATTCTTGGTATTAGGTAAACTAGTTGCCCCATGGTGCAAGAGGATCAACTGTGGTGTGGAACTTGACTATAATAACAACATGCTGAAAGGATACGCACCAATGTACAACATTTCGCATTGCTGCCCATTATCTTGGATAGCACGTAAGTATTCATAGTTTGCACGAACTTCTTTTGTTTTATATCAGCAAAACTATAAGAAATGTTTTCCACCGAGGACGGATATTGTTGTCCGCCATTTTTGAAAGTCCCTGTATATATATTCGATTTTATTTTTCATTTCAGCAAATCCGAAGAATATGTATCTGACTTTATCGGGAAAAGCTGTGGGTAAGAAACTATTAAATTTATATTTTATGAAGAGGTTTAAATATGAAATAAAAATTCAGTGGATATTTTTGCGGGAAAACGGTGTTCTTTGTCGACATAATTTTTATCAACCTACCATGATATTAACATTAGTTACAGTCAAATATGACGTCACTCAACAGGAAATCCGTGTTCAAATTGTTTAAATTTCATTTCTGAATGAAAATATGCTAGTATGTGCTACCAACAAATATATTATTTGAGTGATTCATAATTGCATTCCTTATTAAAAATATTGAATAATGTTTTTTTTTTTTTTTTTTTTTTTTTTAGCTGCGGAGTATACAAAAGTGAGCTGCAAATTTAGCACATTTACGATGAACTCTGAGCACTCTCTGCTGATTATGCTGCCGGGAGGTAAAACCTGCGCTCTCTGCCATTGCGAGACTGGTCCGAACATCATCTGCTTTGAAACTACATCGCTGGGTTCAGAGTGTCCGGGAGAATTGAAAGCGGCCAAGGCGGATAAATCTCTCAAGATTTATTAGAAAAGACGAAGTTGTTACATTTCATGTTTTCACCGGGCGTTATTACTGTGTTGAATGATTTGTCGTTTTTGTGTGTGTTTTCTAAATATTTGAAGTGTTGTTTGAAATGTAATAACGATAATATTGTTGTGTTGAAAAGTGAAAATACTACGATCTGTTTCTAACAATTTTTCCCATCCGCAACATTCTATGACTTGGCCCATAATAGATAATAGTCAACATTTTAAAATATCAAATATTGTATTACGCAATATTGTATTGCATTAAAAATGAATTCAATTCTATTTAAAGTAAATGGACATTGTTCACTTAAGTACCTATTTTTTAACTGTTAAATAATTGAAGTATCCTACTTCGAAATTACCTGCAGTAATATTGGCTATTTGATATTGGCTATTATGTTGTATGGAGTAGATAGATCGTCATGTGTCTACAGGGATAGTGTGATACAGAATATTTCAATGTAAGTTTGACAGGAAATTTGTATTCCCAACGAATCTGAATTTTTATTGTTTATCTGGATATTTTTCTTCTATTTTGGTCTATGAAACTAACTAATAAATATTTGGGGTGAAAAGGAGGCGGTCGTGACCAATTGCGCGAGCGATTTTGCCGCGTGTTGCAGGCAATTTTTTTTGGATACGGTTCGAGACAAAATGGGTTGACGAAATTATTTGATATTGTAATAATGATTAGGTAGATAAAATATAAACTTTGGGTTATTACTTGATTAATTTTTAATTTTTTGCTTTAGTTTATTAGTAATAATTAGTTGATTTTTAGTGAAAATTTTTATATTTTATTGTTTCAATGGATGCCGTATGAAATTTAATTTTAAAAATATGCCAAGTGATAACCCTAAGTTTGTCTTTTATCTAATCTTGATTTAAATTTGAGATCAATTGGTTCACTGTATGTTTGGTCAAGCTGACTATATAATTATGTTTAAGAATTTGAAACTATAGTTGAATTTACCATATCGTTTGTTCACTTTTGGTAGTATAGTTTAGTGCGCCAAGACGCATAGAGAGAAAAGAGGTGAAGAAGGTGAAGAAAGCAGTACAACTAACGTAGTTCGAGAATGCTGCTGGTGATGTAGCGACATACTCCGTGAACTCCGTGACCTTGATGTTGGGAAGGAAGGTGTACTGCAGTACAGGGTGGGGGGGGGGGCATTTTGTCTGAAGAACCGTGTGGATTTAGGAAAGGCAGGTCATGTAGCGACAACAGGCGGCTCTGCCTATACTTTTCGCAGTGCACTCTGTAATCTAAACACGCTGCCTCAGACTGGCTTCTTTGAACTTAGCTGTACAATATATTAGTCTTGATACGGGCTAAAGACCTCACGCGACAATTAACGGGTAAAGGAACATTTGTAAAGAGATCTTGCGACTCCTATTTGTCTTCTGTCAAGAGAACACAATCTTGAGCAGCCACGAGAAGTGCTCAGACACTTTGGTGAACACAGTGAGCTGCTGCGCGTTGCATCTGCGCATGGTGTCTGTGGGCCCCACGCTGACGACTCCCCTCAGGAAGTACTGACTCCCGCGGGCTGTCGGGACCGCGAACATGAAGCCGCCGCCGGAGTCCCCGGGACAGAGGGCGACGCTGCGGTTCACCCAGCCGCCGCAGAACTTGTCCGCCGTGATCTGGCGCCGGAAGTCGCGCGGGACGGTCGCCTTGCATACCTCGTAGGAGACGAACGGCAGTTCCGTGGTGAGCAGAGTGAGTCGGGCTGCTGACGTCATAACTAGTGAGGCCCCAGCCAGCAACCTGGACAAAATCAAACACAATCTACTTTAAAACAATAATTCTGACTATCAGTTACTGTACAATACACAATGTTTGTGGACAGGCCAGTGGTGAGGCCCAGACAAAGAGCTGCCCTCCCTCGAATTTGCGGTCCCCTTGGGCCGGCCTCCCCCTCGACACGAACTTTTCCCCAAATCGGGTACCACTGACCCTAACCCTCCCGCCCCTACGGTCCGTCCCCATTCCAGCCAGGCCTTCGCACCAGATCTAGATTACCCCATACCGGGCCCCTTTAGTGATACTTGACCCGTTGACTTAAGAGTCAACAAAATACAACCTGCTACTTTAAGATCAGGCTTCATATGACTCAGGTTTTTATGCATGTGCTATTTTGAATACAATAAACTTTTCATGGCTGCTCAAAGAATTTCCTTGAATTCTGGTCTTGATTGAAAATATTGAAGTGCATGCATAACAAAATATACTCATTAGGAAATAATTTAAAAAAATTTAAGTGAAATTTTTTAGCTAGTTTTTTTTAAGCAGTTCCTTTCTGCGAAGATTAGTGTGAAGTGCCATAACCTATCTGATGTAGAACACTTTGGCTCACCGTGCCGTTGACACCTGGATACAATGACGTGTGCTCCGACTCTCTTCTCCAATCCACGCAGGCCACGTTGACTGAGAGAGACAGCTCGATGGGAAAGAACACTTTCACGACAGCGATGTCCGAAGCCCCGTTCAAGACGAGACCCTCGTAGCGAGGAGGCACGAAGATGTCCGAGATGTCCCGATATTGAGCCGAGGCGTCGTCTGTGTTCCAATCACGATAGAACTTGCCGGCAGCAATCTTATGGTCGGACGCATTCAGTTTCCTGTTATATACGTTGTCCCAGAAGCAGTGGGCGGCTGCAATAACAAGAACCTTGTAGCAGTGCGTGTCGCTGTTATTATTTAGTCTACATTCTCAACAGAGCCAGGCTTCACTAGTGAGAATGTAATATAGAGAAGGGAGGAGAGAAAACCCGGTACCGGCATGTATGTAGCCTACTCCTGACGAAAGATACCAAGGAGGCCATCGGCTTAACGTCCCATCCGAAGGACGGTGTAACATTCATAGCACGGGCCTCCACAACCCGCGCCGTTAAGAGACTGATAACAGGTGGAGGGAGGTCGTCACACTAACACCCAAACACCCCAGTCTCTCTGGCCCAACGGCAGCAACAAGCAGGCCAAAGTTGAATGGTAATCCATTCTTCTGCTGACCGCGCTTAGTAAAGCCGTTGAATCCCATTGTAGATGATAGAGCTGATGTTTTTACACTGAGGTTTCAGTCATGGTTCGCAATTCGAAGCAGGATCGAAGATATAATATGTGAGTACACAAGTCATTGGAAATCGATAATGATTAAAATTTCAATCATGTTATTGGAACGGGATCAAAATACAACAAAAACAAGAAACGAGGATACATAAAAAAAGGAAATTATGAATGTTATGAAAGCATTATTCCTTTATATTCACGTAACAAGCATGTTGAACTTCAATTGCCTCCATTTTGATTTGAACTTGATCATGATTGAAAGCTCTGTGTGTTATACCTGACACTGCCAGGCTCGGGGTTACGAGTGTTCCTCCGCAGATCTGCTCGAAGTTGTTTGACTTGTTGCGGTAGATTCCCACATGCCACGGAAACTCCCCGACCCTCGCTTCAACACCGCCGAAAATTAGCTCCTGGTAGACGAAGTTGCGTCGACCGCAGTCTGAAAAACATAATTATTGCTTTATGTAAAGGAATTTGATTATTTGACTCATAGAAAAAAGCAGATTGCAAATAAGAAATCTATGACCACATCAAAAGAATATTTCTCGATCTGTTCGGATTTGCCTAAATAATACTGGATTTAGTGATCCGCAGCGTGCCAGAACTGCTTGAGGATTCTTAGAGATTCGTTCTGAATTATAATTTTTCATTGTCTGCACCAGTTTGAAAGAGTGGACAACTTCAAGTACCTCGGCTCCCTCTTCACGGAGAACGGAGAAACTCACTTGGAGGTCATGGCCAGGATCAGCGCCGGGAACAGATGCTACTTCTGCATGCAACACCTACACTCAAGGAAGACAAAGAAAACGATCTACCGAGTAGTGATCCGGCCTGTTGTGACATATGGAAGCGATACCTGGGTTCTGACGAAGAGGGATAAGGAAGCTCCTAACACCTGGGAGCGCAAGATCCTCCGCCGGATCTACGGACCGGTACATGACGATGGCGAATGGAGGATTCGTAGGAACGTGTTTATGACATGTACGAAGATCCATCCACCTCGACAGAGGTGAGGAAGGGGCCGGGGCCGGAAGGGGCCGGACGTTGGGCCACATGGAGCAAATGCCAAAAGAAAGGGGAGCCCAAAAGACCTACAGGCAAAAACCGGAAGGAAAAAGATTCCGGGACGACCACGCAAGAGGTGGCTGGACGACGTGGAGGAGGATTTGCGTAGGCTGGGTGCGAGGATGGAAGAGGCGAACCCTAGATCGGGATGTGTGGAGAGGAGTAGTGGAGGAGCCCCATAGGGTAAGGTAAGTATTCACGGCAAGTAGACATTCTGCTTAAAACACAGCTTTGGAGTTAAATTTCGGCGATGTTGACCTGGAACACCGATATATTTGTAAGTCAAGAGTTGATGATGGCGTCGTCACAGATGAGGAGCTACATTTCAAATTGCAACTTGTCTATTTTGCGTTTTTTTGTAAGATGTGAAAAAACAGCAACAATGTTCACGCAGCCTGATACTCGAACTTGTAAAAATTATATTAAACTAAAGTGAAATTAATTATGTAAACACAGGAGTTTGTATCTCATCTCTTCCATGCAAATGCCAATAGAAAATCGCGTCTATATCTGTTCAATGTGTTTGCACAATTTGCATTTTCAAATGTAGCTTCTCAGTCAGATCCAACCTGTATCGTGTTCAGTGAGATAACGTGTTGCTATGGTTACCTGGGACACAGTCCAAGAGCGTCCCTCTCCAGCCGCCGTCCCTGGCGCAGCGGATCGTCGTGTACGGGGTGAAGTTGTTGATGACGTAACCAGCCTTGCACTCCATGTCCGCCTCAGTCGAGATATTCACGTCCAGCGAGCAGTCCACATTGCGACCGCGCAGATAGCAGTGGAAGCGGATGGAACTGCTGGACAGCCCAAGGCAGTGTGTTCCATCTGGCTGGCTGGCTGCAACGACACGGTCATAATGTGTAGTGAGACAGGGTAGTCGGAGAGCGGAGTTTCTAGTGCACATGTCCTCAGGAAGGGATGGCACTTGTCCCCCCTCCCTGGATGTCATGAAAACATAACAAATTCTGGTGTTTTATATTGGTATAGTTTCATTTTGTAACCAAAAAAACTAATAAAAATTAATTTAAAAGTGTCTAAAAACCAAAAAACGTTCTGAGGGGCAGGGGGGGGGCGCTCCCTAACACACTTAACCATTGTTTTCCTTGCCTTGACCCCACCTGGCGGAAATCCTGCGGACGCCCATGTTTTTTTGGGCGTGCACATTCATAGATCTATTTTGATACTTCTTTAAATCTTACTGTCACTATGCAGGTTAGTAAACGGGACAGTGAGATATCGTGTAGCTTTTGGTAATCAGTTCGCATTGATTCGAATGATTTGAAATACGATATGCCTTTATAACTCATGATCGAAAAGTACAATCGATGGGATCAAACCCACTAGGAAACCATATATAGGAAATATATATATACATATATATATATATATATATATATATATGCATATATATATATATATATATATATATATATATATATATATATATATATATATATATATATATATATATATATATATATATATATATATATACATATATATATACATATATAGGAAATATATATAGGAAACCACATATGATCAAACCCACTATGTTGAGTTATAGTTATTATTATATATAAAGACAGAACATAGTTTATAAGTATAATAGTTTATTAACTTTAAGTTATATATAATAGTTAATTAGTACATTTGCTCTCTAGTCTGTCTTGTTTATAACTAACTCTTTGTTGCCACGGTAACCCAGAGCCTTCTGGTTATTAAGTATACAAATATCATGACATCTCCCCTTTTCATAAAGAAATCTAAAGTTAAATTAATCTTGGTATCTTGCCGGAGCTTGAATAATTCGCCCCCCGCGCGTTGTCTTGATGTTTGTATCCGATGGCTTGATTGGCATAGTCGGAAACAATAGTCTTGCTCCTGGTGATGGAACTATGACAGGTATCCTAACACCGGTTGCCGAAGAAGTTTCTATATCCTCAGAACTCTTCGGTGTCTGGCTTGAAGTCGTAGAGCCACGAGATAATGAAGCTTTCATCGGAGATGAACACTCGCCCAATGCTGCATCGAAATCTGTGGCTGAAGGGTTCACTCTCAAGTTTTTCCGGTTTCTGCGGAGTACTGACCCTTCTTCTGTCGAAACATTGTAAGACCTAGGTGTTTTATCCTGTGAAATGACTTGACCATTAATCCAGTTACGATGTGATTTTTTCACTAGTATGCTTTGCCCTGGAGTTAGTGGTTTTAAAGGATGTGCAGTTTTATCGAAATAGTCTTTTTGGTCCTGTTGTTTCTTCTTAAGTATTTGAACAGTAGATTTGGTATTGAATATGGGTTTTTGAAGTTTCGTTGATTTAGGAAGTATAGTTCGAAGACGTCTTCCCATAAGCATCTGCGCTGGGGATGGTAACTGATTCTTCGGCGTTGCGTTATACTCCAAAAGTGCTAACAATGGATCTTGACCTGAGTTTTCAGCTTTGATTATTAAACCCTTTGCTATGCCAACTGCCCGTTCCACCATTCCATTACTTTGAGGGTACGTAGGACTGGACGTGAGATGGGTGACATCCCATTCACTGAAAAAACCTTTTATATTCATAGAATCAAAAGGTGGTCCATTGTCGGAAACTACAAATCTAGGAATACCATGCGTAGTAAAAATCTGCTTCAGTTCGGCAATAACTACGTTGGCTGTGGTTGTTTTCAACTCTCTAAACTCCATAAATTTTGAGTGATAATCGACCAACAACATGTAGACTGTACCTTGAATCTTGAAGAAGTCCACTCCAATTTTCTCCCATGGTAGATTAGGTACCTCGTGTTGTTGAAGTGGTTCTTTCTTGTTAGATGGTGAATATTTGAGACATGCCTTGCATGACAGCACTAACTGTTTGATATCTGCTGTAATTCCTGGCCAGTAGACAGCTTCTTGTGCTCTTGCTAAACAAGATGAAACCCCTTGGTGACCTTGATGAATCAATGACAAAATGTGAGCCCTCTGTTTTCTAGGGATGACGAGTCGGGATCCTCTGAAGATTAATCCATTTGCAGCATGAAGCTCATCTTGACAATGCCAGTACGCATTCACTGCAGAATTGGGATTCGCCGGCTTTGTATTGGGCCATCCTTGAACTATTAGTTCATGAACGATTTGTAGATCACAGTCTTCAGCTGTGTCAATTTGAAATTGACGTTCTTTCGGCTCTGACAAAGTAACAATCGAGTGAACTGCACCAGCTTCTCCATCCAAGAAGTCTGTGTCTACTATCTGATCAGCTAGTGGAGCTCTGGAAAGAGTATCCGCTGTATATAACTGTTTACCCGGAACATGAGTGAGTTCAGGATTGTATCTTTGAAATCGAATCAGGAGTCGTTGTAGACGAGGAGATAGTTTCTCAATAGGTTTCTGAACTATCCCAAGTAAAGGCTTGTGGTCTGTTTCCACCAGAAACTTACGACCATACAGGAAGTAATGAAAGTGATCACACGCCCAAGTTATAGCGAGAAATTCTTTCTCAATCTGGCTGTAATTCATCTGTGTAGGTGTTAATGACACTGACGCATATGCTAAGGGCTTGCCATTTTGCAATAGAACTGCACCCAAACCAAAGCGACTTGCATCAACTGAAAGTGTGATTGGAACTTTATCATCGAAGAATGACAATACTGGTGCGTTACTCACCAAGTCTTTCAGTTTGTCAAATGCCTTTTGTTGCTCAGCTGTCCATATGTATTCTATGTTCTTGTGCAACAACTGTCGTAGTGGGTGTGTGACTTCCGAGAGATTAGGAACGTATTTTGCAAGATAATTAATCATTCCCAGGAAACGTTGCAGTGCTTGTTGATCTTGCGGTACTGGCATCTTTGTGATAGCCTCCACCTTTGACTGGTGAACAGAACAGCCTTCAGGTGATACATCGTGACCTAGAAATTTTATTTTTGATACTGCAATTTGTCTTTTCTCTTTGGAGAATGTAATATTAGCTTCCTTGGCCCGAGACAAAACTTGTCTCAGTCTTATATTGTGTTCTTGTAGGTCTTTGCCATGTATAATGATATCATCCATGTAGCAATGGACGCCATCTAAACCTTCAATGAGATGTTGTACTTCTTTTTGTAGAACTTCAGGAGCGCTATTAAGTCCAAAAGCCATTCTTGTAAAGCGAAATCTTCCAAATGGAGTTGCTATAGTGCATAGTTTGGAACTACGCTCTGTCAAAGGAATTTGCCAAAAGGCTTCAGAAACATCTAGTACACTGAACACATTGGCCCCTTTTAGTTCTGAAAAAATTTCCTCCCCTGTTGGCATTGGATGATGCTCCCGTTGAATGTATTTGTTAAGTGATCTTGGATCTAGACAAATCCGTATTTTCCCATTTGGCTTATTTACAATAACCATAGGATGCACCCATTCAGTGGGCTCGTCTTCTTTAACAATGATACCGTTAGTCAGCATTCGATCTAACTCTGCCTTTACCTTGGCTTTCAATGCCAAAGGAATCTTACGTGCTGGAATTACTGTAGGTTGAGCATTTTCTTGTAATTTTATGTCATATTGCCTAGTAACCTTGCCAGTACCTTTAAACACGTCTGAGAATTCTTCTAAAATCTTTGTGGCAGTGGAGCTGGACTTATCCACTGAATGCAATCTCTTTACTAATCCAAGTTCCTCGCAAGCTGTCAGACCTATTATAGGTGGAGCTGCATCGCAAACAATGTAAAATTTAAACTGACCTTGTTTATTCTTCACTTCACAATTCAGCATACAAGTTCCTTCGTATTTGATTTCATTATTACTATATGACGTGATTCTGCTTGATGACTTAGCAAGTTGTGGTTTGCTTGGTAGCTGCTGGTAATCCTCAAATGATAGTATATTCACTTCGGACCCTGGGTCTAGCTTGAAACAGATGTTGCGATTATTTACCTTTATATCCTGTTTCCACTCAGCCCTAACTAGATCTACCTTCAGAAAATCAACTTGGAATGTCACATTATTGTCTTCGTCTGAATCTGATTCAGCTTCATCGACAGCATGTACTTTATTCATCTCTTGCTGCTTCCATTTGCACATTTTTGAAAAGTGGTTTGGTTTACTGCATTTGTAGCATGTACAACCAAACGCTGGACATTTGCCTATGTCGTGCTGGTTACCACACTTCCAACAGGAATTCTTCGATTTCTGGGAGTGATCCTCTACTACCTTTTTGTTGGTTCCTTTGTGTGCATATCTTCGTAATGCGTGAATTGTTTCTTCATTTTTTTCCATTTCTTTAGCCTGAAGTATAGAATTTTCATTTGCTCTGCACAGATTTATTGCCTTATGCAATGTCATATTATGATCTTTTAGCAATCTTTCTCTCATCCTCTGATCTCGAATTCCTCCAATAAGTCTGTCTCTAATCAGACTTTCTTCAAGATGCTCAAATTCACAATCTTTGGATTTTTGTCGTAGAACCAAAACAAAATCGTCTGTGCTTTGTCCTTCTTTCTGACATTCATTGAAGAATAGTGAACGAAGATAAGTTGTGTTTTTATATGGTGTATAATATTTTGTAATGCTATCTAAGATGTTTTTTACTTCTCTCTGGTCTGGAAGTGGCAAATCTTCAAGTATGTTGTAAACAGCTAGTCCATCCTCTCCAATAGTATGAAGAAGATCTGCTATTTGTTTCTTTACAGGTTTGAGGTCAATGTCGGCTGCCTCTACATAATATTCATAGCGTTGCCTCCATCGTTCCCAATTTTCTGCTGGGTTGACTCCTGCCTCAAATGCCTTTGGTGCTTGATATTGTGCCATTTCTTCTCAAGTTTTATTTCTTTTTCCAAATTTTAACTTCTGACACCATGTTGAGTTATAGTTATTATTATATATAAAGACAGAACATAGTTTATAAGTATAATAGTTTATTAACTTTAAGTTATATATAATAGTTAATTAGTACATTTGCTCTCTAGTCTGTCTTGTTTATAACTAACTCTTTGTTGCCACGGTAACCCAGAGCCTTCTGGTTATTAAGTATACAAATATCATGACAGTAAATATAATCATTCTTACTGTCTTAAGCTTTAATTATGTTGGTGTACGGTTTGCGTTGTGGGTAAATGTCATTTATTTAATTGCAATTTTTTAGTTTTGACGACGTTTCTGTGTCAACGTTTCCATTAGTTGAAGCAGTTAGTAAACATTACTCATAGTATACATTCTTACAATAATACAAAAAAGGATACTTCGCTGTGAATGTTTGATGTTTTGTCAAAACTTTCACTGCATCGGATAAAATCATTTAATTTACATGATAGCTTCCCTATTTTATACCGCTACTAGATGATTACTAAAACTAATTTCTCATTTTCCCGTAAAATGGACTTGTTTGTTCTTCCTGTGTGCATTGTATTTTCTAACGCAAAGGACTTGGTTTTCTCACCTGTTGCTCGGACTGTAACTTGCGTGGTGTTCGTAAGCGGACTGCGTAGTCCAACGTGATGCAAGTCACAGGTGACATTAAGATGGCCGACATCGGATGAAGACAGCTTCCTGGTGATCCTCTGTCTTCGCTCCTGCATGTCCCAGCTCCACGTCCACCCCTTCTCATCCACCACCTCCTCGACATCGCCGTCATCAACAGGTCGACCAGCGATGATCCAGGTGATGATGCCAAGAGGCCGGCTTGCCCCTGCAGTGCAGGTCGCTGTCAGAGTGCCGCCATCTTGCAGGTCAGAGGATGACGTCACAAGCAGAGGCGGAGACGTAGGGGGAGCTGAAAGTGCAGGACATATCAGTTATTCCAGAAGATTACGAACTCTGGTTGATGATGCAATCGAATCGTTCGTGCTATTCCTATTCCTAAGCACGGACAACACGGGAGAGAAGGCTATTTCAATACTCTTAATACGACTGATCATGTGAACATCCTATAAAACTTACGCCCACCCACTTATGAAACACATTTTCTCTCTCAATTTTCTAAAACGGCCGAGCGCTTGTATCCCCTTAAAATTACAATAAGTCTGTTAATACTTATCAAATATAGAGATTATGTCCGTTTACATCACCTTGTAAAATGTTAACATTATTTTAATCATTTTTGATTTTCGACCAATCAGAATATATATGTTTAATTATTAATTTAAATGAAGGATTAGGTTGAAATTGTCCAAAAAATTTGATCAATGTTGGTCATAATGAAATTTTCAAAATTTCAAATTGATCGGAATAGATAATAAGAAGTCATTTTTATTTTTTATTTGATCAAACAAGAGCACGGTAAAATGTAATTCTGCAAACCCCTAAGCTGGTCTTCACATTTTTTTAAACTTTCAGCTCCATCGGAGAACTTGCACAAACCAAAATGTGGATTGCATAAAATTAAAAGCGGTATTTGAACGAAACGGATTGGCTGCTTTTTAGGTTCATGACAATCAATCCTTGTTATTGTCAATTAAATCAGAGATCACCCACAAGAGCAAGATGACGAGTTAGCCAGACTTCATAGGAATGCCAAAAAATGCCAGTATATTTCAATTTCAAGATCCAAGAAAAGGATGACTCATGTGTACAAGATCAGCGATATGGTGATAGAATGCTGCGAATCCATGCGAATTCTTGGTATAACAGTTTGCAGTGACCTGAAGTGGAATGTACAGACGGAGATCGTGAGAAGAAAATCTGCCAGAGTCCTCAATTTTGTAACCAGAATTTTACATCATGCAAGTCCCAAAGTGAAGAGAAGTATTTACCTTGGCCTCGTCAGACCGATAATTTCATACGGTATACCAGCTTGGCATCCAACAACTTCTGCCAACATCAATAAGCTGGAGAGAATACAGAAGAAAGCGACAAAATTTATTACTGGTAGATGAGATTTATGCAGATAGACCGTCTTAAACTTACAAGTCTAATTTCTATTCAAAATATTTTACAAGAAGCAGACATTTTATTTTTAAAAAAGATTATTTTGCAAATGGTGGACATGGGTCCAATTAATCGTAAATCTGTAAATTTAACGAACATAACAAGAACCAATCTGATTGGGATGATCACGCCACCATTTGCAAGGACGGTCAGTTATCAAAATAGTTTTTACTGCAGAACATCTAAATTTTTTAATAATCTACCAGCTAATATTAGGGAACAGAATGATTTTCATATTTTCAAATCTTTATTGCGGAATTTGTTATCTAATTAGTTTTTTTTTACGTTTGGAGTTTATGTTACTTTATAGTTCCATTACAATGCCTACTGTTATTTTAATTTATATAGTATATTTATTTTACAGCTGGTAGTGGGGCACTTGTGCTATGGGGATTGTCCTATCTAGTGGAGCGGTCGCTCCACCCAGCCAAGTCGTACTATACACTCACACTCACTCAACATACCGTAAATGCCTAATAAACTGAGGAGCAGACGAAACACTTTTACTGTAAGCAACAACATGGCATTTTCGGCCTACTGGATCTCAAAATTGGGAAATCTCACATTGTTGCGAAATAACTTAATTTCGAGCTATGGCCCACCTGACAACATATACCAAATTTGGGAACAATACGTTATGCCGTTTGGGTGCTAGAGGGCCGTGAAAACAGTGAAATTACACCCCTTTTAAAAGCTATCTGATGATGATGATTCAGATATCAGGAAACGTCGCTGTCACCGCCACAGCCTAAACGGCTGAACCGATCAACCTGAAATTTTTACCACATATGCACTTTTGGCGTCTGATGATACCTTGCCTCTTGTGATTTTTTGTGCCGCCATTTTTAAACCGGAAGTGACGTCATATCTCAAAAACGTCTGGACCGATTAGAACGAAATTAGCGCCATTCGATTTAGACGGTCATCTATATGAAGTATCAATAAAAAAATTATTATTTTCTTATTTTCTGAACCGGAAGTGACGTCATAAATACGCAATATTTAACTTATTTCAACAAATTATACTTAAAATACATACATAAGTAACTTACATTGTAACATAGACAATACAAATTATAAATTCAAGGAGGCAGTGTTCTCGGCCGCCATTCCTGAAACCGGAAGTGACGTAATATATCTAAAACGCCTGTACCGTTTGCAACTGAACTAGCTCCTGCGTATTCATTCTGCAACTTTTTTTGAAACTCAATTGTGAAAAATGAATAAACAAATTAACGGTACCGGAAATGGCGGCAGGAACCACTAAATGAAACCGGTAGTGACGTCATATATTACATACGGCAAGACCGATTTTACGGAAATATAGGGATTATGAATTCAGATGGTCGTTCATAAAGTATCAACTAGATTGTTTTCCTATTACCTATACCGGAAATGACGTCATAAATATGCTTAATGACGTCATAAATATGATAATTGACACAAAATTCACCACTTTATACTTTTAAATAGATATTTAGTAAACCTACTTTGTAAATAATTATAAATTCAAGGTTGCAGTGTTCTCGGCCGCCATTTTTAAAACCGGAAGTGACGTCATATATTGAAAACAGCTGTACCGATTGCAACCAAATTTTGGAAATGTGTAGGACTAATAATTATGAATTTAAGACGACATTATTTTCGGCCGCCATTGTTAAAACCGGAAGTGACGTCATATATCGAAAACGGCTGTACCGATTGCAACCAAATTTTGGAAATATGGAGGACTAATAATTATGAATGAAATACGACATTATTTTCGGCCGCCATTGTTAAAACCGGAAGTGACGTCATATATCGAAAACGGCTGTACCGATTGCAACCAAATTTTGGAAATATGTAGGAATTATAATTATGGATTAAAGGCGACATTATTTTTGGCCGCCATTGTTAAAACCGGAAGTAACGTCATATATCAAAAACGGCTGTACCGATAGCAACCAAATTTTGGAAATGTGTAGGACTTATAATTATGAATTAAAGACGACATTATTTTCGGCCGCCATTGTTAAAACCGGAAGTGACGTCATATGTCGAAATCGTCTGTACCGATTGCAACCAAATTTTGGAAATATGGACGACTAAAAATTATGAATTAAAGACGACATTATTTTCGGCCGTCATTGTTAAAACCGGAAGGGACGTCATATATCGAAAACGTCTGTACCGATTGCAACCAAATTTTGGAAATATGTAGGACTTATAATTATGGATAAAAAGACGACATTATTTTCGGCCGCCATTGGTTAAACCGGAAGTGACGTCATATATCGAAATCGTCTGTACCGATTGCAACCAAATTGTGCAATTATGTAGGACTTATAATTATGAATTCAAGACGACATTATTTTCGGCCGCTATTTCAAAACCGGAAGTGACGTCATATATCGAAAACGGCTGGATCGATTATAACGAAACTTAAGCTATTCTTCTTGGATAATCATTTTCATCTTATACCAAACGCAACTTTTCTTAGTAAGCAAATCGGTTGAGGCGTATTTTTTTAAAGAAATTAGTCCCTGCTCGGACATGTGCTACAAGCTGTATGAATAAACTAACAAAAGAAGTGATATCCCAGAAAAAAACACTCCGTGTAAAAAAGGCAGCCAAGTCTCTTTACTTTAAAAAAATTCAACACCGAAAAGGAGTGATATCAAAAAAGGAGCCAAGTCAATGACATTTCCAAATATTTAATCGTATTTTTGAAATAAAAGAATAAACACCGAGAAATACTTTACAAAAGGACTTGGCGCATCGTTTTTTAAATTCATTTTTTGATTCATAAGCATATGCCATTGATATACAACCGTAATTTAGAATTTTTAGAATAATAGGGAAACATCTTTCAATTACATATTATACATATACCTACTGTAAAATATTATCTATTAGAATATGTACGTACGCGATAAAACTTGTTGCCAATGTTTTCTATTAATACACAATAGTTAGTTATCTTCGTAATATTGTTTCGTGGTCAACATAATTAAGTCTCATGCGTTAAACCTTCTCATCATGAAATACATTTCTATTAATCCACATTTTATAACAAAACATTTCACAAAGTACATAGTCACATTGAATTTCTATTAAAAATTTTAACTTTATACACTTGACACTTCAAAAATATATAATAGTGTTCCAAAGACAGTTCGTAATTATTTGACAACGTTTCATGATTTCCTTCAGTCAAGATCAAATTATGAAAAGATACCCTTCTAATATCACCATATTAACAGTACTATAAGAATATGTATGAGCCCACTTCCAATTGTTATTTAATTCTTCCACCCTTATATATTACTTATCTATTACAGCATGAAATCTTTCTACTATCGCCATTGACAAAACTATAAAATAGCCATTACTAAAAGTAGCTTGATTCATAGTTTCTGGCTCTAATAGAAAGAGGAAAATGTACCTACTTTAAATTTCTTTCCACTTTTAGTATTGAATGAGGTCTTTAAAAAAACGATGCGCCAAGTCCTTTTGTAAAGTATTTCTCGGTGTTTATTCTTTTATTTCAAAAATACGATTAAATATTTGGAAATGTCATTGACTTGGCTCCTTTTTTGATATCACTCCTTTTCGGTGTTGAATTTTTTTAAAGTAAAGAGACTTGGCTGCCTTTTTTACACGGAGTGTTTTTTTCTGGGATTCCCACTACCAGCAAAACACTGTATATTTTTTGGTGTTTTGAAAATAAATAATAATAATAATAATAATAATAATAATAATGTCATCAACATTTGTCCGCCAATTAATTTCTTTCAAATATCGTTTTATGATTTGTTGAATGTATTTGACTATGAGATGTCGATTTACTCACTGATTGCCACGATGCTGATTGCTCTCTCATCAAACACATCGGTGCATGTGACATATCCACTCGTCTGCGCCGTGGCGTGGAGAGTGGCTCCACAGGTAGGCCGAGTGTTCTGCAGCGACCATCGCGTGAGTCCCTCCACAGGCCAGAACCTGCAGCCATCTTCCCCGCTAGTTGAACACGTGACGTTCACGTCAGAGTCTGACCACACGAACACGTCATCGTCCAGGCTGATGCTGAGTGTGCCTGGAATAAGTCGTGACGTCATTGCTAAGTGTTCTGCAGCGACCATCGCGTGAGTCCCTCCACAGGCCAGAACCTGCAGCCATCTTCCCCGCTAGTTGAACACGTGACGTTCACGTCAGAGTCTGACCACACGAACACGTCATCGTCCAGGCTGATGCTGAGTGTGCCTGGAATATCAAGTCGTGACGTTATGGCTTAGTGTTCTGCAGCGTCCATCGCGTCAGTCCCTCCACAGGCCAGAACCTGCAGCCATCTTCCCCGCTAGTTGAACACGTGACGTTCACGTGAGAGTCTGACCACACGAACACGTCATCGTCCAGGCTGATGCTGAGTGTGCCTGGAATAAGTCGTGACGTCATTGCTTAGTGTTCTGCAGCGTCCATCGCGTCAGTCCCTCCACAGGCCAGAACCTGCAGCCATCTTCCCCGCTAGTTGAACACGTGACGTTCACGTCAGAGTCTGACCACACGAACACGTCATCGTCCAGGCTGATGCTGAGTGTGCCTGGAATATCAAGTCATGACGTCATGCAGCCAGAGTGAAGGGAAATCACAACCTTGTATACTTCAAATCAAGAGTGATCCCGCTCCACGCATTTTACATTGGACCGAATGTAGTTGATTTTAGTCCTCGAGTCTGCCTTTAATAGATCAACGCGCTGCGGCTGTCTGCGACCAAACTTTGCACTAGAAGAAGTCTCTGCTATAAGGCAAATTTTACTGTCAAAATTACTGTTGGCGCGACCTATTTTGAAAAGAAGTAGTACCTATAATTGTTTAACGGCGCGCAGGCGCGTAGGAATAGGGGGGGAAAGGGGGAAACGGACCCCCCCTGTCTGGAGCCTGACCCCCCCCCCCCTGCCAGAGATCCTGACCCCCCCCTGCTAGAGACTTTGACCCCCCTGCTAGAGATCCTGAACACACCCAGATATTCACAAATGTTGATTAATTGGTGCACAGAATGCACAGATTTGCTCCATTATGAGGTTGAATTCTTAAAATTTTCTCAAGTTTTGCAAAACTAATTGAACAGAGGTATTATCCAATGAGACAACTCATTTACTCATTTGTCCAACATGATCATCCTCATGAATCAAATTAAATAATTACAAGTTAAACTAATAGATTCCAAAACACATACAGATTTTTCTTATTGATTGCTTATTGCTGTTGCTCTTGCAACCTTTTTCAAATCACTAGAATGCAAGTACTTCCCTGTGGGGCCAGGATTTTGTCAAATAACAAAATTTTATTTTGTCTCTTGTATCCCCAAGAATATTGCATATAAGACACACTTTAAAAGATGCCAAAAAAGAGCTCGAATTCGATTCTTTTTTTATCAAGATGTAAAAAAATGACCTGCGGGGCCATTGGGAATTCTATAAAAACAAGTTTTCTTAAGTTCCCTCAGCATATCACACATTTTACATTTCTTTGAGAAGAATAGCTTAAAATTCGATTATTTTGTATCAAAAATTCAAAAAAGGCCCTGCTGGGGGGTGAGTTTCCCAGACCCCTTGTAGCAGTGAACTATACCTTTTCTTGACATCCATCAATCCCCTATAATTTTGACCCCCCCTGTCAAAATAAGTTCCTACGCGCCTGACGGCGCGTCGATAGTGAGATCATTTCGCGCACATTACGATTCTGTTAACTTTGTTGAATACCTAATTGGGAGGACATGGGGAGGGGTCGACCAAATGGGGCCCGGCCCGGAGGAGTCCAGCATTGGTAGGCAGGTCAGGCCGGAATGTAACGGACCGGGGGGAATGGGGGAGGCATCGGGCCTGTGGGACCCGATTTCAAGGGGATCACCACCTCGAGGGGGGAGGCCGGCCCGAGGGGACCGCGAATTTGGGTAGGGCATGCGACTAGGTCGACCTTGGACTGCACCTAGTTGGGACCAACTCGTAATGTGAGGCGGCCCCTTAAGCCCCACCACCACGTAAAGGTGGCAGTCCGTCGGGGGGAGTTTGAATTAGTATTTCCAACTTCAATAGTTATCGTTAATAATGCATTATGAATTGGAGGGAGGCTAACAGGTTAAATGCGTGTTGGCTCCCACAAGATCAAAAGAAACCCTTTTTGACACTTACGATTATTTCGAAGTGAAAGACTTGAGTAATGACTTTTGCTTTACTATTATTTCTATACTAATTCTGGTTCACTGCATTGTTTTAGTAACTTCAAGGGCCTTGGCTCATGTTTTTTCCTATGTACAACTCTTTTGACATTTAGTGAACATATTCGAATCCTACCTGACGGGTCTGAGACGGTCCACACAGTGGATGTGTAGTAGAGCCAGAGGCCACGAGCCTGTCTGACTCTGCAGTCGACAGCATACAGATCTCCGTCGACATGCGTATCCTCCAGAGTCCAGCTGCATCGACCTTGTGCCAAGTCCGTGAAGTTGTTCCTGACTCGCAAACCTATAGTCATGTTGCAAGTAGTCATGTGACTTGAGATGTATATGTATCAGAGATGTCAGTAAAGCAAACTTGATGTTGGATATTTTCCTTTAATTTGTACATAAATCGTGCGGCTTTGATAGCGTATATTGGTGCATAAACATGGGATGTTAAAGTTTGCGTAATTTTCCCTTTAATTTAGTACTTATTTTAGATACCTACTTGTTTCATAAAATA
Organism: Leuctra nigra; assembly: GCA_934045905.1. Lineage (NCBI taxonomy): Eukaryota > Metazoa > Arthropoda > Insecta > Plecoptera > Leuctridae > Leuctra > Leuctra nigra. The sequence continues at coordinate 13,721,977 of OW203771.1, read as the reverse complement.
TAACTCCTTTTGGAAAACGAATCTTGTCGAGTAATTTACCTGAAATCCGTAGAACGCACCAAATTCATTTTTAAAATAATTAATCTGGGGATATGTGCCCCGGACCCGCATGCTGCTGGGGGTCCTCTTTTCAAGCAACCCCCCTCCCCCTATTGTCTTCCTACGCAATCGTATTTCCCAAAAAACAATCAAAAAATGATAGCAACTAAAAATTCTTATATCGAATGGTTCATAACTTGAAGCATATCCTACCATTGTAACCCCTCCACTGCTGCGTCAAGCTGGCAATGCCGATGATGCCTCCTGCTAGCGCTCTGCGGCGGTAAACCTCCCACAAGTTGCACTGACACTGACTCATCGGGCTGTCAGTGCGCATGTCGTACTCAGTGACGCGACCTCGCTGGTGCTTGGGGTTGGTCGAGATCATCCGGAATCCCCACGACACTGCAAACAAACAAGCACATTGGAAATCCGAGAATACACACACAGGGTTCGAAGTGTAAAATATTGGTCACTCTCTCGCCCGGAGATGTTATTACTCGTTCACCTCATTTTCGCAATGAAGTAATTTTTTTAGTGATTTGATGGTATGGGGTGAAACAGAAGAAGAATTTCAGGAAAAGGTCAGCAGATGGGGGTCAGATGGGAGGCTGTTACGGAAAAGTGTGGATTAGGGATAAGAAAAGAGAAGAGTGAAACCATGGTAATGGAGAGACGACAGAAGATGGAGGTGCTGTATGAAACTGAATGGAGATGTACGGGAAGAGAAGGATGAGTTTAAATATCTTGGAAGTATTCTGTCAAAGGAAGGAAAAGTGAACAAAGGGATTGAGAGGAGGGAGACTGTGGCGGAAAGTTTTTATCAGAGTGTGAGAAAACTGCTCTGGAACGAGAATGCGCCACGAAGGTGTAAACAATTTTAGTTTAAGATGTATTTTATACCTGTTGACGTATAGTGCGTGTACGTGGCCAATGGGAGGAAAGGAGGAATTAAAGATGCAGGGGGGGAGATGAAGTTTCTAAGAAGTATAGCAGGGTTGACAAAAATGGATAAGATAAGGAGCTCAAAGATAAGGAAAGATCTGGGAATGGAGACTCTAAGTTTCAAATTAGGTAAGGAGAGATTGAAATTGAATCACTTATTCAAGTAAGGGCATGAGTCCATGGTAAGTAGTTCTGAGATAAATGAAAAAAACTATATAAAACTTTGTAGTTATTTAAAAAAAAAAAAGTATTGATTTAAATAGTAAAAAATATTAGCTTTTAAACCTGTTTGTCAGATTATTTATTTGAACCTTATAACATCAAAATTTTAGGACTTTTTTGCTCTGGACTCATGCCCTTACTTGAATACAAGTTCATTTCCCAGAACTGCATATACTAATAGTGTTCAAAATAATGCTTATTCATATGATTTTGCTCAAATATCATTTATTCAACAAATCAGAAACTTTACAACGAAGTACATATGAATATGTTAGTGAAATTAGTAATATTATGGCTTTTTGATGAAAAAGAAAAGAGCCTTTTAAGATTATTTATTTCCATCCCGTGTGGGATACGGACTGATGCCCTTTCTTCAGAATACGTGCGTCTATCATCAATAATGCGATTCCCACACTAAAGTTGATTTCGTAATTTTGTGGACTGATGCCCTTACTTGAATAACTGATTCAATTGTTTGGTCGATTGAAAGGGATGCGACAAGAGAGTATACTGAGAAGGGAGGCAGATAGAGCAGCAATGGGAGGGGAAAGAAAAGCAGGGAGACCGCGAACGAAGTGGATGAGTGGAGTGAAGGTGGCTGTGGAAGAAAGAGGAGAGTCTTGGGAAAGGGTAAGTTACGAAAAATGTTCGGAGGACAGTGATAAAAAAAAAGCAAAAAAAAGGAAAAGTGGAAAAGAAGAAGAGAAGAGGATGAGTGGAGTGAAGGTGGCTGTGGAAGAAAGAGGAGAGTCTTTGGAAAGGGTAAATACGAAAAATGTTCGGAGGACAGTGATAGATGGAGGAACGTTCTGGAAAAACGGAAATGGAAGAAGAAGAATATACTGGAAATATACTGAAATATACTATTCTTATTAATTTGATTTCAGCTAATTGTTTTGGCTTCAATCTCAGCTAGGAATATATAACACATAACTTGGCTTACCCTCGACAGCTACCAGGCAAAGCAGCATGTTAAATAGCAACGCCATCTTCATAGCACCAGACTAGCACATAACAAGTAATACTTGTATTAACCAGACGGAACAGCGTTATTCATAGCAACATCATCTTCTCATAGAAACAGCGGCCAATTTCTCTCTCTTAGCCAGTAATAAGCACCCCATAAAAAACACTTCGTGTAAAAACAACAGCCAAGTCTCTTCAACTGAAAAAAAAAATAATATGAAATCTAAAAATTCTGCATGGAAAAGTATTGATATCAAAAAATGAGCCAAGTCAAAACTTTATTTGAAAATCAAAAAAAACTTGGCGAATCGTTTTTTTAGGGCATTATAGGTATACTATGTACCATAAAAAACACTCCGTGTAAAAATACCAGCCAAGTCTCTTCAACTATAAAAAATAGAAGAAATCTAAAAATTCAGCACTGAAAAGTAGTGATATCAAAAAATGGGCCAAGTCAAAACTTAATTGTAAAAACCAAAATATACTTGGCGCATCGTGCATATAGATAGTTAAGAAGTATAGGCCAGATGTGTAATATACATAAAATCTGCCCAGCCTATAATGCCGTAAAAAACGATGCGCCAAGTATATTTTGGTTTTTAAAATTAAGTTTTGACTTGGCCCATTTTTTGATATCACTACTTTTCAGTGCTGAATTTTTAGATTTCTTATATTTTTTATAGTTGAAGAGACTTGGCTGGTATTTTTACACGGAGTGTTTTTTATGGGGATATCACTCCTTTTTTCAGTTTATTCTTACAACTTGTAACATATATTGTGGCAACAAAGACTATAATTCCTTTAAAAAATATGCCATTTTGATTTGGTTGCTAAGAAAGGTTGTGCTTGTTACTATGTATGCTATAAATAATATGCTATGAAGTATAGCGAAAGTTTCGTTCCAACCGGTCCAGCCGTTCTCGAGTTATGGCATCACTTCCGGTCTTCAAAATGGCGACTGACATCACTGCCACCTAAACTTTGTATCTAATACATGTTATGTAACATTATAAGCCTTCTGAATATGTAGTAATTGTTATAAGATATGATTTTAGTCTGATTTGGCATTTTTATGACGTCATTTCCGGTTCCGGTAATAAGTATTCAAGTATTCAAGTATTCTTTATTGTTGTTGACATCAGTACATGGTACACGTAAATATTCTACCCCAGTAAGAAGGAACTTCTTGTGTCGGGGTAGGGTTTACTTAAAATTAAGATATAAACTATAAATTATAAAATTAAAACATTTACACTAGAACATCTCGATAATTGTTTCTAATATTAAACGTTTCTAAATATTAATTGTTTCTAGGTCTAGGCTAACAGTACAGATCTTGGGAAATAAAATAAATTCAATGTTACAGTCTTACAATAAGATGATCATTTGCATCTCAATGAACAATGAAAGAAATTGAACAAAATTAAATCAAATTGAACAATGAACAATTTGCAGGACAATGATACTAGAGTGTAATCTAAAATATGAAGATAAAAGAAGAAGAAAAAAAGAAAAAAACATTCTGTATGTCATTCAGGTATTATAGTGATTACAATAATTTGATAATGATATAGTATTTAAAAATATGATTTGCACAGACCATTAGGTTGAAATAGCCATTAAAAATAGCCATTTATGATATTGAAATTAGCTTATTGTGAAGAATTAACGTGAGTGATAGGTAATAGTGTTTTTAAGTTCCAATTCGGCACTGATATATGAAAGTTTGGGAATGAAAAACAGGAGTTACACTTAAATCATGAAATGAATAACATAATGGCTTGGTACAGCCCAGTCTTGAAAGGCTATTCTAGTAAATTATCCTGTGTATCTATACTAACGCTACCTAAAATTAAAATAAGATACATAATAGGTTGTGAAGAACATAAATTACACAATACATGCCATGAGCATGGGCATAATTATACAATATTGAAAATACAAAAATTTAAATCATATATCGAAAACTTGAGTTTAGATGCTTATATTTAAGAAAACAGAACCACTGTAATCATTTTGATAACAGAAATACTGTACACCACTTTTACAACTTGTTCAGAACCATTGTATTCACACAAACACTCGCCAAACAATCTCATTCACTAACTTTTGATAATATACTATTGATTACATTGTCAAGATCAAGAGTAGGGACTTCCAATAGCCACAACTTAGTTAGTTTGCCGAATAATCTATTTGAGTCAGCATTTCTCAATTCGGCAGGCAGCATGTTGTAAATTTTTGAGCCAAGGTAAATGATACTATGCTGAGATATGCTCTTGTTCACTCTCTGAACGAGGGATTTCTGCGCAGTTCTAGCTCGGGTGTTATGTATCTTAATTATAGGAGATGGTTGTGGGTTTGCTTCTTTGGATTTATGAACATATTTAAGAACTGCGTGAGCAAAGAGCTTGCGCATAGAAAGAACTTGTGTATATTCGTAGACTAATTCAGTCGACAGCCTCCTTGATGCATGCAACATTATTTTTAGGACTGCGTTTTGGAGGGTTTTTAGGGGTTTCAGTGTAGAGTAATATGTGCCTCCCCAAGCAATGATCCCATATTGTAGAGTTGACTGAACAATGGCATAGTACACAGTTTTAAGCGTATGAAGAGGTAGTACATCTCTTAGGTTGTAGAATTGGAACAGGGCAAACCTGACTCTCTTACATATTGAGTTTTTATGCATTTTCCAGTTAAGCTGCTGATCTATTATGATGCCAAGATATTTCACATGCAGTGATTTCTTAAGAAGGTAGCAATTACACAGTAAAGTGTTAAATTCAGGGCAGTTAGGTTCATGGATTTTTATCATAGAATGTTCGGGTTGATATTTGTTTCTCGGGGAAAATGTTAAGTATGTAGTTTTTGAGTTATTAAGTGTGAGGAGGTTATTTATGAGCCACGTATTTATAATGTGTAGCCCTTTGTTTGCTAATCGATGGGTTTCGCGCCATGAATTGGAGGTAAAAAATAAAACTGTGTCGTCAGCAAATGTTATGATTTCGCCGCCCATTTCAATTGAGCACAGATCATTGATGAATATGAGGAAGAGTAATGGTCCGAGGACTGTACCTTGCGGTACTCCATACTTAATTGTTCTAGGTTTGCTATTTATCTTCTTGATTGATACAATTTGCTCTCTGTCCTCCAAGTAGCTTTTCATTAGTTCAAGCGCGATTCCTCTGATACCGATGTTGTGTAGCTTGGAGAAGAGGATGTTGTGGGATACTGTATCGAAAGCCTTAGCTAAGTCAAGGAATATAGCCAACGGTTTTCTGTTGCAATCCACTTCGGTGTGGGCTAGTTTGGCTAGTCGTGCTATAGCGTCATCAGTACTTAGCAGGCTGCGGAAACCATATTGATTATTAGAGAAGAGCTTATTTGTATTTAAAAAATAGTATATTCTGGATTTTATACATTTTTCATGGATTTTTGATAAATTTGTTAACAATGAAATATGCCTATAATTACTAAGATCAGACTTTGTTCCCTTTTTGTATATCGGCACTATTTGGGCAGATTTAAAGACCTTTGGGTAAATACCCGTCTCGAAACTTCTATTGATGACATAAGACAGTGGGAAAGCAATACATTTTTTGATGGCTTTTAATGTAGTTGTTTCGATGGCATTAATGCCCGGGGCGGTGTGCATTTTCATTTTGTTGATTAGATCAATAATTTCAGATGGAGATACAGGTGACATAAAGATTGAATGTTCATATATATTGTTTGTAAGGGCTGTAGCTAGGCATTGGTTAGTAACTGTTTGAGATTTTGCAGATATTTCTTCAGCCATTTTTTCCCCTATGTCAGTAAAGAAATCAATAAAGTGATTAGCTACAAGTTCAGGATTATCATTTACTTTGATAATACCATCATTAGTTTGTATCTTTTCAATATTACTCTTGGCTTTGTTCTTATTAATAATTTCGTTCACTACTTTCCATGTTTGTTTCATGTCACCAGCTGCCATTCTGATCTCTTCCTTGTAGTAATCAGTTTTTGTTTTCCTTATAAGGAAGGTCAGATAGTTCCGGTAGATTTTATAAGATTTCAGAAGGGCTTTGTTATCAGGATTAAGTACACATTTCTTATGCATTTTGTCTCTCTGCCGTATTGAGACGATTATTCCAGAAGTTATCCAAGGCTTAAGTTTATTATTTTTGTTGGGGCGTACTACTTTGCTAGAGCTGCATATTTTGATACTATCCGTGATGGTTTTTAACAGTAGTTTTGCCGCAGTGTCGGGGTTTGATTCATTGAGGACCTCATCCGAAGAATTGTCGTTTAATATACTAGTGAGCTTTTCGAGGTCGATTTTAGTTTTAGTTTTGATTTCAGTGTTTTGATCCTGTCTCTCTAAAGAATGTATATAACTCTTATTTTTCCACCCAGCACAAATTGCGTAATGATCTGTCATATGTGTTTGCAGTACTGATGCATAAACGTCTTGCAAGGGAATACGCGAATTTATAAATATATGATCTAAGCATGTGGCAGAATGAGCGGTTTCTCTGGTCGGCTCGTAAATGCAGGATATGTAGCCGTAAGAGTACATGAGATTTAGGTATTTGCATGATAAGTGAGAAGAAGAGTCTAAAATATCTATGTTAATGTCTCCAATGATTAATTTATGATTGGCATTCAATGCGTGAAGAGTTGATTCTAATTCAGAGATAAACGTGTCAATATTACTAGAAGGAGATCTGTACACAGCTAATATGTTATGTGACTCATTGTTTTTCATTATATGTATGTTGACTGTATTAGCTTGAGTAATGATTAGATTCACTTCAACTCTCGTTGATTCTATCAAGTTATTTTTCACGAGAACAGATATTCCATCATGAGTGCTTAGTTTATTAGTAAAGTTGAAAGTAGAATAGCCATTTAGGGTGAACGTATCACTATTAATTTTAAGTTGGGTTTCAGTTAGTATAATGACATCAAAGAGCAAGCAGGTGTCATCGAGCAGAGTTGCAAGCTCATCGAAGTGCTTGGCTATCCCTCTTATGTTTATGTGGAAACATTTCAGCCCATTTATAGTTTTGTAAGTGTTAGTAATCTCTGGTATCGTTTGGCAAGCATTTGTGTTAATACTAGGTTCAGTTAGTTGTAGTAGGGTTTGGTGCACTGTAAACGGTAGTCCTTAGGGGTTAGTCGGACAGTTCTTACGTTTCACTCCGGTCGTGGTGGTGGTGGTGTGAGGTTGGGGCGAGTTGGCTCGAGTAGGCGTACGTCATCAACGCTGTTGATGCGGATCTTCTTACGGCCTTGTATGGCGTATACAACTCCGTCCATGGTCCAGCAGTTCTCAACACCTACGGCTGCCTGTACCTTGAACAGCAGTTCTTGTCGACGCCTGGTGAGGGATTCTGTAATTAACAGGCCAGTTTTCTTCAAATGCTTCTTTCTTCTGAAGATCTTGACGATGATGGGTCGAGGTCGTTCCTTGTCGGCCCGGGCGGCTCCCAGCCTGTGGCACCTGTCAATGTCTACATGATTAGTACCAACATCAAGCTTTCCGTTGACGACGTCGAAGACAGACTGGAACGTGTTTTCATTCGGCTGCCCGGCGACCCCGTGAATCACTATACAGTTCCTCCTGCTATACTGTTCAAGCTGGTCAATTTTTTCATCTTGTTTCTCTATTCTTTTTTCTTGAGCAGAGAGCTTTGCAGATATTAAATTAATTTCCTGCTTCATGTCGTGCAGCTCTTTACGGACTAAGTCTTCCATTGTCTTCAGCTTATTTTGAAGATCGTGCTGTTGGTCCACAGTTAGTAGTGATCTGTCTATCTCCTTTCTAAATCCTGCGAGAGAACCGCTAAGAGTATTCTCGTAGCCTAGGATAATCTGTGTAAGCTCATCTACACTCTTTTGCGGACCTTGTGTAGGCGTTCTACTGGCTGCATCATCAGGGTTGGTGGGAGCCATTGTAGTGTAACAATGGAGAGTTTGCTGAGTTTTGGTAGAGAAACACTGGTATACTAATTGTGGGGTAGCACTGTGAAAATAGGTGGGGCCGCACTGTGAGGATTACGGTATAGCTTACTTCACTTCAATTGTGGGGCCGCACTGTGAGAATTATGGTATAGCTTACTTCAATTCACTTGGTTGATCCTAACCTCAAATTGGGATTGTTTCTTCTTATAAGTTCTGCTTAGAATATTGATGTGTTGTAAAGTAATGTGTTATTTACCTCGTGAATTGGAGTTGTGGCTAAGTGCTTATGGTTATTTAGAAATATTTAACGTGATAATTGCCACCTTAAATGGGAGTATGTCCGGAGTAAAAACACAAGCACTGTCACTCAGCCGCCATCTTTTGTTACATGTATATTTCTATATTTCTATATTAGTATATATTAGTATATATTAGTATATATTAGTATATATTAGTATATATTAGTATATATTAGTATATATATCTATATTAGTATATTTCTAATAGTATATTTCTATTTCGAATATAGATATTTTATAAAGATGGTCGTCCGAATCGTTTAACGCTTGTTTCGTCCCGATCGGTCCATCCGTTTTTGAGATATGACGTCACTTTCGGTTTCAAAATGGCGGCTACAGGTTAGTTTTATAAAAAGGCACCTCAAACGCCAAAAGTGCACATGTGGTAAAAATTTCAGAGCGATCGGTTCAGCCGTTTAGGCTGTGGCCCTGTCAATAGGGTTTCCTGATATCATCTGAAGAAGAAGAAGAAGAAGAAGAAGAAGAAAAAGTGGTGTAATTTCAGTGTTTTCACGGCCCTCTGGCTCGCAAATAGCATAACCTGTTGTTCCCAAATTTGGTATATGGGGTGGTGTGGGCCATAGCTCGAAATTTAGATATTTCGCAACAATGTGAGATTTTCCAATATTAAGATCCAGTAGGCCGAAAATGCCATGTTGTTGCTTACAGTAAAAGTGTTTGGTCTGCTCCTCAGTTTATTATAGGCATTTACGGTATGTTGAGTGAGTGTGAGTGTACAGTACGACTTGGCTGGGTGGAGCGACCGCTCCACTAGATTTTGACTCGAGTTGTAACACTAAAGAGAAAAAAATTACTTGATTCCACAAAAACTAGTTGGATAACTAGTAGGTTTAAGAGTATAAAATACTTGATGAAATTCATTTCAGAAACAAAAAGGCTACTTTTTTTCTGGACCCTTACCTAATATCGCCAGATTTCAGTAGCACCGTGTTACTGTAGCACAACTTTTGTTTTAAAAGTTTTAGCCATAAGAGCTAACATTGTCGCCATGGCAACTAGCCGATCGTGCTACAGTAACACGGTGCTACTGAAATATTGGCGATATTAGGTAAGGGTCCTGAACTCTTGACCGATTGTCTTCAAAATTTCACAGGTCGAAAATGTTTGATTTTTTTATGTTTTTTTTTCGCTTAAGAGGTGCAAACATACCCCTAAATGAATCCAGTTTGACCCTCTGTAACAGTTTTTTTTTAATTTGAAGACAATCGGGGAAACCGTTTTAAAAACGGTGAAAGTGGAAAAAGTTACTTTTGCGATTTTTAATAGGTATCTGAATTTAAAATACTTCTTATATTTGAAAAAACGCAATATTTCGTTTATATTTCAACAAACTTCATCAGGCTATAACAAATGGCATTTCTAAAAAAAAAAAAAATGTTTCAACAATTTTTTTTTCATTTTTTTTTTGAAAATTTGTTTTTTTTAGGATGTCAGTTGATAAAACTGGATGAAGTTTATTGAAATATAAACGAAATATTGCTGTATTTGAAACAAGGTTTGTAAAAGGCTAACAAAATTCCTCACAAAATCCATGCTTGGTTGGATCACAATTTTGGACATTACATCTGAACTGCACTCCAAAATAAATAACACGTTCTCGAAAATCCCGAATGAATTGCGGAATAATGTGTAGATACTCACTGAAGGAATGTCTTGCTTGCTTCTAGCACAGAGTTAGACTCTCGACTGACTGAAGATTTCATGACGTATTCTATGTGTGGGCGGTGTAAGTAGCCATATGTCGCTCTCTCTCTAACACATAGCAAGCCATATGTCGCTCTCTCTCTAACACATAGCAAGCCATGTGTAGCTATCTCTCTCTAACACATAGCAAGCCATGTGTAGCTATCTCTCTCTAACACATAGCAAGCCATGTGTCGCTCTCTCTCTAACACATAGCAATCCATGTGTAGCTCTCTCTCTAACACATAGCAAGCCATATGTCGCTCTCTCTCTAACACATAGCAAGCCATGTGTAGCTCTCTCTCTCTAACACATAGCAAGCCATATCTCTCTAGCACATAACAAGCCATATGTCTCTCTCTATCTCTCTCACTCACAGGTTGTCCTTGACTTAAGACCAACTCACAAAGAAGTTGGGAGTTCTTCTATGAGGAAAAAACCGGGAGAAAATACTTCCAAATACATTAATAATAGTAACCTTATGATTTGATACTTCGCTACTGGTTCGGCAAAAACTACGCTGAATTGTAACTAAGCTGGGCGGTAGCACCACACAGCCAAGTCACTAGTAGTATTTATCACGCGTAGTTTTAACTTTATAGTTCAGATAAGTTATTATCATTCCATTTTTTGAATATTTTGAGCGCACCGGTGTTCGCTCATCAAAGCGTTACACTGAGCGTTTTCCTAGTTTTTTGCATCATTGCTTACTAATGGTATGTTAAATAAGTTATTGTAATAGGTAATCCCCATAAAAAACACTCCGTGTAAAAATACCAGCCAAGTCTCTTTACTTTAAAAAAATTCAACACCGAAAAGGAGTGATATCAAAAAAGGAGCCAAGTCAATGACATTTCCAAATATTTAATCGTATCTTTGAAATAAAAGTATAAACACCGAGAAATACTTTACAAAAGGACTTGGCGCATCGTTTTTTTAAAGACATTTTTCTATTCATAAGCGTAATATGCCATTTATATACAACCGTCATTAAGAACTTTTATCATAATAGGGACACATCTTTCAATTACATATTATATATACCTACTGTAAATAATTTTCTATTTGAATATGAATACATGAAACTTGTTGCCTATGTTTGTAATAAATACACAATAGATGTCTTCGTAATATTGTTTCGTGGTCAACATATTAATTAAGTCTCATGCGTTATACCTTCTCATCATGAAATAAATTTCTATTAATCCGTAATTTATAATAGTACATTTCACGAAGTACACAGTGACGGCACATTGAATTTCTTTAACATTTTTAACTTTATACACTTTACACTTGAAAAATATATAATAGTGTTCTATCGATAGTTAGTAATTTATTTGACAACGTTTCATGATTTCCCTCAGAGTCAAGATCATATTATGAAAAGATACCCTTCTAATATCACCATATTAACAGTGTTATAAGAATATATATGAGCGCACTTCCTTGTTATTTAATTCTTTTACCATACCACTTATCTATTACAACATGAAATCTTTCTTCTATCGCCATTGACAAAACTTTAAAATAGCAATTACTAAAAGTAGCTTGATTCATAGCTTGAGTAGCTTGATGGCTCTAATAGAAAGAGACAAAGTACTTAAACTTGTACATTTCTTTCCACTTTTTGGATAGAAAGATGTCTTTAAAAAAACGATGCGCCAAGTCCTTTTGTAAAGTATTTCTCGGTGTTTATACTTTTATTTCAAAGATACGATAAAATATTTGGAAATGTCATTGACTTGGCTCCTTTTTTGATATCACTCCTTTTCGGTGTTGAATTTTTTTTAAGTAAAGAGACTTGGCTGGTATTTTTACACGGAGTGTTTTTTATGGGGATATCACTCCTTTTTTCAGTTTATTCTTATAACTTGTAACATTGTTTCACCAATGACTATAATTCCTTTAAAAAAATACGCCTTTGTGGTTTGGTTGCTAAGAAGAATTGTGTTTGGTGCTAAATGTAAGCTTAAAATTATATTCCATGATGCATTGCGAAAGCATCGTTCCAATCGGTCCAACTGTTCTCGAGTTATCGCATCACTTCCAGTTTTCAAAATGGCGGCTGACATCACTGCCACCTAATATCTGTATCTTAAATGTTATGTAACATTATAAGCCTTCTGAATATGTATTTATTGTTATAAGAGATGGTTTTAGTCAGATTTGGCATTGTTATGGCGTCATTTCCGGTTTTAGTAATAGTGCATTTCTATTTCGACTATTGATGTTTCATATAGATGACCGTCTGAATCGATTGGCGCAAATTTCGTTTCGATCGGTTCAGCCGTTTTCGAGATATGACGTCACTTCCGGTTTCAAAATGGCGGCATAAAACCGGTTATAGCAAAAGGCACCTTAGACGCCAAAAGTGCACACGTGGTAAAAATTTCAGATCGATCGGTTAACCCGTTTAGGCTGTGGCCCTGTCAACAGTGTTTCCTTTCCTGATATCTGAATCATCATCATCATCATCAGATAGCTTTTAAAAGGGGTATAATTTCACTGTTTTCACGGCCATCTTGCTCGCCTGTTGTTCCCAAATTTGGTATAGGGGGTGGGGTGGGCCATAGCTCGAAATTAAGATATTTCGCAACAATGTGAGATTTTCCAATGTTGAGATCCAGTAGGCCGAAAATGTAAAAGTGTTTGGTCTGCTCCTCAATTTATTAGGCATTTACAGTATGTTGAGTGAGTGTGAGTGTACCGTACGACTTGGCTGGGTGGAGCGACCGCTCCACTAGATTAAAATCCAAATATAAATGGGCAGAGATTTCCTAATAATTGAAATAAAGTAAGAAATTGACTTGTGGATATGACAGTACATTTATCTCTCGGGAAGAATGTAATGAAATCACCATAAAATACACTGCCAACGTCTCCAACTCAAGCCCTAAATCTCTAAAGTGGGTATTACACTATACAATTGTGTAGACAATTGATTGGACAATTTCAATCATAAGCCAATTGGATTTCAGAGTTTCATGCAAAACAATATTTCATTGGCTAGAATTTCAAATTGCCCAACTTGAATTGTATAGTACCCACTTTAGACGCCTTCAAAAACTAAACTTCCTTTAAACTTCCTTTATCACATATTTATTTTAGACATTTCATGTCGATAGCTTATACATTCTTTGCCACGAATGTATAATTTTATTTAATGCTGGGTAGACTGAATTGGAAAACGTCTAACATTGGGATTATAAATCATATATGAATATTATCGATTTCTGCTAGCTTTATAACATGCCAATATAAATTTTTGAAAGTGTCAACCAAAGTGTCTCCATTGACGAAGTGGAATTTACTTTGTGTGACTAACCAAGTTATATGAAACTCCACAGACTGATATAATTCTTGTTTAATCATCTAAAAGATGACATTAATTCTGTAGATAATATCTTTAGAATATCGCTTTAATTTAAAACATTCTATCAAGTCGTTCTTTGAAAAATCAATTCGTAAAACGAAATTGTCCTCATTTCTCTGTGATTATGGAAAGATTTCGACAAGTGAGAAAAGTGTTCCGATACTTTGTCGATCAAGATAGCTTGTGGATTATTGAATTTCTGCTGCATAAGTTTGGTAAGCCAGTACCTCAGAGGTAGAAAAGCGGAAGTCCATTATCTCGATTTTTTGTTAGCACACTTTTGGAATGGTGTAATCAAGCTCTATCACTTGAAATTTGACTGATGCCAACAAATACAGTTATATTGAAGTATTCTATTACACAATGATTCATGTCACCATTACAATAATGATTGAGGAATTCGATACGGAATAATCAACCCCTAATCTGTAAAAGTCTACCAGACCCCCACCTGATGAAAGATTACATTGGTCAATGTTGTCAATAAGAAAATACCAAAAGCCTGTTTTCATGTACATACATTAGTCTTCATTCAGACTTTTTCTTGTTTTGACAACAGGTGTGGCTGAGTGGTAACGCTCTGAACTTGTATTCCGGAGGCCCGAGTTTGATTCCCGCGGCCGTCCTTCTTGACTGAGGTTTTTTCGTGGTATTCCCTCAGTCAAGAGGCACATGCTGGGAAGGTACCGTACTAATAAGGCCACGACTGCCTCCTTCCCACCTTCCATCCTAACCTATACTCTTCACCATCATCTCCCAATCATCATCATCATAATCATTCATCCGTCGGGTTAGCCTCGCTGCAGAACAGTGCGACGTTTAACCCCAATAAATTTAAAAAAAATACCACATTGGAATTTTGTATTTTCAGGCTGTAAGAAGACAACAATTGAATAGATTGAAACAATTTATTTCGTAAGGAAATTGTTCAAGAGCAATTGTATGAATTCTTATGTGTCCCTGCCAGTGATAACCACGTTTTTAGGGCCCACAACATTTAATTTCTAATCTCTTTTCGGGTTAACCATATCACCTACAAGATTTTCCGAATACTGTCGCAATTGACCAAAGTACACTGACGATGATTATGATGATACTGATGATGATGATGATGTGTGAGAGAAGAACAAAGAAGTTGCAAGTTACCCAGAAGATTAGTTTCCAGACGCATCTAATGGCCGATGAATGGATGTTATTTTAAATTATAAACTCATAGTGCGGCCATAAAACAATTGGAAGGGATAGCGAAGATCTTAGGAAAGTAGGTGGTAAATTAAAACTGACAGGTGTAATGCCAATATAAATCCGCTAGTTTGTATTACCTATAGATATGTGGTTAATAAACAAATAGTACCTCACATTGAAACACACTTTCTAATTATTTTCCTCGCTGTTTTCAACTTTTCAGGGATCTGTATACAGAACAAAGCCGTTATTGACATTGTATCAATCCGCGTTAGCCGTTGAGTCGTTGATTAAGAACGGCTCGCTCCAGATGAATCCCACACCGACTGAGCCGTTGTAGTCCAACACTAGCGCCAGCAGCAGGCGGTGAGAGTCCTTGGCACTGCGGGGCTTCCCAGTGCTGGTGCCGCCATCTACCAGCGGGTAGCGCAACTCCACACTAACTGTGTTGGTAGACAAGATGGCGGCCTGGAGAAACAGCAGTTTAGTTAGAGAAGTATGCAATCAATTGATCAATACCATTAACTTTACAATCTTTCTGTTGTGTCTGGAAAGGTGTTTGACAAAATACACAGTTTGTTATTCTCTGAGAAACAACAATCGGTGAAATAGTTACAGCAATTTGAATTAATAGTAGGTAGTTATGCAGGGAAATGATACGAAGGTCCATTAGACTTTCGTTCTCGATTTTGCATGGCACACTTTTACACTTTTGCACACTTTGCAAGCATTATCAATTTCAAATAGGCTGAAGTCCATCAATATAATATGAAGAATTGGAAATAATTGAAGTAGGTACCCAGTATAGAATCCAGAGTATAGTTAGAGTAGAATCGTTATAAAGGACTTCGGACCTTTTGTGTCAAATCCGCACTGCGAAAGTGAAACCTGTACGAAATTATAAATAAAGTGTGTACAATCTTTCAAATGGATCTACATATCAATTACCTACCCTGTAAACTAACTGAAATGTCAACCCCGTTTTGTGCAATTGACAAAATGGCATGCGCACGTTACAAAACATGATGAGTGTCCGGCAGCATGAACCGTTCAATTCGCTTAAGGCACTTATGATTCTCCTATCTAGTGGAGCGGTCGCTCCACGCCAGCCAAGTCGTACGGCGCGCGCACACTCTCATATAAAGGCTGGAGCAAACCCACTTTTACTGTAAGCATCAAAGTGGCATTTTCGGCCTACTGGATCTTAAAATTGAGAAATCTCACATTGTTGCGAAATATCTTAATTTCGAGCTACTGTCACCAACACAGCTACTGTACTGACAACATATACCAAATTTGGGAACAATAGGTTACGCCCTTTGCGCGCTAGAGGGCCGTGAAAACTGTGTTTTAGGGCGGTTTTCATAATAATAATCTTAGTAGTAGTAGGCTGGAGCTCAAATCCGGTAAACAGGCCACAGCCTAAACGGCTGAACCGATTGATCTCACATTTTTACCACGTGTGCACTTTTGGCGTCTGATTTAACCTTGTCCCCATGAATTTTTTGTGCCGCCATTTTGAAACCGGAAGTGACGTCATATCTCGTCAACGGTTGGACCGATCGGAACGAAATTTTTCGCCAATCGTTTCAGACGGTCATCTTTATGGATTATCAATATCAAAAGACTGAACATTATTTTAAATAAACCGGAAATGACGTCATGAAATTTAATATACATCGATTTGCATTTCAGCAACAACTGTTGATCCGATTGTCTTGATATTTATGTAACGTTTGTACTTTTGATATTTCATTTGACTTGTTATAAAACCAACCGGAAGCCGCCATTTTGAAACCGGAAGTGACATCATGTCTCAAAAACGGCTAAACAGATTAGAACAAAACCAGCGCTAAACGATTTAGACGGTCAACTTTATGTAATCAGTAATATTTGATGATTCAAATATCGAAACCGGAAATGACGTCACACATTTTATGACCTATACCGGAAATGACGTCATAAATATGCTAAATGACGCTAAATTCACCACTTTATACTTTAAAATAGATATAAGTAAACGTACTTTGTAAATAATTATAAATTCAAGGTTGCAGTGTTCTCGGCGGCCATTTTTAAAACCGGAAGTGACGTCATATATCGTAAACGGTTGTACCGATTGCAACCTAAGTTTGGAAATGTGTTGGACTAATAATTATGAATTCAAGACGACATTATTTTCGGCCGCCATTGTTAAAACCGGAAGTGACGTCATATATCGAAAATGGCTGTACCGATTGCAACCAAATTTTGGAAATGTGTTGTACTAATAATTATGAATTCAAGACGACATTATTTTCGGCCGCCATTGTTAAAACCGGAAGTGACGTCATATATCAAAAACGGCTGTACCGATTGCAACCAAATTTTGGAAATGTGTAGGAGTAATAATTATGAATTCAAGACGACATTATTTTCGGCCGCCATTGCTAAAACCGGAAGTGACGTCATATATCGAAAACGGCTGGACCGATTGTAACGAAACTTAAAGCTATTCTTCTTGGATAATTATTTTAATCTTATATACCAAACGCAACTTTTCTAAGTATCCAAATCGGCATAGGCGTATTTTTTTAAAGAAATAAGTTCTTGCACGGACACAAGCTGTGCTACAAGCTGTATGAATAAACTAACAAAAGAAGTGATATCCCAGAAAAAAACACTCCGTGTAAAAAAGGCAGCCAAGTCTCTTTACTTTAAAAAAATTCAACACCGAAAAGGAGTGATATCAAAAAAGGAGCCAAGTCAATGACATTTCCAAATATTTAATCGTATCTTTGAAATAAAAGTATAAACACCGAGAAATACTTTACAAAAGGACTTGGCGCATCGTTTTTTTAAAGACATTTTTCTATTCATAAGCATGTGCCATTTATATACAACCGTCATTTTGAATGTTTAGAATAATAGGGAAATATCTTTCAATTAGGTACATATTATACATACCTTCTGTAAAATATTTTCTATATGATTATATACGCTATGAAACTTGTTGTCTATGCTTTCTATAAATATACACAATAGTTATCTTTGTAATATTGTTTCGTGGTGAATATAATTAAGTCTCATGCGTTATACCTTCTCATCATGTAACAATTTCTATTAATACACATTTTATAAAAATACATTTCACAAAGAAGACAGTCATATTGAATTTCTATTAAAAAATTTAACTTTATACACTTGACACTTCAAAAATATATAATTGTGTTCCATTAGTTAGTAATTATTTGACAACGTTTCATGATTTCCTTCAGTCAAGATCAAATTATGAAAAGATACCAGTCTAATATCGCCATATTAACAGTACTGCAAGAATATGTATGAGCCCACTTCCAATTGATATGAAGGGATGTGTGTTGTGAAAAATATCCGACCGAACCGGGGCACGAACTTGGGACCTCTCACTTGCCGGGCGAGAGCTCTACCAACTGAGCTACCCGATCGGACGGGCGGACATTAGACACAACACACTGATGAGGATCCTGACTCCTGACTCCATGGAAGTTTTCCAAAGAAACCTACATTCTCACCACTTCCAATTGTTATGTAATTCTTTCACCCTTATATTACTTATATATTACAGCATAAAATCATGCTTCTATCGCCATTGACAAAACTATAAAATAGTCATTACTAAAAGTAGCTTGATTCATAGATTCTGGCTCTAATAGAAAGAGGAAAATGTACCTACTTGTAAATTTCTTTCCAATTTTAGGATAGAATGATGTCTTTAAAAAAACGATGCGCCAAGTCCTTTTGTAAAGTATTTCTCGGTGTTTATACTTTTATTTCAAAGATACGATTAAATATTTGGAAATGTCATTGACTTGGCTCCTTTTTTGATATCACTCCTTTTCGGTGTTGAATTTTTTTAAAGTAAAGAGACTTGGCTGCCTTTTTTACACGGAGTGTTTTTTTCTGGGATGTTTATAATTACTGTAAACGATAGTGTTTGTTTATGATATGGAAAACCAATATCAATTGAATGTTGCTTGCCACTCAAATTATATAAGTGGTTCAAATGTTTTACTGATTAAATTTAAATCAAAGCAAATCGGTATCAAATTCAAAGAATATTATGAGATTGTGAGGTGAGGACTCACATGAGTGAATTCAGCGGCGAGTGTGAGACTCTGATTGGTCGTCGCGGAGATCTGATCAGCCAACCAGGAGTCAGCTTCATCGTCATGTGACCAAATGTCCGAAGATCGCCCTTCGATGAAGAGCAAGTAGCGGCTGCAAGATAATGAGGTCAATCGTAGAGGTTGTTTAGGTGAACAGGTGATCAGACGATTGGAGACTTTGATGAATGAAGGGTAGAACAGGTTGTGGTAAAAAAAACAATTGAAGGGAACAGGGTTAGAACGATACAAGTCCACGTTTGGAGAAATTAACTTGATTTGTCATCAGGTAGTAGTTTCTGTGAGCTTCCCTACTACTTTATAGCTGTGTTTGAAATGTTGATTAGGTATGTTGTTTTGTTTTTAGGTAAACAGGGAATCAGATGATTGGAGACTTTGATGAATGAATTTACTCCTTAAAGTAAACAATTGAAATGGGGCTAATATGCATAGGACTTTCACTTTTCAGATGCGTTTATCTTCAAATTGTATCGAATGGACTTGATATTTCGTTCTTTACATGTACCCATCAATTCTGTAACGTTTATTTTGAGCCTTTCCAACCTTTTCATTCAAAAATGGGGAAACATATTATGAAAGGTATATGCAACGTAAGACGTTCAATTATGTGTAAGAATTGTATAGCGGTAAACGTTGGTTTAGTTCAGTTTGGTTAAATGAAAAAGGGTATAGGATAGATGGTGGAAAAGGCAATCTTGTCATACTACATGTGAACCACCTCTAAACTACCGCTAACCTACCATTAAGGAGCACTGCTACTGTCATCTACTGAACGGCAAAATCAGTCAAGCCATTAAGAACTTCCAATGCTGACTGTTGTCTCAAGATATGGTGTACTTGTTCTCATGCTCACCTGACCAGCTGATCCGGCACGTAAGGGGTCACTTCAACCAGGATGCGCGCGTCCTCAGACGACTGCTGCAGAAGTCGCGGCGGCGCAGTGAGCACCGGGGCTCGAGGACGAGTGTGTAGGTTCAAGGTCACAGCGGGTCCCATGGCAACCGTCTTGGCCGACACGCTGACCGCGTAGCTGGAGGCGGGATTCAAACCCGTCAACTGGAGGAGCAACGCAAAGTGTTCATCAGAACAGAACATTTGATAGCGCCTTCAACAATGTTATAAGTATACACTCCGGTGAATCAGCACTTGATATCCTGTAAGTGCCGAGTAAACTTTTTTTAAATAATAGGAAATAACACCTGATGATGTATATATTCTCAACAAAGCCGAGGCTCCACTAGTGATAATGTAATAGAGAAGGGAGGAGAGGAAACCCGGTACCGGCATGTATAGCCTACTCCTGACGAAAGATACCAAGAGGACCAACGGCTTAACGTCCCATCCGAAGGACTGTGTGACATTTACAGCACGGGCCTCCACAACCCGCGCCTTCAAGAGACTGATAACAGGTGGATGGAGGTCGTCACACAAACCCCCAAACACCCCAGTCTCTCTGGCCCAACGGCAGCAACTGGCAGGACAGAGTCGAACGGTCATCCATTTAACTACTGACCGCGCTCAATGTTGCTTAACCTCGGTGATCTAACGAGAACCGAGGAATGCAATACACCAGCCGTTGAGGTGTTGCCAGCTGCTCACCTGCATATGGTAGGTCGCTTGTTCTGCAGACACCGCCATCTCGCGCAGCGGGAAGTTCTGGCAACATTCCGCGCTGTTGGCCGAGTCGGTCTCCTCGATGCTGATCAGGAAGGAGCGGAGTTTACCGTTGATCATGTTCGGGATTCCCCACTCGATCGTCGCGCTCTCCGACGTCAAGTTGAAAACCCCCGCGTAAGTCGGTGCTTCCGGAGCTGCAGGAAAGTCGGCGAAAATCATGTAAGGTTATTCAGCATTATTCAATGAAATCATACTAAATTATTGTATCTTTGCAACGGCCGAAAGCCGTTTCAAAGTATGCACATACCAATAAACCAACAAACCAACCCACCTGTCTCCTTGGTGTTCGCGAAGATCACAGCTTCGTCGCCGTCCTCAGCCACTTCGGAGTTGCGAGCTTGGACCTTAAGAAAACAAAGACATTGTGTTTATCAATATGGAATATTCTGTCGGTACCGGCATTGAACATGTAGATGGCGGAAGGGAATAAACCAATGTTTATCACCTTCAAACTCTAAAATAATCCTGACTTATCGATGCAAGTACACAGAGCCATATTCCTAATATTCCGTTGATCTATCTGACGGAAGTCAGCATCTTGTCCTAACAATGTTGGTACAAACGAACGTAGTTGTCTATTTGAGGAAGCATTTGTGGAGGATGGATTAATGATTGAGGGATTTAGGGTTCGTTGGTATTTTGTAGATCCTTCAACAAATTTACATAAAACATGATGCAGGACATTTAGCAATAATACTTATCGGCAAGGGCGTATTCAGGATAAAATTTCGGGAGCGGCCGAACATTATTAATATATTAAAAAGTACAGTGGAAAACATGGGACACATTTTCGGTCAAGGGCATTCGTTATGGTGCAATTTTGAAAAGCAGTGAATCTATTTTTGGCAAATATAAATTACAAATGTTCTAACATTAGTCTTAAAGGTTTACGAATAGGCTTGAACTTAGTACCGTATGCGAGTCCGGGGCACAGCCCACGGAAATTTTTAAAGTCATAACTCAAATCGCGTTAAATTTGTTTAACATATCATTTAAAAGTGCATTTTTAGACGAAGTCCTGATTTCGGTGGAGAGGGAGGGGGGAGCGGCCTCCACGCCCCTTCCCCCCTCGAATTTGCTGGTGCTTATCGGACATCCTATCTTGCCTCAGCGAAATGGATCTACGACGATTTGGATTCAGAGTTTGTCGGTCAAACATAACTATGTAAGTAAAGACACACATCGTAGTTCCTACCGTGATGGAGTAGTTTGCGTCCGACTGCAGATCCCTGACGGTGTGACAGAAGAGCAGCGGCCAGGCGGCACAGCGCTGTGGTGCGACAGAGACAGAGACAGGCGTGACGTCACCGCGTGCCACGGTGAAGGTGAAGGACTCGAGAGCGCCGTATGTGAGACGTGGTTCGCGCCAGCGCAGACCCAGCCTGCGTCGGTCGCGCGAGTACGCCACCAGATCGCGCACCTCGCCGGGAGCTGGAACACAGAGACAGGCGTCACGTCACCGCGTGCCACGGTGATGGTGAAGGACTCGAGAGCGCCGTATGTGAGACGTGGTTCGCGCCAGCGCAGACCCAGCCGGCGTCGGTCGCGCGAGTACGCCACCAGATCGCGCACCTCGCCGGGAGCTGGCAACAGGTGGATTTACACGTCGATGAATACTTACAAGCGACTTAGATTAAAAAATTTTTGGCTTATACCAAGCTCAACGGATATTTAATTTGATTATGCCTATATTCTTAACAGAGCCGAGACTCCACTAGTAAGAATATAATAGAGAAGGGAGGAGAGGAAACCAGGTACAGGCATGTACCCTAATCCTGACGAAAGATACCAAGGGGGCCAAATCCGTGGGACGGTGTGACATTCACAGCACGGGCCTCCACAACCCGCGCCGTCGAGAGACTGATAACAGGTGGAGGGAGGTCGTCACACTAACTTCCAAACAACCCAGTCTCTCTGGCCCAACGGCAGCAACTAGCTCGACAGAGTTTAATGGTCACCAACCGCTCGGTGATCTTACGAGAACCGTCGATACCAATACATCAGCCGTTGGGCTGGTGATATACCCTCTTTAAAATCAAGCGAAGATACCGAGTGTGCTCGTATAATTAATGAAGTACGGGGAAGGGTAAAAGTTAATATAAGGTCAGACATTACTTGTAGCTCTGGTCTTGGCTGGAATCTCCAGAGCATGCGCACTGCTCCATCCATCCTCCGTCACTACATAGACCTTGACGAGGTAGTGCGCATGCGGCTCGAGCTGCGTGAAGGTGGCCGATGTGTTGGTGGTGGTCGCCTCCAGCATGGGTACCAACTGCGGCGGCTTGGTCAGCTCGTAGCGGTATCCCAGGAGGTAGCCGTTGAGGTCGCTGCAGTTGGCGGCACTGGGCGCCTCCCAGTGGACAGTCAGGGTGGAGTTGGTGCGACTCGACACGGGGCGCGCGCTGGCAGCAGGCGACACCTCGGCAGCTGAAACACGACATCAAGTGAAAACACACACTAGCGAAAGAAATTTTAAACATTAAGTCATCCAGTTTTTAATGTACACAATTACTTTTATAAGGCGGTACTACTTTTCCTAATACTAAAGGACACTTCTATTGCTTGAACGTGAGTAAACCATATTCATATGGAAATATTTTACTTGTATTTTCCCAGATTGAAATTATTAATGATTAACTTTTCCTAGGGATGAAAAATTGTGAAATGAAATTAGAGATGTCACATGTGCGACGATGTACTCTTAAAGCCCCAACTGCAGAAGCTAATATTCCAGCCTCAAATATGTTTCCCATGTCACACACACCAAACATACCACTGACGATGTTCTAAAGTAATACGCTTGTAGTGTGACGTACGTACGTTGTGAGTTGGTTGCCGCCAGGAGCGCTGTGGTCGGTCCGACCGAGCCGGAGACGCCGGCCACGGTGACCTTGTAGACTGCATGTGGCAGCAGCCCCGAGATGACGCTAGATGTCGCCATGGACTCCACGTGACCTTGGGAGCCGGCGCAAGATTGTCCGGGACATCCCAGCAGGTGGAGGCACTGGCAACAGGTGGTTTACAAAGTGTTGCATACTGGTATCTAGTTTCATCATTAGAGAAGACTTTCGGTAGAAACAACTGGACAGGTCGAATTGTAAGAAATTGGGACGATGTGGGCACATCATAATGAAGGCACTTTGTAACCCTATGTATAAATAAACTGACTTCAAGCTGTGGCCCCATATTGTGACAATTACTTAAAATTCCGGCGGTACCACTCCACAATGATCAAACTCCCCAATCGTATTAGCGTTCGTAAGGAAAAAACACGAATATCCGAAGTGATGAGAGACATTTAAGATTGTACGGTCATCACAACCAGGCCGTACAACATTGAAATTAGGGTAAGGTAAAAATTTTGATACTGCCGGTACTTTTTAGTAAGGATGAGGCAAAGCGGTGAATACCTTTGTGTTGACTTAAATTCAGTTTTCAATTTTAATGATGTTGAAACCTTTCTTCATATCGGATAAGAATGTTACTGGAAGCGGAGAATCTCGTATGCTAACTAAAACAACTATATAGGAGTACCTAGGTTTTGTTATGAGATTCTTCTTGGATTCCCATCATCTTGGGACAGTAACTCAAATCACAATTGCAAGACAGTATTTTGTAATGTACTATTCTGATGAACGACATAGTTCCCGACTGACCTGATAGCTGAGTTGGTAGCGCTTGATGACGCCGCCGGGCCTCCTCGGCTCCTTCCATGACACCTGTAGAGCTCGACCCACGCCCTGGGTCACGTGCAAGTCGATCACGTGGTCGGGGGCTGAATACATACGGTGTGAGATTATTGATTGCAAGGCTCTCTTAAATATTGCATTGAATTCGAAACAATAGTGACTATCACATTCGGTGGCATGGTTTGGATTGTTGTTTGGTAAAATCCAAACTAAAATTCAAGCAGTTTATAACACAATAGGGTAGTGAGTGAGTTTAGATTTTAGAATAATAAATATTTTATGAAAGTTAAGATGTTGTTGAAGACAGATGTAGTATTATTTTTGTTGTGTGATGAATAGTTTTCAAGGAACGAATTTACAAAGTTTGGTAGATTGTAGCTGTCCATGAAACACAATTTGACGTCACACGCCGAGTCGGGCCGTGTGACGTACATTACGTGTGACGTGTGACGTACAGCTAGCTTGTTTTTGCAGAGGAGTGAAATGTCGAAAACTAATAATTATTAATTATGAGAAATATATGAATTAAAAAAATATAATATAATTTCACTTTGCTCTTTGAGGCTATTCTGTATATAAACAAAATATAATCTCAACTTTCACCTATTCCCCATTCATTAATATTATAAATATCGAAATATAATCTATGTCTATTATAGTAATGACTATAATTATAGTGACTATAACTTGACAGTAGATTTCAAGGTCATCATTGCTATTTTATAGGTATAGCATTGGCTAGCTATAGGAGCAGTGGTTCTCCTTTATATTTCTACCTGCAAATGTATGGTATGAATATATTGTGTAATTGAAATTTTACCAATAAATAAAGGATCCAGAAACGAACAAAACACAGGTTAGAAAGATAATCTTCCCACCTTGTTCACTTGTGCGCGCCGTGATGGGCTGGGAGGCTGCCGCTGGACCCCTGCTGGTAATCGCCGTCACTTGGAGGCGGTACTCGACGCCCGGCAGGAGGTCGGAGAACGACGTCGACGTCGCGGCGTCCGCCGGCGTCGCAGACACGACGCTCAGCAGGCCGCTGGAGAGACGCACCTCGTGGTTCAGGAGAGGACACCAGGTGGAGTTGTCGGCGGGGTACTGCGACAGGAGAATGGGTTTAAAGGAGTTATTTGCGTGGTTCAAGTGGTTCAAGTATGCTATTTAGATAATATATACTCTTTATAAACCTCGGGCTAAGGCCGACAACCATTTTCCTATCGGAAAGTGAATACATTTTGGTCCTCTGCAATTAAATCCATAATACCTTAACCTACTTGAGCTAGAGAGCCTATATACTGGGGAAGAGAGTGGCCAACTCGTAGGCGCCATCTTGTGCTCAAGTCATGGACGTTTGTCAAGGTTGTCAGTGTTGGGTCCTATAGCCATGCCAGCTACTTGCCCACTGTTTGAGCACAAGATGGCGACTCACATTAAAGCGCCCCCCTATTGGATAATTCTTCAATCAATAGAAAACAGTCACCCAGTTGGCCACTCTTTTCCCCAGTAGGCTCTCTAACTTGAGCCATAAGATCATAAGAATAAAACAACAGATTTCTCTAGAGTTAGGACGTTGCTATTATTTTCAACTGCGCTCCTACTTTTCTACTGCTTTTCACAATTATCCATAAAAAGCGATACTAATTTAAAATAGTTTCAATTTACCAATTACTAGCTATTCAAATCCAATTTCCATAATAATCAAATTGGATCAAAAGATTTTCATTAAAAATACTATTTAATTCGCTGGAAAATAAAATGTTTGGATTACAATTGTGTGATATAATGTCGTCTCCCCAGAAAGTAAAATTAATTTTTGATATTTTGACAATTCACAACGAGCAACATAATAATGTAGTGATAATATAATAATACATACTTTCCACGTGACGTTTATGCCGCTCTCCCATTGGTGGGGACTCTCCAGCTGATAGTTTACAGAATCCGGTACTAGAACAAAAACAAAATGATAATGAAACTGGAGACACAATTGTATCCCAAATTATACACGGATTGAAATGTATGTTATCAACATACTTAGTTTGTATCAAATGTAAACAAAATGTCTTTAATTATTTAGGCCATGGGTAAAATTTGGCGTAATAGAACCGTTTTGAATTACATTGTATTTTGAATTTGTCAAAATTATATTTCGTGGCGCCTGTGGGTACTTTTTTCAAAACCCATCACTGCCACCAAATGTGATATTGACAAAAGATCTAAAACATTACTACCTACAATCGGAAACCAAAATCCAAGTTGCAGTTCAGTACAGTTAAACATTTTTATTGACAAACTTTATTAAATCTCACGGTTCAGCTTTACTTATTTTATAAATATTTGTTATACCTTATATTAATATTCAATATTTTGTTTGGTAAACTCTTGTATTTTCTAGCCAAAATGTATTGTTTTAGGGGAAAAAAAATATTTTTTACAAACACTTTATGAGTGATAAACTATTGAGACTTTTCATGCAATTCACTGATGCAATTACTGATTTATAATCAAAAATAGCTTGAAAAGTTATTTCAAGCTATGTTTGATTATAAATCAGTAATTCGTCCACCCTTCTGTGGACATCTTCAGGATTAAACTTAAACAAGTAAACAGAAAATAGTTTGTGAAAAGTCTCAATAGTTTTATTTGAATCAACATCCAAACTAACTAAGAGAATATAGCATCTTTTAAATGAGTGAAGTTTTGATAATTTTTCTTATAACAATATATTCTAGAATGTTTCTCTATTGGATTTGCAACTAGAATGCAAACTAACCTATGCAGTTGGTAGTGAACTGAGTGAACGGCACTTGTTTTCCCTCGTAGCTCCTCCCTGTGACGTCAATCAACAGCACCCTGACCAGGTGTCGAACTCCTGACTTCAGTCCGGTCACTCGACCCAATTCCCTGCTGGTAGCGCTAGCGGCGGACTGTGGCGCCACTACACGCTGCGGCGTCAGGCTCGTCCAATCAGCGGCAGCCGCTTCCTGTGTCGGATAGATATGTTTTCATTTCATTCAATTCAGACTGGCTACTCAAATGCTGATAATTAACAAGAACTTCCTAATACTTATAACAGCGTTATTGTCCTCTCATTTAGAATACAACATGTTTGAGGCTGAACCTATTTGGAATTTGATCTGCATTTGTCTGAAAACTTACGGGCCCAGCTATATATGCAAAGGGGTTGCATTGTTTTTCAAGATACTCCTTAAAAGAAATCTGATACAGCGACACAGTGTGTATGACATTTTGTTCATGACAAAAGACACTTTCTCTGTGTGTGTGTGTGTTTTTTCGCCTGCACTGCCCAGGTCAAACCGCACAAACCAATCGATCTGAAATTTTGCACACATACTAAACGTAATCTATGCGGTCCCTAGGATCGTTTTTGAACGTGATCCTGTGATTGGTTCAATTATTGTAAAAAATATCTTTCGATAGGTTGGTCCGATCAATTTGAAATTTTGCAAAGTCATTGCAACCATCATTGTCCCAAATCTAAAGAAGTTTCAGCCAAATCCTTTAATTGGTTAAAATTTAAAACAATCCTTCATGTGATCTTTGACATTAAAACTTGAACCGATTGCCCGAATAACTTAAAACTTTGCATGGTCATTGGGACCAACATTTGAGGTATTTTTGCCAATTTGAAAATTAATGTGTTGTTATTTTCAAAAGTAATGGTAATTTAAAGGATTTTTTTTCTGTAATCTTGAAATAATATTTCAAAAATGTATACTAAATATTCATCCCTGCCTTCTTGAAGCTTCAGTTCCAAGGCATGTAGAGCAGCTGATACTTGCAAACGCATATCAAATCGGATGCAGTACGAAGGCTCGCTCATCAACGCGTTTCACTGAGCGTTTTCCTAGTGATTAGTATACTCTCCTTCTTCCTTGACATTCTTACCTTGACTTGGATCTGGAACGACACAGGCTTGCCGTGTCCGTGAGTGTTGGTGAGATCAGCGCTGACCACAGCTGTGTCGTAGCCATGAAGCTTGACCACCGGTGCCTCACTCAGATGTTTGTACACTGACAAGGAAGAGAAGAGATAAACATGAAGCAAAGACATTCCGGTTCCATGTCGCCTACAAAAAATAAATAGAGAAAAATGATATTATATTATGTTACTCAATTATATATTAAGGGCCGGTCTTTCATTGCCTTTGCTTACTTTTATACAGTCAATTAGGACTATATTGCCATGGCAACAACCAATGACATTCCTAGAATAACCACTAACTGTTAAGAGCTAATTGAGACTTAAGCAGAGTATTGAAAGACCGGGCCTTAGTATACCACTGGATCGACATACAGAAATCGTATTTTTGGTATGATGATCTTTTCTCATCAACTGTCCTCTTTGATCGCACACTTTCTCTCAGTTCAAGATCTTTGACAATTAACAAGTGTGCAGTAGAATTAGTACAAAAAATTGACTGAACGAAATATTATAGAGTGGAGGTCAAATATCTTCCATTTGAATGGATTATCTTGCCCGCTCTCAAATCTCTGGTTGAACATTCAGCCAACTGAACTGCTATCATATTCAGGTTGTCTATAAGGTTGGAATGTGTAATTTCCGCCTCACAGATGTCACTCACGTTTCTGACAGAACGGAGGGAATCTTCCATCGACGCAGCCATCGTGACAGACCCCGGTGTAGATGTCGCATGTTTCTCCCGCACATCTGCCGCAGCGCTGGCGACATCCGGCGCCGTATTCACCGGCCTCGCATTCTACAAACATCGGAGCATTTAGAAACAGAGGGAGAAGTCATGGTTCAGACTATCTGAAGAAATAATCCCACATCAAAACGATTCAAAATACCCATAACAATTTGTTACAGACAATGTTGCAAATGGGGTGCGTTCTCTTTTGGAAATAATTGATTCGCTTGTCGTATGAGTACACCTTACATTTGAATGAAACAGCCATGTCCCGATAATCTACCGCAAATCTAAACGTAATTTCGATGTTTATTTGGATCTGGAGGCCTATTCTAGAATGGATCCCAATTCCATTCTAATGGAATCCGGTCACAGCTATAGGGATTAACTTGCATGGAATCGAATTCCATCAGAATTGAGAATTTCAAAGTTCTAGAATAGGGCCCCTGGTATGTATGTCAACGTTGTGTCCTTTTTCTTAGCCACGAATTTTGACAATTGGTCGAATATTCCTATACAATTAAAATACAGTTAGAGGTGTATAAGATTGATTTAAACCTCCATAGCAACCTCCGGTTGGATGTTATTTAATCCTTAGTTGTTTGAGGATAGAATGATACTTGCCTGTGTCGCAGAGTAAGCCCTTGTACCCCGGAGCACACCTACAGCCAAGCTGAGGTCGACACATCACCATGTTGCGACATCCTCGTAGACTCAACGAGCACACGCCTCCACAGTCATTGCCGTAGCGGTTAGCCCCGCAACCTGGCAACATTGTAATTCAATACTTATCAACGCTTGGGATTTGAATCCTAAAGTATCCAGTCGCCTTTAATTATTGTAAGAACCATAATATTTCAATGCAACTACAAAAATGGAACTTCTAAAACCTACACCAATTTTATAAGAATTTTATTAGCTTACTAATAATGATAATTTTATAATTTTAATATCTCTGATCATTACTGCGTTTAAATGCCTACATTACAGAGTCTTGTAGGCTAGTACGCTCTGTGTTTAAAGCTTGAGATTTTATGAATGTAATCTTTAAAATATCTTAAACCTTATATGGTAGGAATGTTTCTACTTGACAATCTTACAGTATTGATCCTCTTTCAAGGACATTCTCGAACTTGTTGAGACATGTTACCATACCTTCTGCGCACGCGCTGCCTGTGAAGCCTGCAGGACACACACATTGCGCATGCGTCGTCTCCATCATGCCTCCGTTCTCACAGCTGGCGTGATGCTCGAGAACTGAAAACAAATGGTTGGATTCAATCAAGAAGGTGGCGAACAAAGTAAATACATTGGAAGCGCCGTGAGAAATAGGTGATGGAGCTGCGAAACTATTGTTACTGTCAATGGGTTTGTTCCCGCAAAGCTCAGCATAGACGGCGCCACTACGTTCACTGCTATCAATGCCTTCTTCAAATCTATAGTTGCTATGGCAACGGATTTTATATCAAGTGAAAAAAAAGAAGAATAAGAAAGTAAAGTCATCTCATAGCTTAAAATGTAAGTATTTAAAACTATACTTTAACATAAAAGGCAAACACATTTAATTTTAATCTATTACCTTCACTCGAAACATAAGAGTTTGGAATTATATTGAGAAAGTAAATGCCAAAGACAAGACTTTTAAAATCAACATGGGTGGACTGTGATTCTTGCATGCACATGCCCTAATCTGGCGGCGCCATTTTTAAGCAGGAAATACGCTAGCTATTCTGGTGAGAGCAAATGGCAGTGTACCATTACTTGGGACTATCCTTAACAATATGCTGCCATTTTAAAAAGTTATTATTCTAGTTTAGAGTAAATTGTCTTTTTATTCGGATAACTAGAGGGTCCCGTCATGTATAACATGACCAATGCGCACCAGTGAGGTATGCATAAATATTAAATATAAAAAGACAGCAATATTTGTCAGCAGATTGTGCGTCGTTAATACACACGTTACGTAATTAACAGACCAAATGCCCAACAAAATACGTAAATGAGGTACGAAGGAAGGCAATTTAATCATACCTATTATGGTAAATCAATTACATAAGTCTTCAAATGTAAACCATGACCATGAGTATTTGTAAGAAAATTAAGAAAATGTATAGTGTCATAATGCGCCGTTAAAATATAGGTGAAGTTGATATCGTGACCCGATACACACGACACATTCTTTAATTGTGATACCAATTCATAGTTTGCACGTGACATCATCTCATTGTTGAGAGGCCATATTGGTGTAACGTGTCAGAACGGCTGTCAATCTGTGTTTCGGTATTGTGGTGATATAATGGTTACCTGTGCAATAAACTGCAGAAGAAATTCTTATGGGTATAAAACCACCTCATATACCAAATATCTTTGATTAACCGCTTATAATTAGCATTAATCGACTTGACATCTGTAAAATGGTTGAAATTTACTTTTTTACATTGTTGATGAAAAACAAATGGAGCTCGTGCAAACTATGAATGCATGGTGAGCTTCATTATATCCGTTTCTCTGAGGTCAGAGGTAGGTATAAGAGCGGAAGGTCATATGTTTTGGATTTCTCAGTGCACACTTTTGGAATGGTAATCAAGCTCTATAAGTACCTACCATTGGACTGATGTTAACAAATACAGTTATATCTAGTCGGGCGCTAGCTCGACGCTGCCAAGCACCGCTCTAATACAACGTGCGAGCTACTACCAGACTTATACTGCAAGCGCTTCGGGCCCGATTTCGGGGTGTCAGTACGCATGCAAGCATTTAGAAATGAAAGTTGAAAACCATGGTTATCGGGTATATTTAGCCACCTGACAACACCTAACCAAATATCAAAGTGCTGCGATCATCCCTTCGGGGTGAATTTTGGGCCTCAAACATGCAAGGATTAACTTTCATGTTAGTTAGTTAGTTAGTTAGTTAGTAAATTAGTTAGTTAGTTAGTTAGTTAGTTAGGCACGGCCGGTTGGTTTGCCCATCTCCACAGGTTACACGGTTTGGTCTAGAGAGTTGAAATTTGGCAGAGACATAGAGTCATATTTATAGCAGTGCCCTTTGAAAGAAAATCTGAAACATTTTGACCGGAAGTGAAGTTATTACAATTTTAAATTTTAAATATTTTAAAAGTCAAACGGGTCCATCGAGAGTTTTGAAATTTGGCAACAATAAAGACAATGTATTGCTAGACACTCCACTTCAAGAAAAATCAATAAATTTAAACCGGAAGTGGGAAAATTATCAATATTTACGTTCCGCCCTTCTTCTTTGATACACTAAACAGCGGCTCTAATTTCCATCGGGCTGATAGCTCAGTTAGGAAGGTAGCTGGCTTCGACATCTGCATAACACGTTCGATTCCCGATCCCGGAAAACTTTTTTTTTCAAATATTATTTTTTAATTTGTATAAGCGATGATACCTTCATGGATATATATTCAAATGAGAGGTCCAGGGATGCTGTGAAGATCATCAATAGACCGAAACATCGCAATCGCGGCACGCCAGTTGCCATCGTGAACACTGAAGATATCAGGGAAACAGAATATACTCGCACGTCGTTTTACGTTCCGCTATTCTTCTTTGATACTATACAGACTGCTTTGGTTTCTGTGTGGCGAATTGGCTCGATCACATGAGGCATGAGACTTCGAACACGGCGTTGACGGGTTCGATCCCCGTACCAAACGTTTTATTTTTTATCTTTTTATTTACTTAAAAAATGTTTAACCTTCTTGTGTATATATTCAAAATGTTAATCCGAATTTATTCAACGATTACAATAGCTACTCTTCTTAATATTATTCTCATTGGACTCTAATAATGATTGTCAATGTACACGTTGTACGTAAAGTTGTGCAATAAAACAATTCGTGGTCATGCTAATCAACAGAATCTTGGTGGCTCAGTTACTAAACTAGAAACAACACAAGAAAGGCTCCATTACTGGGTGCATTAGGTTGTCACAGCTTTTAATTTACTAGAATTATTTAATTATGTAAAATTCAGTTAATTAAGTAAATAGTATAAATTCAGTAAAGGCTCCATAACTAATATTCAGAGTATTAGGTGTTTACAACTTTTCATTTGTCACACTTATTTAATTATTTAAAATACAGTTAATTTGTCAATATTGGTGGCTCAACAAGAAACAAGAACAACACGAAACAAGAAACCACACAAAAAGGCTCCATTACGTGCATACATTACGTGATCATAACTTTAAGTTTCTAAAATTAATTTTATTATTTTAATTATGCTAATTTGTCAATCTTGATGGCTCAGTTACGAAACAATAAACCACACAAAAAGGCTTTATTACTAGGTATATTAGGTGCTCTGCTCCTAATACTCTAAGAGACTAATGCTCTGGTAGGGGAAATGTGTCAAAGCTCTAAATAATAGCTATAAATCATGTTTCTCAAATGAATTATTAATTTGATCATGTGTATGGATAAATATTGCGTATTATTATTAACTTGTACTTACTTAAATATCTTTCTTCCACAAGTAATCACTCTAATTATGAGATTTGGATTGCTGCTGTCAGATTTGTTTAATCCCTATTCTTTTATGTAGGTTGCTATAGCAACCTTTTCTCACGCAGGATACCTATTAGGTGTTCACAACTTTTAATTTGTAAAATTATTTTTTATTATATTAATGTTAATTTGTCAATCTTGGTGGCTTCGCTGTCCGTCGGCATTATAGCACAGTTGTCTAAAGCAGCTTGCTTCGACACAGGCATACCCTGTTCGAATCTCGGTCCTGGAAAAAAACTTTTTTTCCTATTATTCCTTTTTAATTTGTATAAGCGATGATTCCTGGATAAATTTTTAATAAATGAGACTACCAATGGATGCTGTAAAGATCATCAATAGACAGAAACATCGCCATCGCGGCACGCCGGTTGCCATCGTGAACAGTGAAGATATCAGGGAAACAGGAATTGCGCACGTCGTTTTACGCTCCACCTTTCTTCTTTGATATACTTCACAGGTTTATATTTCAGTGTGGCGAATTGGCTCGGTCACATGAGGCAAGTGACTTCGATCACGGCGTTGCCGGGTTCGATCCCCGTAACAAACGTTTTTTTTTTTTATCTTTTTCTTTACTTAAAAAATGTTTAACCTTCTTGTGTATATATTCAAAACGTTAATCCGAATACATTCAACGATTACATAGCTACTCTTTTTAATATTATACTCATTGGACTCGAATAATGATTGTCAATGTACACGTTGTACGTAAAGTTGTGCAATAAAACAATTCGTGGTCATGCTAATCAACAAAATCTTGGTGGCTTAGTTACTAAACTAGAAACCACACAAAAAAGGCTCCATTACTGGGTGCATAGGGTTGTCACAGCTTTTAATTTATCCGAATTATTAAATTATGTAAAATTCAGTTAATTAAGTAAATAGTAAAATTCAGTAAAGGCTCCATTACTGATATTCAGTGTATTAGGTGTTTACAACTTTTCATTTCATCACCCGTCATACTCCTTCCCACCAGCACTATAAACACCAGGTGGCTCAGCTAGTTAATCTTAACTAAGTTCCTTTTAAGTTACATTGCCTTCCAAAAACCATCCGGATTTTATTTTAAATGTGTTGTAAACATCTGTAAGCCTGCACGCTTTACCAATTGAGTTTATCCTTCGGAACTTTGACATAAAAAAGTGAACATGGGAGAATTTAAAAATGAGGAAACGCATTTGCAATCATCTTTCGTGTACCTTTCAGTTTACCAAGTGGCGACAAATACGCGTTTTACGAGATGAACGCACAAATTCCGGTCTACACCGGAACAATACACCTACAATTTACGTTATTCACATGACTCAAAGCTGTGAACTTTTAACAAATTATAATTTGATATAACTCAAATTCAACCAAAAGAAATTGACCCTTTCGTTATACTAACTTCGGAACTATTGAAAGAAAAACAGAAAACTTTAGACAAGAAGTGACGTTGTTGGCGTTAACTGAATGATAGGTAACACTTAATGATCAGTGAAAGCTGCTATAAACTTATACCTCATATGACATGTTGTACAAAAACAAAAACTTGTAAAAAAAACTGCCAAGCACCTTCCCACTTAAAACAATTGAGATCTAAAAGAAGGGCGAAGCAATAATATATTGTTTAAACATTTTCGCACTTAAAATTCGTGAAATCATTTCGCCCAGTTACTGCCGCCAAGCACAACACTAAAAACCTAATGTTGTGTCCAAATTTGAAGAATACAATCTAAGTGAACCATCATTGTAAGCTTTAACAAAATTATAAAAATTAAAAACGACTTAAAAATAAATTTAAAATCGAAATTAAAAAAATTAAAAATTAAGCTTGGCGCATTGAATTTGCACCGACCATATTGTAGACTTCCTCTATCTTCTTCCTACTTTCTGTCTTTCTTCGGCTCCTTTATCGTCATCTTCTTTCTTATGTTGCCTTCTTCTTGACACAATGCGCCTAGCTTTATTTTTAATTTTTTTAATTTCGATTTTAAATTTATTTTTAAGTCGTTTTTAATTTTTATAATTTTGTTAAAGCTTACAATGATGGTTCACTTAGATTGTATTCTTCAAATTTGGACACAACATTAGGTTTTTAGTGTTGTGCTTGGCGGCAGTAACTGGGCGAAATGATTTCACGAATTTTAAGTGCGAAAATGTTTAAACAATATATTATTTCTTCGCCCTTCTTTTAGATCTCAATTGTTTTAAGTGGGAAGGTGCTTGGCAGTTTTTTTTACAAGTTTTTGTTTTTGTACAACATTGAAGTAAAGGTACCCTTACAGAAGGCCCATGTCACCATTACAAATATGATTGGATGAAGAATTCAGCTCAGAATTACTGGTTATTGAGATCACTTTAAGAATCATTAAAATTGATTTCCGCCCATCTGCCTCTAAGGTACCTATCAGTATGCAATGTAAAAATTTAAGCATTGATGTTTAAAACATTACCAACAGTAACTTGACGTCGTTTACATGACTCAATACTAATAGACCACATTTTAAATTATCTAGTTAGCTCTGCTTTTCAAAAAATGTCATATGCAGTACCGTGATCCTCATATCTATTCATATTATGATCCATTGTTGAAAAACACTAATAGATATGAGGATCACGGTACTGCATATGAAATTTTTTGAAAAGCAGAGCTACCTAGATAATTTAAAATGTGGTCTATAAGAAACGAAGGAAAATTATTTCCCAAGAAAATGTATAATATAACTCCATCGACTTTGGTTTGATCATGTTCACGGCCTACGAAATTCAGAGCAAGAGAAAATAAGAAAAATAACATTTGAAGTTTCTTGCCGAGATGACGTTTTTAATGTCATGTGCTGGTTTAGACCGTATTAGTATCTTATTATGAATTTATTATAATTACAAAAGGATAAGAGTTTCGGTTATTAATTTATTCACAAAAGGCAGAAGATGTAGTTTTAGACATGATGGCAATAAAACGCCTCCATCTTAGTTATAGTTTTCAATAAATACCAATGTCAAATCGAAGCGCGCAACCGTTCCTGACAGACAGACAGACAGACAGACACACAGACAGAACTGGGTAACTATAAGTAAGATTCGTAGAAAGGGTTGAGATTTCAGACGTTTTGGCAGTGCGGGAAAACTCTGGCTATAATGAGCACAAAATAACCTCGCTGCCGACGGGCCATCAACCATCATTATACTAATTTCATCAATATTGAAACATTGTTGTCTTAAACGAAGCATAATTCCTTCACCGACTCCTTCACCGACTCCTTCACCGATTCCTTCACCGACTCCACTTACCAAAGCTCCTGTTCGTCTGAGAAACATCGAACCCGGGACTTCGGACAACTGTCCTCGCTTTGGATGCAATTTTCAGGATTTCCTCTGAAAACAAAAAATAAAATATGAAGTATAATCGCTGGAATCCAGAAGTCATTAACTGATTCTCAGATGATTCTAGACGTAAGACAACGCAGCTACACTCTCGTGTGATTTAACATTGACATTTTCTTCTGAGCACTAACGCTTCTTCAGACAAAATCTTATAATGATTTACCTAACTATTTAGTGAAGACTTTCAGAACTCCTTCCACAAGTGCCCCGAACAAAGTAAATCTTAATTGACGACTTGCATATGAAGCCTGGTGACCTTGCCATAGGTAAGAATGAAGGATTTCTGTCTGTGTTTGTATTTCTTCAAGCTCCACTAAAATCCCAACACAAAATCAAACTTTAAGGCTTGTCAATTACGTTTGCCGTGTAAGATTGACCGTGTATGGGCCACTGAAGATGTAAGAGGTTTACCATTTTGGTTTTAAGACGCTTGTTCGTACCTTGAGCGCTGCAGCCGGCGATCCTCTGCACTAGAAGCTTGCCTCGCTGTCTGCTGCCCGTGGCGACCACTCGAACCTTCTGACCACGTGAACCACCAGGCAGCGCTAGCATCAGTCTGTGTCGTGACCACGCCCCCAGCTCACTCTGCAGACAATTCAACATCATGTGTCATGTAATACACTAGCAGCTTGCCGCGCTGACTGCTGCCCGTGGCGACCACTCGAACCTTCTGACCACGTGATCCGCCAGGCAGCGCTAGCATCAGTCTGTGTCGTGACCACGCCCCCAGCTCACTCTGCAGACAATTCAACATCACGTGTCATGTAATACACTAGCAGCTTGCCGCGCTGTCTGCTGCCCGTGGCGACCACTCGAACCTTTTGACCACGTGATCCGCCAGGCAGCGCTATAGCATCAGTTTGTGTCGTGACCACGCCCCCAGCTCACTCTGCAGACAATTCAACATCACGTGTCATGTAATACACTAGCAGCTTGCCGCGCTGTCTGCTGCCCGTGGCGACCACTCGAACCTTTTGACCACGTGATCCACCAGGCAGCGCTATAGCATCAGTTTGTGTCGTGACCACGCCCCCAGCTCACTCTGCAGGTACAAGAAGTGGTATGAGAATGAACATTCGCATGCAAGTGAAGAATATTGTAGTGGTATCATGGAAATAATCCTAACGCAACCACTGATATTTGGTTCAGCGAAGAGTTTGCTACATCACATACAGCGATATTTCATCGTTAACGAAGTACCAACTATTCAAGAACATTTGTGAAATTATTGGGCTAATGTGGAATCATTTTATTAGCCGACAACTATTGAGTGTGTTAAGCATTCCCGATGTACTCATTCATTTATAGAAGGAGTTATGGTTTAACCCGTTAACCCAGGATTAAAGCAGATATTCAAACAAAAAGTTTTGGCATTTTACTTGAAACCGGTTTCATGTGGGTTATGTCCTCAATGGTTGCTACGGCACGCATGATTTTATGACGAATGATAGAAATAATTATAATTTAATAGACCGGCTAAGAAATTAATGCAAATGGTATTTGGAATAGCGGGCTGTTGAAGAATCCAAAATTAATATTACTAGGAAAACGCTCATTGTAACGCGTTGGTGAGCCAGCACCGATACGCTCACATTCTTAATCGAAAACAGTCCACCCAGTCAAAGATATCTAACCATGACTACAAAATTACTGTTTTTCATTGCAACTTAACATGTAAACACTCTGGAACCATTGTACAAAGCACAATACATTTGATTCTTTTCGATCAAGGGTTGACATCATCTCCATACCTCTTTGGGCTGAACGCGTTCTTGGACATCGCTGACCGAGTCTTTGGTCTCCACGGCCAACTGGATGCTGCTGCTCCTGTCCTCCATGAACACCTCCAGAGAGACGCAGATCTCATCGCCTTGAGGCTGGGTCCAGGGACTCGTCAGAGATCCAGTCGTCTGGGACAAACTCAGCACAGGTTGCTCTGCGAGCAAGACAAAATTTGTCTCACTTTTTGAGATTTTCTAAGTTTTATTATCAATTTTAACTTTTTAATTTTTAATGTGATTTTTATTATTTTTCATTTAAATGTTTGATTTTTGATATGTATTTATAGCTTCTAAACAGTAAACACATAACAGAGACTTTATCCAGACACTAAATAGACATACGCAAATTTTAGAACATTGGAACGCCAAGCTTAAAGATTTTGATTATCAAAAATCAACTCTGTAAAAGTTTTCTCTCAAGTTTCATTTTTTTTAAGTGGTTTAAATATCCGGATATAGTGTCGGTTAGATGCCGCCCTTCATTATCGCTAGAGTGCCCGTCATTAAAAATATAAACTGTATACAATTACCGGCTCTCTAGTTCAGGCGTCTAAACGGAAACCAATTCCGGCTAACCGCAAAAACTTTTGATGTGAGATGTAAACATTGATTATCAAAACTAAAATTTCAAAATGTAACATAAGGACCAATAGAATCTTCCATTGGCATTGTCAATTCTCACCTCTTTGTGTGGTAATAACTCCGTTGCTGGTCACCGAGGCGAAACTGAAGTGTTCTATCTTGATTGGAGAGCCGTCAGTAAATGAAAGAACTTTCGCTGGGTCGAAAGTGACACTGCCTATGCGAACGCTCAGACTAATGGCCCCTCCTTTGATTGAGACCGTTACTGTTACGCTTCCAAGTTGCGGCGGACGTAAGGTCTGCAAGAAATAACAAGGTAATACG
Organism: Leuctra nigra; assembly: GCA_934045905.1. Taxonomy (NCBI): domain Eukaryota; kingdom Metazoa; phylum Arthropoda; class Insecta; order Plecoptera; family Leuctridae; genus Leuctra; species Leuctra nigra. The sequence continues at coordinate 13,682,528 of OW203771.1, read as the reverse complement.
GGCATATGCGCGGCCAACCATATTTTCCAACCGCCTGTTCCATACACGGGTTGCAACTCAGTGTGATAGGGCTTTAAGAAGTCAAAGAAGAAATAAGCAAATTGTTACAGAATTAATAGTTTTAATTTTATTTTGTACTTTTTTTACCTTTTCTGCGTGCATAAATTCAATGATAAGAATCTAGTGGAGCGGTCGCTCCACCCAGCCAAGTCGTACCGTACACTCACACTCACTCAACATACCGTAAAACCCCTTCTACACGCTCACTTTAATATAGTATGTTAAACATACATTTGAATGACGTATCACTTTAGCACGTCTACACACTCACTTTATCTATTGACGCACTATCTGGTGACGATTCTGTAATTATTACCTTAATTTGTCGATTCAGTGCAGTGTTATTCTAATAACAGTGAGGAGATTTCACATGAATGGTCCAGTGAAGTTATTTCCAAAATATGTTCCAGCTGTCAGTTCAAGTTGAAAACAAAATCACTTTCGGATGACATAGCCTCACTTTTAACACTCATAAGCACTTATTTATTATTTTAAAATTGTTTTTAGCCTTTGTGTTAGGTTAAAAAGTATTATTAAATAGCACGCAACACACTAACAAATAACATTTTAACTTGAATATGTATACAATTTTACTATTAAATCTAGAACTGAAGAAGAACAAAAGCGAATCGTTTTTAAAATAATCTCGCGAGATCTCGCATCTTGCGTTAAACATAGGTTAAACATAGGTCCGTCGCGAACTTGAAGTGCGGTGTCATTTAAGGGAAGCTTGATCATCTACACGGTGTACTTAAAGAGAGAGGCTACTAAAGTCCTATGTTAAAGTGAGCGTGTAGAAGGGGTATAAATGCCTAATAAACTGAGGAGCAGACCAAACACTTTTACTGTAAGCAATAACATAGCATTTTCGGCCTACTGGATCTTAAAATCGGAAAATCTCACATTGTTGCAAAATATCTTAATTTCGAGCTATGGCCCACCCCACCCCATATACCAAATTTGGGAACAACAGGTTATGCCATTTGCGAGCTAGAGGACCGTGAAAACAGTGAAATTACACCCCTTTTTAAAAGGTATCTTCCGCTTCTTCAGATATCAGGAAACGTTGCTGTCACCGCCACAGCCTAAACGGCAGAGCCGATCAATCAGAAATTTTTACCACATATGCACTTTTGGCGTCTGATGATACCTTGTCCTTACAATTTTTTGTGCCGCCATTTTGAAACCGGAAGTGACGTCATATCTTAAAAACGGATGGACCTATTGGAACGAAACTAGCGCCAAACAATTCGCATGGTCATCTTTATGAAATATCATTAGTCGAAATAGAAATGTACTATTACCGAAACCGGAAATGACGTCATAAAAATGCCAAATCTGACTAAAATCATCTCTTATAACAATAACTACATATTCAGAAGGCTTATAATGTTACATAACATTTTATAGACACAAATTTTAGGTGGCAGTGAAGTCAACCGCCATTTTGAAAACTGAAAGTGATGCCATAACTCGAAAACGGCTGGACCAATTGGAACGAAACTTGCGCTATACTTTATAACATATCATTTATGGCATATCATTTAGTAACAAGCACAACTATCTTAGCAACCAAATCAAAAAGGGGTATTTTTTTAAGGAATTATAGTCTTCGGTGCCACAATATATGTTACATATTGTAAGAATAAACTAAACAAATAAATGATATCCCCATAAAAAAAACTCTCTGTGTAAAAATACCAGCCAAGTATCTTCAACTTAAAAAAAATAGAAGAAATCTAAAAATTCAGCACTGAAAAGTAGTGATATCAAAAAATGGGCAAAGTCAAACCTTTTCAAAAATTACTTGGCGCATCGTTTTTCTAGGGGATTATAGATATATTTTATGCATAGATGAGTATATTTGATTACCGACCTACTTCTATACTATTTATATGCACGATGCGCCAAGTAATTTTTGAAAAGTTTTGATTTGGCCTATTTTTTGATATCACTACTTTTCAGTGCTGAATTTTTAGATTCCTTTTCTTTTTTTTAAGTTGAAGAGACTCGGCTGGTATTTTTACACGGAGTGTTTTTTATGGGTTAATATTATCAAAAATAAAATGCAGTAAAATCATGGTTTTGCAAAAGTGAGTACAACGGAAGGAACTACAAAATGCAAAATCATCTTGTGCAACCAATGTTTGGGGTCATTTGTGGATATCATGACTAAAGTGATAAAACCACTTCATGTAAAAAAGGCCAGAGGTTCGGTTCTGTCTGGGGGTACGGTCAAATATTTAAAGTTCAGTTCGAGGTTCGGTTCGGTTCAAAAATATGATACAGGTTCTCCAGATCACAACATTAGTTTCTGTACAATATTTTTAAATGCAGTTTCAGTTTTGTCGAGTCTATCGAATAATATAAAATTACTGCACCAGAAAAATCATAAAACTATAAATACTTTTCAATTCTGTATTTAGTATCTTTTTTTATATCGGAGAATGTCATAATGCGGGTTGGGGGATGTGCGAAGTGTACTATAGCGTCAACTTTTAGACTAGCATAAATAGCTCGACAATGGTTATCACAAAAATATTGTAGAAATTACTACTGAAGTCATAAAATCAACCCAATTGGAGTTGGATACTTTAGGTTATACGTACACTCGACAATTCATAAAACGGTATTTGAACGAAACAGATTGGCTGCTGGTCAGGTTCTTTGACAATCTATCCTTGTTATTATCAATTAAATCAGAGCTCACCAACTGGAGGTAGATGACGAGTAAGTATAGACTTCATCAGATGATGCAATCACATTTTTTTCAGACAATCCATTTCTTTCAAATACCGTTTTATGAATTGTCGAGTGTGCATTAAATGAACTATCTCATATCCAGGTTCATGCCTCGCTTTATGTTGATCTCACGAGGGCCGCAGTGCGAACATACTTCGTGTTAGGTATGTTTCCTCTGTTTAATTTAGTTGTATATAATCAAATTAAATGTTGTAATATTTTAGTCAGATTGTAAAATATGTAAGGAATGGAACATTTTCGTCTACTTACCAGAGATGCATGGTGTTGACATCCGTACGGGGCAATTCCCTGGTGTCCTGTGTTCGACTGACCATAATACGAGGGCATGCATCGGTACAAGTACACATTATAGTCCTGGCCGTTGGTCTTAAAGTAGAAGTAATAACCGGAGCTCGCAACAATGTCGTCTCGACTGTCCGTCAAGAAGAGTTTGAAGTCTCGAATGTTCGATATAAATATCAAGCCATCTTTGAATGGTGCGGATTCAGTTCTCTTGGTTGGCTCGATGGCGTACTCAAAGATTGCGAGACCTGTAGTTGAACAAAGACCAAAGTACATGCTGAGAAGTTTGCTCCTTTTCTGAATTTCTTACAAGGATCAAAACCAATTTTTAGATCCTTATCGATGATATCGATAAAGCAGAACTTGTTTAAATGAAGAACGATTGAAAGGTGGTGGAGGAATGGTAATATTGTAGATCATTTTTCGTGTTACATCACATCCGTCATCGTCATTTCTGTTATCATCATCAAGTGTTCAAAGAATGTCAACTCTACGACTCACCTAAATGAAGGTCCTGCTCTGGAATCAATGCACTGACATCCAGGCGAGTCCAGTTGTTGATCGTCCAATCACACTTGTCTTTCAAGCCGGAACACTCCGTCAAATCCACTCCAGTCGTAGCAGCTGTGACAATAACATCTCAGGACTTTTAAAGAACCACCTTCAATTAGTAAAAATAAAACGCACTCATTGCTCGACAATGAAATCAAATCATTGCCACCTACTTTAAAGATGCTTGCGTAAGAGATGGGACGCGCGTGTTTATTTTGGTTTTTATTTTAGTTTTTCAACAATTGTTTTAAAAATTAAATAGTAAGAGTCTATTATTTTATAGGTACTCATTGTAAAATTACGTAGAATACTACTGTACTTTACGCCTCTGGTACGACCTCATAGTGTTAAATAAGAATATTTTATTATTATTGGTATTATTATTGAATCGTATTTAACACTTTGAGATCGTACAGAGAGAGTAATATAGTTACTCAGTGCATGGCATTATTTAGAACAGTGAGTTTTCAAAACTTTTCAAAATTCTATTAGAGTCAAGAAAAAACTTAAAAACACTTGAATCAGCGATATTTGCAAGTCATAAATTAATGTAAAATGAAGACTGAAACACTTTTACTTCGTTTGACCAAGTCCGCAAAACATTCCTTCCAAGACTCTAGGTATAATCAGCATCTGAGATAGTGGTGTGAGATTTGAGCTAAATGGAATATTACCCACCCAATACACTAGCACGGCATAATTGTCATAGAGTGCGATTACCGAATGGGAGTATAACAGCTGTTGTTATAGTCCGCCTCTTCTGATTGATGTATTTATACATACCTTGCGTGGAATACTTCGATATGGCAAATGGCAGACCTCTGGCATTATTTCTCCCATAAATCTCAATTGAGCTTGGATGGTTGATGGCTGAGTTAGTGAAATCTACCGGCAGAAGGACATTACTAGCATATCCATTGGTAGTTAAACGGGACACAATGTGGTCTGAGCGATTTAATAGGAAGGGATGTGCGAAGTCAAAAACATCTGGCAAAAACGGGGCTCGAACCGGGGACTTTTGACGGACTGACGAGAGCTCTACCAGCTGAGCTAGCCGGCCAGACGCAAGGACATTAGACACAATGCATTGATGATAGTTGTATTTTTGTATTGGTATTGTATTCCAATGCATTTTGTTCACTTCGCACATATCTTCCAATCGTCCTGACACCCTGAAAATTTTCCATATGAATCAGTTTTTCACTGAAATAATCATTGTCTAGAGTATAAGGTTACTAATAGAATTTAATATTGTGATTTTCTCTGTTATTTGGTACTTGATCAAAATTAGAGAAGATAAGAGTGACTTGCCAACATCTTCCTCAACAAATGTTCTATTTATACAATGCATAATCTAGTGGAGCGGTCGCTCCACCCAGCCAAGTCGTACTATACACTCACAGTCACTCAACATACCGTAAATGCCTAATAAACTGAGGAGCAGACCAAACACTTTTACTGTAAGCAACAACATGGCATTTTCGGCCTACTGGATCTCAAAATTGGTAAATCTCACATTGTTGCGAAATATCTTAATTTCGAGCTATGGCCCACCCCACTACATATACCAAATTTGGGAACAATAGGTTATGCCATTTGCGCGCTAGAGGACCGAGAAAACAGTGAAATTACACCACTTTCTGATTCTGAAGATGATGATGATTCTGATATCACGAAACGTCGCTATCACCGCCACAGCCTAAACGGCTGAACCGATCGACCTGAAATTTTTACCACATGTGCACTTTTGGCGTCTGAGGTGCCTTTTTATAAAACCAACCGGAAGCCGCCATTTTGAAACCGGAAGTGACGTCATAACTCAAAAACGTCTGGACCGATTAGAACGAAATTAGCGCCATTCGATTAAGATGGTCATCTATATGAAGTATCAATAAAAAAATATTATTTTCTTATTTTCTAAACCGGAAGTGACGTCATAAATACGCAATATTTAACTTATTTCAACAAATTATACTTAAAATACGTACATAATTAACTTACATTGTAACATAGACAATACAATTTATATATTCAAGGTAGCAGTGTTCTCGGCCGCCATTCCTGAAACCGGAAGTGACGTCATATATCTAAAACGCCTGTACCGATTGCAACTGAACTAGCTCCTGCGTATTCATTCTGCTATTTATTTGAAAAATCAATTGTGAAAAATGAATAAATAAATTAATGGTACCGGAAATGGCGGCAGGAACCACTAAATGAAACCGGAAGTGACGTCATATATTACAAACGGCATGACCGATTTTACGGAAATATAGGGATTAGGAATTCAGATGGTCGTTCATGAAGGTATCAACTAGATAAAACTAGATTGTTTTCTTATTACCTATACCGGAATTCGGCCGCTATTTCAAAACCGGAAGTGACGTCATGTATCGAAAACGGCTGGATCGATTATAACGAAACTTAAGCTATTCTTCTTGGATAATCATTTTCATCTTATACCAAACGCAACTTTTCATAGTAACCAAATCGGTTGAGGCGTATTTTTTTAAAGAAATTAGTCCCTGCTCGGACATGTGCTACAAGCTGTATGAATAAACTAACAAAAGAAGTGATATCCCAGAAAAAACACTCCGTGTAAAAATACCAGCCAAGTCTCTTTAACTATAAAAAAAATAGAAGAAATCTAAAAATTCAGCACTGAAAAGGAGTGATATCAAAAAAGGAGCCAAGTCAACGAATTTTCCAAATTTTAATCGTACCATTGAAATAAAAATATCAACCCCCGAGAAATACTTAAAAAAAGGACTTGGCGCATCGTTTTTTTAAAGACATTTTTCTATTCTTAAGCTTATGCCACTCACATACTACGTAGTTCAGAAATGCCTAGAAAAATTGGGACAAAACTTTCAAATTAAATATTGAACATTCTGTAAAATATTTTAAATTTAAATATAAGTACGCAAAGAAACATAGCATTGTCTTACAAGCAATAAATACAGAACAGTTGTGTTTGTGATTGGTAGGTACCTATAGTTTTGTGGGTACATCAACATACCTACTACAGCATTATACTTTGAACCTTCTCGCCGTGTAATTAATTGCTATTAATTAACATTTTATACCAAAAAAATTCATAAATTACATAACGTATTACTTTAGATAAAAATCTAGTCAGTAATTATTTGAGCAGCATGGCTCAGTGCACTAGTCACTTATACAAATCTCATTGACGGCCTTCTTGTAATGAGCGCTTTCGCTATTTCCCTCAGTCACGATATTGAGAAGTATGATTGATTAATATGACCCTAGAAATAGTGGCAATAACGAATAGACTAGGCCGCTTCCGTTTATTCGTTATTCGTTTATCCGTTTATTTCATCTGAATATTGACAAAATACCAAAACTGCCAGTAGGTAAGAGTACTAGTAATATTAAAACGTAGTATGATTCGTCGATAATGAATGTGATATACTCAGGAAAATATACTTGTAGAGTTCTTCCTATACTTTTAGGATAGAAAAGTGTCTTTAAAAAAACGATGCGCCAAGTCCTTTTTTTAAGTATTTCTCGGGGGTTGATATTTTTATTTCAATGGTACGATTAAAATTTGGAAAATTCGTTGACTTGGCTCCTTTTTTGATATCACTCCTTTTCAGTGCTGAATTTTTAGATTTCTTCTATTTTTTTTTATAGTTAAAGAGACTTGGCTGGTATTTTTACACGGAGTGTTTTTTCTGGGATATAAATTACTCAACGACTGATGTATTTCCATGGGATATACCACTGTTCTCGTATAAGATCACCCAGGGTTAAGAAACATCGAGGTGCGCCGTCTAGTACTATAGTATGGGTGACCGGCCAAGTCTAGAAGCATAGCAACTATTGCTACTTACTATATAGCGTACCATTGGGCTGGAGAGACTGAACAGAGAATAGTGCTGCAGTGAAAGTGCGTGATTGTGCATTGTAGTATGCGTGAATGTGCGTGAAAAATAATCGTGATGTGACCCGATGCAAGTGATAATCCACTCACGCGGTCACCTCTAGTGCCAATGTTATTCTACCAAGTGATGTGATCGACTGTTGGATCGACTTGCAGTACCTTGATCGTGGCATTGAGTGACGTGGGTGAACAACACTCGTTCGCTGTTGTTCTTGCGAGCAGAGATCGCCAACTTCCACGGCCTCCTGCGATCGACATCGACTTCGCTCACTATCTTCCACGTCTCCGCCTGGTGGATGATCAGTTATTGAGACTCTAATGTAGAAGGGAATAGTTCTACCACCACCTGCTCGATCATCCGGGGGAGCTGTAGGTGGTGAGTCCTACAGCAATAATCTCAACTAAAAAAATAAGAAAATCGAGAAGAAGTGTGATCAAAAATTTGGTCTGCAAGGCATCAGGATTTTAAGTGATTGAGATTTAGCTATACTCAGGAATGTTTTTATTTTTGGCGATAGAACAATTCGATAATTCTAATTTACGTAAGACACCAAAACAACTATTCACATAACTTGTGGCCATAAAAACATAAGACATGTGACTCAAGAGATGCGTTAAATGGAGCAAGAATAATTGCATTTTGTGGCAATGAGGTATAACTAGATTCAGGACAAAAGTGTATCGTTCAGTCTAAAATTAGCAAAAAGCGTCGCTAGATAGAAACTTAACCCAGTGTGCCATATTCCTGTCACTTTTGTGTGAGTCATCGTCACTCTCAATACTAAGTAGTACCTCTGATTGTCACAGCGCCGCAGTACTAAGCTCCATGGATAGTCTGGTCTTTATTCTCCGATATCCATCCATCTTCGGCTTGTAGTAGTAATGCCTTTGGGGAAAGAAAACACAACAAGAGTAATATGGTTCCTTGTTGTGATTTCTTGCCCTGGGGGGCTATTCTAAATTCCCTTGTCATCTTGTTTCACTTGATACGGGCTCACTGCACACTGGAGTGCTATCTATTTAACATGGTAGTGCCGCCGTATCAATGGACCATTTTAAATATTATCTCGGGGCTCTGCTTTCTAAGAAAAATCATATAGCCTATGCAGTATTATTTCCAGACACCTTAGTCCCTGTTTTACCTATTGTTGAAACAGGGACTAAGCTGTCTGGAAATTAAACTGCATATGATTTTTCTAAGAAGGCAGAGCCACCGAGATAATTTTTAAAATGGTCTATTGATATACGAGATGGCAAGGAAATTTAGAATAACTTGATGCAAATTATTGCTACTACCTGTAAGCTATCCAGGGTATCGCCTAGAATAAAGATCAGACTATCCAAGAAGCTCAGTACCGCAGCACTGTGGGCGTGGCAACCTGTGGCTGTGGTACTGGTCATTTGTGTGACAGACGATTCGTCTGTCACACAAATGACCAGTACCGACGATGTCTCACACAAAAGTGGCAAGCAGATGGCCCATTCATTGGGTTATGTTTCTATATAGTGAAATTTTTTTACTACCTATGGTTAAGATATTATAGGCATAGTTGTCAATAACCTTCACCAAATCACCAAACGTGTCGCTCTGGGTAGAGTTCAATGTTCCTAGAACTTTCATGGAACCATCTTGGATGGAGTGTACAATGATCGAGCCACCACTCCCAGGATCGATGTAGGCTTGCATTTCCAAGCAGAGCAGTCCAAGGGGCTTAGATGATGCAGGGATATCTTTATACATCATTCCATTCTCATCGGCCAGAGCAAGCAACGGCACAGCTGTAAAGTTAAGTCGTTACTTGCAGGTAGTACAATTCAAGGGTAAACGGAAATAATGATAAAAAGTAGTAAGTTAAACGTAAATTTGATAGATGCACTTGGTAGTAGTCTGTAGAAGCTGACTGATGACATCAGTTTTTTTCTGTCGTGCTTGCTGAAAATGTGCGCATAATAATATAAAGACAACAGGCACATGGTGTAAAGACCGGATTATTTTTCAAAATCCGTTGATTGGTTAAAATTTAGAAAATACAAAAAAATATTCAAATAAAAAAAACTTCCGATTGGTTAAAAGTAAAAATATTTTTATTTGGTAAGTTAAAATTTGCATGGTAATCAAGAGCAATATTTAACAATAATCAGCACATTATTTACAAACGTGTTGCCAAGAGTTTTGAAATAGTTATGGAAAGAAATGTATTGAAAAGTTTCAAGTTAACGGCGCTGTATGTATCTGTTATTTAATTATTCCTGACTGTATGAATTGGAATTTAAAAAAATTGAAAATAAAAATATTGAAGAAATATTATCTGGTATTGAGTACTTTTTGTTTGGTAGGAGAAGTTGTACGTGTCGGTGCTCACCTATCAACGCGTCGATTTTCTAGTTTGATAGTAAAGCCTTTAAAATAATTAATTTGCATATCACACGCTTCCCTCCTAAATTAAAATGTTTAGCTGAATTGAACTGACATGTCCGTTTTTTATCACATCCTAAAGATTAAACTTTACACATTTTTCTCTATTTTTGAGTATAAACGATTTTCTCAAAGTGTCTCAATAAAACGTGTTTTTCAGAAAAAATAATTGAGCGAGCGTAGCGAGCGTCACCACGGTACTCTTATGGCACTTTCTCTGTGTGTTTTTTTTTTTTTTTTTTTTTTTTTTTTTGTGGTCACAGCCGAGGTCTAACCGCTCAAGCAATCGATCTGAAATTTTGTAAACATACTAACGTACTCTATGCGGTCCCTGGGATCGTTTTTGAAAGGGCTCTCGTGATTGATTCAAATTTTAAAAAAATTATCTTTCGATTGGTTACTTCGATCAATTTGAAATTTAGCAAAAACATTGCAACCAACATTGTACCCAATCATAAAAAGTTTCAGCCAAATCCTCCTATTGGTTCAAATTTAAAACCATTTTTCATGTTATTTTTTACATTTAAACTAGAACCGTATGACCGATCAACTTAAAACTTCGCGTGGTCATTGGTACCAACATTTTAGATATTTTTGCCAATTTTCAGTCTAATCTGTCGTTATTTTCAAAAGTTTTGTCATTTTTAGGTCATTTTATTCCATAATCTTGAAAAATGTATACTAAATTGTCATCCCTGCCTTCTTTAAGCTTCTGTTCCAAGGCAAGGTCTGTAGAGCAGCCAAGCTATCCACAATGTACAGTAAAATGAAAGCATTTTTGAGCTAGCGCATAAAATCGGATGCAGTACGAAGGCCAAATCCTCTACTTGGTTTAAGTTTAAATAATGTCTCTGATTGGTCGACAATAAAAATGTTCACATTAAGTTCAAATTTTGCATGGTGATCAAGACCAACTTAATATTAAATTTTACATATTATTGTAAGCCCAATCAAAGTATTAATTGTAATTTTACGAGATTTTTATGGGATGTCACAAGAGATTTCTGGAGAAGGTATGTAGGTAAGACTTCACGACACAATGGATCTGTTATTAAAAATTGCAGAGAAAATCGTCTTGTGCCGTGTCGTGCATCGTTACTATGGGGATGTTGCATGTTCTGTGCTCGCTCATCAACGCGTTACACTGAGCGTTTTCCTAGTTATTGTATCATTAGAGAAATTGTGTCCGGAAATATAGACACATTTCTAAAAAAATCATTTTATACGTGGTTCCTCACCTAGACTTTCACTTTTCAGAGCGATTATTTCTGAAATGTATTAAAATGGACTTGTGTCGCTATTCCGTGTAGTACAGTCATGGAATTATATTCGCTAAGCTCACTTTCCCAATTTCCATGAATTTACGTTAGTTTCAGTTTATTACCCTCCCTTCATCTCGATCGGTATGAACAATTTGTTCAAATGTGGTGGGGAATGAATGGAGTACTTGGCAAACTTGATTCCATGACTGTATTTACAAATCATACCATATTATTTGAATATATTATTGAGCGAGCGAAGCGAGCGTCTCCCTTTGGCTCTTTTGGCACGGACCTCAGTTTTTTTTGGTATTTTTTTCCGAACCTGGGGGTATACAGGTCAGAGTTTTCCTTTGATCGAGCTGAAATTTTGCACACATGTAGAGACAACCTTTTCTGTTTGCAGACCATAATTTTTTTGAAATCCATTGATTGGTTAAAATTTAAATAAACATCTCCTCATGGTAAGTTGAAAAATGACAATGGTCTTCGATAAATCTGATCAAACTCATATTTTGCATGATCATTAAGACCAACAATGTCTCTTATTTTACAATTTTTCATCCTCATCAGTTAAGAACTTATGAACTTATTGAAATTTTTAATATCTGTCAGATATGAAGTATCGAAATGAATGTTTTCCATTGCCAATTGAATTGAATCTGATTTGCTTTATGTACCAAGGTGCTTATAGATGCTATTTTCAAGTTTCGATGAAAGCATATTATACTTTTTTGTTTATTGAGTTTATTGAGGCTCATATTTCTATTCAATATGAATGTATATGTTTTATGTGCGTTGTGTACGCATTTCCTGTTGGAGAATTTGCATGTGGCCGTGCTCGCTCTACAACGCGTTATTCTGAGCGTTTTCCTAGTTTTTAGATAGGTACGGTCTATGTCTAATCAAAATGAAATGGACACTTGTAACTTACGTGTGGAACAGAGGGCATTAGCGTAAACGAAGACGCCCATATATTTTATTTCTCCTACAAACTTTGGTGATATTTTAGCGACGTCCAATCTAAAAAACTCAGTTTTCCTGTCTGCAGTTTGTGCGACGATCAGGTTCTCGACGAAGAAGACTCGTATGTCCGTGTAGCTTAAAGTAGCCCATTGTTGGACATGGTGCATCTCAAATTTCTAAGTACAGATAATATAATGTGTGAAATCCATTTGAAAGGTCGCACTATCACACTGATTTTGAAAGTTATACCCAGAACAAATGGCAATATTTTGTATTTTGTTTGGTATCATTCTTTTCAACTACACATACCTTTCCAAAATCCGCCAATAGTACTTTTTAATCACTTTTTAAGTCATTCCCCATGTTAAAATTCCATATTGCAAAAAAAACATGTAACCCCGATGTTGACGAAACTTGCAGAATTGTTCATCATCCTATACACAAACCACAAATGCTCTTCGGGCGTTTTTCTCTAAATCTCATCGTTTAGCAAATGCGACCCTTCGAAAAGTCATACCTATTTTATAGTTAGTTTTGGAGGAGGTCACTTTTAGAGTAATTTGACCATGGAGGTTTAAAAATAGTACTTTTAAAACTCCATGATTTGACGGGTTCCGACGTCCATATTTCCCAAACGATGAGATTTAGAGAAAAACGCTCAAATATCTATTTGGGTTTGTTTACAATGGTGAACAAATCTGCCAAGTTTCGTTACAATAGTACATAATTTTGTTTTGAAATATGGAATTAACATGAAGTGATTAAAAAGTGCTTTTGGTGAACGGATTTTGACGGACTTAGGATATTTTGCATTGGGAATTTTTCTGAAGAGAATAACACTAATAAACCAATTTTGCAATTTGTTTTGGGATTGGAAATTGTTAAGTCGGATTTGACTCGACTACCTACATAGTTTCGGAACGAGATTCTGAGGTTGGTTGAAAATTGAAACTGGAACCGTTTGACCGATAAACTTCAAATTTTGCATGGTCATCGGACCGCATTTTATGATTTTTTAATATTGACATCGAGAGGAATTGATATTATACATACATTGAATTCTTTTTTCGAAATATTAGTTAAATGTCTTCAGAGACATTTCAAAGAATCCTGCTCCTTTGACACACTTGATTGATCACTTGATAACCATTTCCAAGGTTTATAGAGCATCAGCCTTCACACGAATATCAAAAGACGATTCCTAAAAGTATCTGACAGGCTCTGGTTTCTGAAATAATTCACATGCAGTTTGATTTCTAGATATCAATTGTAGTGTGTAACTCATTGTTGACAACTACAATGTATATAGGTAGGTGGAAATCAAACAGCAAGTGGAAATTTCTAAGAAACCAGAGATAATCAGATACTTTATGGAATCGTCTTTGGTATCCAGTATACGAAGGCTCGCTTATCGATGCGTTACACGTGGCGCGTAGGAAGTATCTTCATCATAGTAGTATCATCTTTGGGGGATTGCGACACCTGGATGGGGGGTTCTGGGAGGCGAAGCCCCCCCAGTGTCAGCCCCGCAGGGCGTTTTTTAGAATTTATCAAATTTAAACCTTTTAAAGCGATTCTGGAGCTCTAAAATACACAAACTGAACCAAAAAAACCTTTAATTGTGACATCGCAGAGCATTTTTCGAATTTAAACATTGTAAAATCGATTTTGGGATGCTAAACTGCTCAAATTACAACAATCAACCCCTATTCTTGCCCAGCAGTATATTTTTTCAGAATTTAATTTTTTTGGTGATTCTCGGACTTAATTTTGTATGGTGAATGGGGGTCAGCCTGCTCGAGTGGTGGAGGATTATACCCCCCATCCCCCCCCCTTCCTACGCGCCTGTTTGCACAGAGGGGTTTCCTAGTAATATTTTTACTTATAGTAATTCATGAACTCACAATTTTGCGTTCATCTAGCTTGATGCAATCTCTCATTCCGACTCCTGGTAAGTCACGTGGTATTCCCTTCTGCGTGAACAAGCACTTGTAGAGATCCTCAGTTGCCCTCAGATTCCCAGGTCTCAGATTGACGACAAACAGATCTGCCGTTTTAACATCGTCTCCCGTCATGAAGTACAAAGATAATACTTGGTTTTGGACACTTGGCTTCACCTCTACAGCCATCTCAATTGAGGAGACATTCGCCACGTAGACATTATTCTGATAGAATGCCTTGTAGTCTGGAACAAAAGATAAATAAATAATCATAACTTAATAATATAAAGGGATATGCGTTGCGTGCGCTTTTTCATCTCCTAGAAAAAAAATCTCCACATGCGACGTGACTCGTTTCTTGCTTGGAGTTTTTGGCGCGTGAGGGGAAATATGATAGCAGGCTTCGACCAATTTTAATATTATCTTTGCTTCAACCACTTCAATTCCATGGCGGCGCATGGCCCCTCCATGTACTATAACCTCCTTGAGTGTAGCAAGGCAGCAGCACTACTGTTAATAGTGTGATGTTCACATCGCTCACCTTTGGATGGAAACATTTTGACTGCGTCTGCTTTGATGTTGTCTGTTACATCGTAATCATTGACTTCCCAGCCACAATCTCTGTCATCAACGTAGCAGTCGGGAATATCGAGATGAGCTGAAACGTCAAACAATTTCCTGATTAATCTTATACTTACTCGATAGACTGAACACGACAGCATTGAGAACTTACTCAGAGTCGGTTTGCGGAGGGCTGATTCTTGAAACCTGTATATTGTGGTAACATCGAACAATTCTGAAACAGGAGAGCAAAATTATTCTGATTGTAAGTATACATAATTAATTGCACAAAGAAAAATTGATATGTGACGAAATTCGAATGAAATGCTAGTCAGGTTCCACAACAATCAATACTTTTTGCTGCTTAGTGACTTGGTTATTAGCTTCATGTTCTCAGTTTTTTTTCAGGTTTTTAGTAATTTTGGGTTGTATCATAGTTGTATTGTTTAATTACTAATGTTTTTTTTATGAATTCTGTTGTTTCAAAGAATATAGAGCAGCAACTATCACATAATTAATTCATATAAAATAAAAAGGCTCGCAAACCAAATAGTTACACCTATTTGCTATAGTTTTAATTCAATTCATTAGATCATTTTGTTGAGTTTGTCGGGTATTTTGTTTTTTGTTGGTAAAGTTTGTAATTAAAATTAATCTTAAAATTGGCGATGTTCTACATTTTGCCATCACTATGTAACTAGGCCAATGGCAGCATGCGAATGATTTTAACTAGGTTTCAATAGTGATTGGGAGATGATGAAGAATAATTTATGATGGGACGGATAAGTCACGGAGGATAAAGGGAACCATCATTGCTTGACTGAGAGAAAGTACGATAAAAACCCAGTCCAAGGCCGTAACAAGGGGTGTGCGGGCGGTGCGGCAGCACAGGGCGCCGCCAGCATGGGGGCGCCAGGAAGCTTAATTTTTATGTAATGACTTTTTTGCACCCAAAATTAATTTTTGCGTATTAAAAACACAAAAAACGCCCTGCGGGGCATGGTTGATGTCGGTGATGATTTCAGTCATACCCAAGAGGTCTAACTCCCCCCCCCCCCCCCTTCACAAATTAATGCGTCCTTTAAAGAATCTTGAAATAAAGTTTTGAAATAAACATTATTCTGCTGAAAAAAAATCAGTGAAATTGAACGTCAGAAATGATTAAAAACCATAAAAATCCTATCAAAAAAATCATTTTTTTCCGTTTCAAGGCCCTGGACCCGCATATGGTGGTTACTAGGTCCTCCCCCCAGGCCCCTCATTGCTGTCATTGTCAAGGGCCGTGGAAATTGACTAATTGTTTGATTATTTTACTGTATATGTGTAGTTTTCTTTTTATGTAGAGCTGGTAGTGGGGCACTTGTGTTACGGGGCATGCCCTATTCTCACTACCAGCGAAACACTATGTACTATGAAATAGTAATTGTTTCAAAAATAAATAATAATAATAATAATAATAATAAATGTTTGACCACTGTTTTGCATAATTATTTGTTTTGTGCACAACCAAATTTAGCGTTTTCTAGGTAGGTGGGGTTGGGGGGGGGGGGGGGTGGGGGGGGGGGGGGGGGCAAAATTTAGATTTGCACCGGGCGCCGAAATCCTTAGTTACGGCACTGCCAGTCAGTAAGGGCGGTTTGCAGGTGTCGAGCTCAGGACGTTCGGAATACAAGTCCAGGGGTGCGATTACAAAAAATGAGAACTATCTTGTCACGGTGATGTTATTCACGGTCTTGTAAGTTATCATTTTATGTGATCGCACCCTTGGGCGGTGCTGCCTAAACCAACATGCTCCGTGGATTAAGGTTGGTAGTGGTGTTATCATTCGTAAAGTGTTGTCATTATTTGAAAAAATATATCATGTCACGTACTAGTCAGAAAGAAACAGGCAGTTAAGTCTCTTCAACTAAGAAAAAAATTAAATAAATCTAAAATTTAGCACTGTAAGTAAAAGTAATGATATCAAAATATGGGACAAGTCAAAACTATAAAAAAAAAAAAAAAAAAAATACTTTACGCATCGTGTATAAATAATATAGACGATTAGGCCAGAAATCAATGTACCTACCTATATCTATAATATGCCTATAATACACACAAAAAACGATGCGCCAAGTATTTAGCTCGCCATGTCAGAGCTGAAATTCATTATAATTGTATAATTCTTTATTACTTTTATTTTTCTGATGTATTTTTAGTTGGTAGAACTGAATACATAAATATACTGTAACCCAGTAAATGTACTGAAAACAATAAATAAATAAATAAATACATACATACATACATACATACATACATACATACATACATACATACATACATACATACATACATACATACATACTACATACAACCGCAAGCCTTCTGAATATGTAGTTATTGTATTTTTTTTTAATTTGGCATATGTATGACGTTATTTCCGGTTTCAGTAATCAAACATTTATATTTTGTTTATGGATATTTCATATGAGCGTCTAAATCGTTTGGCGCTAATTTCATTCCGGTTTAGCCGTTTTTTGAGATGTGACGCCACTTCCGGTTTAAAAATGGCGGCATATAAACAGTCATAACAAAAGTAGTGTGAAGTAGGGCCGAGAAAGATGACATTTCGTTTTACACTAAGATTATTTACTTAGGACACTGTAATTAGATTTGTATTATGTTTTTAGTTAGAACATATACTATCCTATACATTACAGTCATTATTACACCTTCCATCACCTTCACTACTCACAAATACATCACTTATTCTCCGTTTTAAACTTTGACTACATATCGCTGATGTCACATAGAAATTTAACTCATTACAGTCTTTAAATGAGTTTTAATCATCAGTTAAAATGACCAATTTAAGTATTAATATCCTTCGTTAGTCTGTTTTACTCTCAAATACCTGTACAAATTTAAATTACAGTGTCCTAGGTACATAATATCATTGTAAAACGAAATGTCATCTTTCTCGGCCTAATACAGTATCTTAACAAAAGGCAACTCAGACGCCAAATGTGCACATGCGGTAAAAATTTCATATCGATCATGGGCGCCCGCAGGGGGGGGGGGGCAAGGGGGGGCGCTTGCCCCCCCCCCCCCCCCCCCCCTGGATGTCAGGAAAACATAAAAATTGTATGGGGTTTAACGTAAAGTATCATTTTGTAATCAAAAGAACTAAAAAAAAATTGATTTCACAGTGTAAAAAATCCAAAAAATGCCCTGCGGGGCAGTTTTGAACATGTCCCCCACCACCCCAAAGTGCAATAATCAAAAAATATTGAATATTTCAACAAAATACACCTCAAAACGTCTCAAAATTGATTTCAAAGTGTCCAAAAACCAAAAAACGCCCTGCGGGGCAGGGTGGGGGGCGCGCCCCCCACATCCCCCTCAGACTTGTAAAATATTGTTTTCCTCGACCTGCCCCCACCTGGCAGAAATCCTGTGGGCGCCCATGATATCGATTGGTTAAGCCGTTAAGGCTGGGGACATATTTTCGAGATCGTTCGAGCGCTCGCATAATCGAGCGTGACATCAAAGTGACGTCCGTCCGAAGGAAATAGCATGCAATAAGCCAATAAGTTTATTGTTTTGTTTTGTATGACGTCAGGCGGCCGTAAATCCGTATGATATTTGACTCGAACGATCTCAAAAATTGGTCCCAGGATGGGCCCTGTCAAGTGGGTTTCCTGATATCATAATATCATCATATGAAAGTAGTGTAAGTTTACGGTTTTCACGGCCATCTAGCTCGCAAATGGCATAACATATTGTTGGTGATTTTGAAATATATGGTGGGGTCGGCCATGTTGGAGATATTCATATTTATTTTAAGATCCAGTAGTACAAAAATGCTATGTTGTCGCTTACAGTAAGAGAGTTTGGCTGCTCCTCAGTTTTTATAGGCAGTAACGGTATGTTGAGTGAGAGTGAGTGTACGGCAGTGTTGGGTAGGAACGGAACGAAATAGTTCCGTTCCTAGGAACTAGTTCCTTTTCTTAGGAACTATGGAACGTCTTAGTTCCTTTTTTCTAGGGAGGAACTATGGAACGGTTTAGTTCCTTTTTTTGAGGAACTGTAACGTTTTTTGCTAAGTTCCTTTTTTTAAACTTGACTACACTTTTACTCCGAAAAACTGCACTTGTCTGGAAGGCACATATTTGTTTAATTCTGTCAGAAGTCAGCAATTATAATTTGGCATCTAAAAATAATTCAAACCAGTCGTCACCTACCCTAACACAATCATGGACATCTATCTACCTGTAGTCGTTTGGCCAACCCTTTAGACCAAACTTCATTCCTAGCAATGACAGTGCGCAGGCACACAGATTTCAGATTTCAGATCGTCGTCTTTTTAGCTTTTACTTTGTTTCCTTCATCACATTTCCTTTCCGATCACTGTGTAGGACACATCACATCGCCACTGAATTTTTAGTTTTTACGAATCTTCTTACATATCTTATAGTCTTTTTGAATCTGCTGTGATACAGTGATTCGAATTTTGATTTTCAATTTTTAATGTTCCAATTAAAATTACACATTTCTAATAAGGAACTAAAAGGAACTAAGTTCCTTTTATAAAGGAACTAGGAACGGAATAGTTCCTTTCATTATTGAAGGAACGGGAACTGGAACTAGTTCCTTTTCAAAAGGAACTTACCCAACACTGGTGTACGGTACGACTTGGCTGGGTGGAGCAACCGCTCGTCTACAAAATGTATAATATTTCTATATTGGAACATTCTTGACCCTCAATGCCAGACGGATAGTGGGTCAGAGGTCATATCTGTGATAAGAGACGGGAACCCCGCTGTACAGATTTGGGGTCAAGCAAGTAGCAAATCGAGGTCATGACCATCTACAAACTTTGCTGCACATAAATACTATACTTAATTGGCCTGTAATAAAAAAAAAACGCAATTCAAAAACAGAAATTATAACTAAAATTGGAATGGAATTGATCGTTCCGTTTGGCATGTTCAAATCAACGGGTTGTATTTCACGGGATATTCTTAATATCGCTAAATTTTGATTTTATGAATTTAAAAGATTCTTAGATGAGTGATTTGAAAATCGTAACCCAGCGGTCTTGCGTTCTTTTACGAATTGATGGTGCGTTCTAATTTGATATGATTTGATATCGGATCTCGGATCGGATCGCACTCAAATCAAGTTATATCTGGTAAATGTATTGCACCAAGTCGGAATGATCTTTCAAATAACTTTTTATTGTTGATTAACGTGACACTCTACAACAAGAAAGCTAACTGGCGACTGGCGAATGATAATGATGATGATGGGAAGGAGTTGGTCCTGGCCTTAGGAAGTCTTCCCAGCTTTTGCTCCTTGACTGAGGTTACGACGGCCGCGGGAAGGTAACCAGGAAACCCAGAGTACAAGTTCAGAGAGTTCCTGACAGAGACAATCACTCTGTCTTTGACTTATCTCTGTATAGATCTCACTAACACATAATGAAACTAATTAGCGGTTCCAAGAATGTTATGTATGACAACAATACCTGCTGTAATGAGAGTGATTCCTACAGTCACCACCAGCAGCAGCAACAGCGCGCGAGTCATTGTCAGCAGCCAATCAGAGTCCTGGAAATATATCACGTGGTTTCAAATCAAGTTGGTGAATCCCCGTCATAAAACAGTCCAATGGCGATTCAACTTGTATGTTTATAAAATTGTGTGTTTTAATTTACAAATCACATAACAAATTGGTACCTATTGAGTATAGCCAAACCTCAATCTGTGTAATTGATAATTTTAAATATGAATTCAACTTTTCTTAAACCTTTCACAAATAACACCAATACATGAACTGAAGTTCATAATTTTCATAATTTTTTTGAACCGTTAAATTTACCGTTCAGCAAAAGCAATCACTTTGAATTTGATCAAACGTTCAAATATCTAAAAAAAATAAAAAAAAATGTTTCCTTTACTAAATGAGTTTCTAAAAATCTCGTTACGTAACTTTCCCTATAAACTATTCATGATTTGTAATACAAAGGCTGGAAATATAAACAAACCCTGAAACATGAAACTTGAAACTTGAAACTTGAAACATTTGTCAAAATTACAATTTTCCCTTTTGTAAATGGTCTTCCCCACCCCACCCTCGTATCCCGAAGTACTCGTGTATTCGAGCTACTCACCAAATGTTGTGGCTATCAATCAGAGAAGTGGCGTCTTCCGCTGTCGAAGTCGAACTGAACTTCGTTCTTATCTTGTCCGTTGCATGTGAGATTAACTCTCCGGGAATCGAACGCTAATGTTAACAGCTGTGCTAAGCGCTATCGTAGTAAATAAATAGAATCTGCTTATAATCGGAAGTACTTATTCCGTTCACGAAGAGATTAAACATTTGAGGAGCTTCGTATCAAATCACAACTCTTGCACATATATTCCAAGATATCACGAAATCTGTTCTGAGTTTTAGCAGAAAAAATTAAAGCTTTAAAAAAATATATTAAAACTTTGAAAAAATATATGTTTGTGTAACTTGCTAAATATTGCAAGTAATTTGTAACACACGAACTCTTGGACATACACAGACATGACACAAATTAAAATGATAAAATACATTTTCGAAGATGCGACGTGAAATCCTCCTCGACCGCCAAACCGCAGATAAAAGCAGCTGATGTAAACAACAAACCCGCTCAATTCAACACTGATAGCAGCTAACCGGCTGATAAACACACTGTGACACATAGCGATATAGAGAAACAAGAAAACTCCCTGTCCCTCTTTCAACAACCCCGTCACAGCTCACTTACACAACCCAAGGTACCCAAGGAAGGTCTGCTTGGTACCTACCAAGGGAATTTGTATGGAAATGTTACGTTTTAATCCGAATTAGTTTTAATTCGGATAGTTCGTATCAAATCTTGCGTAAAGTATGCATTCATATCAAAACACACATTCTTTTATGTGTGTTTGCCACTAGGATGGCTTGGTTTTCGCGCAGGTAATTCAATCACTCTTGTGCAGCTAGTGATAAGTGTGATGACTGATGAGAGTTTAGACAAAATTACAACATTATCATGTAAAAATATGTCAGATATTTTCCTTGTTCACTTATTTTGAATACTGGTCGTAAAATATAATGAAACACAAATATAACTTTTGTCTCACATTGGTTCAAGAATAGGATAAATATGTAAAATGATATTAATTCGGATTAAAACTAATTAAAACTCAAAGTTTAATGTGCGTACTTTGGAGATACCCAAAACAAATTTAAAACCTTCCGTGGCAGGGTGGGAAGGGTCTTGTTCGGATGGCATCATGATCTGCTTTATAGGTAGTGAAATATAATGCAAAAACCTAGTACTATTTTTACATTATACCGCATAACTTCCATACCGTAAAAGTTACCACTCTACAACTTTGCAAGGATGTTAAACATACAATTAAGATACACATTTATTTTTTAAAAAAATATCAAAAGATACTTTTTTAAGGGGAAGTCGTTTTAAGGACAAATTTGGGATCCCCCCCCCACTTTTTTTCATTTATATGCCCAAATAAAATTATAACCAAATTATTCAATTTAAGATCTTCATTTCTTAAAAAAAATGATATCTCTATCACTAACGGTTAAAAAAATACAATTGTTTTAAGAAAGCAAGGCCCACCTGAAAATGACTTTTTGTGGGGCTTGTTTCTCGGACCCCGTTCAAAATATGGAAAACCGCTGAAAGAGCCATGTGTTTCTTTCGGCTTTCTAACATGTATACCAAATATGAACAAAATCGGAGTCGCACATGAAAATCGATTTGCGGTTTTGGCCTGGAACGACCCTATAAGGAAATATTTCTATTAAACTTGGCCAGACTTTAGCAAAGACAATTCAAATTTTGATAAAATAACAGCTCAGATCACTTTAAAATTATTCCATTTATTGAATTAAACATTGAAATATTGATATGCACTCTTAAATGTAAATAATTAGTTATGAATTAAAATTTGGTTCACTTTTTCATTTTCATTTTCATTTTATTTGAAATCGCCAACAGAATACAAGTATTCCACAAGTGGGATTTAAACATAACAAAAACAAATATTTTTAAACTATGATTAAAGAAGTTACGTAAGACACAATAAATATAAATATGAATAAACAAGACACATTAAAGAGTAAAAGGGTAAAAGTGGAGAGTTGTAAAACAGGAGATCTAAGTGATGACCGTTACTGATGCAGATTGTAGACATTTAGAATGTTGAATGTTGAGGAAGTCTGTTGAGGAAGCCAGAAGACTTGGGGCAGATTGTAATCCCCACATCGAACAACGTTATCATTCCTCTTCATGGCGTTTTCTACCAGGGCAAGAGATTCTCTCAGAGCTTCGATGTCTTTTCTCGTGACAGATGATGGTAGCTTTTCAGGACACTGCGATAAGTACTCCACCTCCACGTTTGAATTGTTGAATTGTTGAACAATTCACCATTGTTGAACAATTCACCTCCACGTTTGAATTGTTTGAATTGTTGAACACCTCATTCCGCTTCTGCCGGTCCCTCTTCGATTTTCTCTGAGGATTCGATGTTTCAGAATAATTCCTCTCATTCGCCTTAAATGATGCTTTCTTCTTCCTAGCTTCATAATACTTGGTCGCTGGATGCTTAGGGCCAGGCAAGGATTGAATAGCCGTCGACAGAAATGTAGAGAATTCATTTACTACACGATGGAAATCATCCTCCTGGACAATGTCTTTTAACTCGGAGTTAAATTTGTCTAGTCGCGCGTGGTACTCACGTGTTGCTTTCGTCTCTTGCGAAGGTTCGACATCGTGGACATTGTCTTCGTCTGCAGCAACATGCGCAAGAGAAGGATCTGGAGCTGTCTTAGACGTGTATTTCTCGGCAACACTTGCTCGGTATTCTTGAGGGTGAGCACGGGAGATGTGGGTCTTGACTCGTTTAAAACATTTACTACAAAATGGGCATATTTGCTGGAGGGCTGAAGTTTCTTGAGACATATATTGAACCTTGAGTATAATCCAGATTCTGCTCTTAGAACTACTAGGAGGCCATGCCTTGAAAAGTTATTGTTTTCCTATGGCAAATCTTCTTCCAAATCACCAAAATGAAATACAAAATTGCTTCGAAGTTTCTAAAAAAAGCACTCCTGATGAAACAAATTGATTCAAATTGATGAGTAGAGATTGCTGAAATACTTGTACTCACAATATTACATCTTCCCAAGCAGGAACCTTAAAACTATTGAAAAATTATCAGGAGCTATAACTTTGTCCTTACTAACTTAATCCAGGGCCTCCTGGGCTGCGATTACATAAAATGATAACTTCCTTGTCGCAGCGACAAGCTTCTCATCTCACTTGAGTTGTCACTTTTGCGATCACATAAAATGAGAACTCTATCGTCTTGCGACAACCTTGAGCTTATCACTCGAAAGTTATCGAAAGAAAAGTAGGCGGTGACAATTAGTTGTCACTTGCGTTAGACAGGACAATATGGCGGCCCGAGCAGTGGAATTTTTTATAGTTCAAGGTATTTTAGAAGGAAATGATGCAGATGAAGAGCAGCGACAGCAAAACATCAACATGCAAATAAACAGGCGGTATATGCGGGATCATTTCAATCCATTTGAAGTGAGTAACAACACCTTTTTCTCGCTATACCGCCTCAACAAAGGGTAGTGACTAAAATCCCGACAGCCGGGATTTTCAGGTTAAAAAAATAGTCCCGACTGGCCTTGTTTATTTATATACTGGTTAAGAACGGCTTTCAGTATGACCGTCCAGATGGCGCTATGGATAGCGTACTGGACCACGGTGCAAGAGGTCGTCGGTTCGAATCCGGCCGGGAGCTTTTTTTTTTTATTTGTAATTTTCACAAGTTTTAATTCTGCCTAACCATAGAGTTATTTTTTTTAAGTTGCCCAGTTCGAATTTGTCTACCCATAGAGAGTTTTATTCCTTAGGCTGCCCAGTAAAACCTACGGTCGGGACTATTTTTTTAACCTGAAAGTCCCGGCTGTCGGGATCGTAGTCACACCCTCAACAAAGTCGCTGCTCGGATGCTGATTGAAGACCTTCGGCCCCACATGCCTGTTGCAATTAGATCGACAGCTGTTCCGCAGTGGATGAAGGTTTGTAAATAACATTTACAATATTACTATCAGTATTATTCATGTCACTTCATAACTCAGTGATAGGTAGGTGTTCTGAAATTATGCAATACAGAGGCTTCAAGCTAGTGGTTTGATCAAACCTAACCTTCTTGACACTAGTGATTTAACCTAACCTTCTTGACACAAATGAAATTTAGCTCTCGTTTCTATGCGTCAACATTGGGAGTCAAGATATTTCACAGTTGTATTGGTTATCTCTTTGTAGAGGTAGGACATATGTAGTATATGGTTTATTGACTTCGTTTGCAGGTCTTGACTGCCCTTGATTTCTTCGCTGCGGGTAGCTACCAGCGTCGTGTGGGGCAGGATTGCTTCCACGCCATGTCCCAGGCAATGGTCTCTATTGCAATCGGGGAAGTTGTGTCGGCCATGGACCATCTGATGGTTGCATGGATCAAGTTTCCGACTTCGGCTGAAGAGATTCGGGAAACGAAGCAGAAGTAAGTATGTCGGTATTAGTATGTATTACGTATCAATTCAACCAAAAATAGTATCGATTTGCCGGTCATAATATTTGATTTTGATGCAAGTTGGTTGCACTTGAAGAAAGATTCATGGCCTTCATTACTGTGTTCACATGACGGTCTTTACGGTTCTCTCACTCCACTAATCGGCGTAAGGTCGTTTCAGTGTCAACGCTTGTCGGTTCATCCCTAACGCTAGTGTAGGTAATGTAGTAGGTAGTAAATATGAACTATAAATTGAGCCGTCGTTGCATTTGATGGTGTCAAATCACAAGCTAAAGCTACCATCACAGTTAGCTGATAAAGTAGTTCACTATAGAAAATCGATTATGGTAGTTAGTCTGATACTGAGACTACGACCAGAGAACTCTGTTAAGTAAGTAAGTAAGTTTATTTCCATTTCAACATTACAAGTAATGTATACAAGCATTGTCAGTGACCCTTAAGCATAAATAATTATGCTTTGTCTTGGGTGTATGGAATTTATTATAATCTAATTTTACCATAATAAAGTATAGTCGCTATGAATAAATTAAAAGTAATTCATTCATTCTCAGTACATGGTTTCATTCATTCTAATACAAATAATAATAATAAGGAAAAAATCTATTATATTCTATTCTATTCAATCATTCATGTATTCATCTAAAGAGTAATATGCTTTATTAACTAGAAATGTTTTGAGTAAATACTTAAATCTATTAATGTCAGTTACATTTTTTATGTTCTCAGGTAGTTTGTTGTAAAGTTTGCATTTTATATAACTCGAGTTTTTTTGTGTTTGTTTTGTTCTATGATTTGAAGTGTGAACGTGTGTTTTTGTTCTTGTGTCGTGTGAGTGTATGTCTTCGTTGAGTGCGTGTTGTTGAATGTTCTTTTTCGTAATGAGTATGCATTCGTATATGTATATGCTGTGTACTGTTAGGATTTTGTGTTTTATAAATTGGGGTTTGCAGTGTGGCTTGATGAAGGAATCTTTTTTGCTTTTAAGGCCTAAAATTGTTCTTACTGCTCGCTTTTGGAGTGTAAATATTTTTCACTATTTTTAATATTTTTTTTGGGCTGAGAACGTTCATCTCCAGTTTTACACTGATACTAAACACATGTACCTACAATTGGCTAAACTAAAAATTGTATTTGAAAGAAATGGATTGTCTGAACAAGATTTTATGGCATCATCTGATGAAGTCTATGATAACTCGTTCATGACTCTAACTCTAGTAGGTTGAGCTCTTCTTTCATTAACAAGGATTGATTGTCAAGGAACCTCACCAGCAGCCAATCCGTTTCGCTCAAATACCGTTTTATGATTTGTTGAGTACCTATATACCTACTATGAATTGTGTCAAACTTGTAGTTATGTGTTTTATTTTGTCAAATTATTGATGATATTATTGAGCGAGCGCTCCTTTAAGCTCTTTTGGCACAGAACTCTGTCATTTTTATATTTTTTTTCTGACTGACAATATACCTACAGGTCGCACAGTTTCTCCTATCGCGCTGACATCTTGCACACATGTACTGACTAAATGTTTTTGAAATCCATTTATCGATTCAAATTTTTTAAAAATCCTATTGGTTGGTCTGATCAATTTAAAATGTTGACAGGTCATTAGACCAACATTTTATCAAATTTTACAATGTGTCAGCCTAATGAACATGACAACTCATTGTCAACAAGTTTGACACAATATTTTGAGTATTACTAAAATACACCACTTTTTACGATTACACTTAAAATAGCTATATTTAAACGTTTAAACGTACAGCTCACGTAAAACTTTTAAACGTCCACATTATGAAGTCATTGTGCAGTGATATGGCCCTGCGTGTTAAATATAATTCATAAAGTCTTGTGCGCAGCTTGTAGACGGGAAGATAAAGGAGTCTGTTGCAGGTAGATAACAATATGAATGGACCTCAAAAAAGCTGTAGGTTACTCTGATGGTTTTAATATTTTGTTGTTCATTTCTTCAATTGGTTTATGATTTATGAAGTAAACAAATTTTCACCCATAGTATCCACTTACATTTTTATTTTCTTGGTAAAACAGATTTACACCTTACTAGTTATTACCTGCGTAGGTACTACTTCTATTTCTAATTTTAGAATATGTATTTCATACTTTATTGAAACCTACATCAACAGAAAAATTAAATACAAATAGTTTGATGTTTTGTTTGATAATGATGGAAATACCTTCCAAATTTCTGTTTTGATTATTACCTACACTATGACAAATAATGTATGACTAGGTATGTTATTTTTTATAACTAATTGAAGCTACCTAAGAGTGAAAAATTTTATTTCAAATTTTATTTTTTTTATTGAATTTCTTTTAAATTCATTGGGAATTTATGTATATTTACATTATTTATTAATACTAAGGTTGAAATGAATAATTTTAATTTAATATTGGAATGGTCTGTAGGCATGGCTATAATTGGTGGACCTAAGAAATTATGTTGTGGCTTTACGTTTGAGCGGAGCAGATATTAGAAAATAATCCTCTGCACTACAATGGAGGAGGTGGTGTGGATAAAAGGGATTACCATTGACTACCGTTTGATGTAATGTTGACCATAACTTATGCAGGTTTTGTAAAAAAATAATCAAATTTTGAATATTTTAATTAAATGTTTCTACGCAGTAGCACATTACTAAGTACTCAGTTGTTAGCTCATAAAAGAGAAAGCCATTGATATTTTAATTGGTAGTTGAATGCAGGTTAACATTTAGTTCATCTCAATAAATGTTGAGTTGAGAGCTTTTTCCTGTTGCAAGCCAAACGTTACCCCTCCGGGGAAGAAAATTTAGTTAGTTACCGAGGTACTAGATAAATCGTAAACTGGTTGAACGAAAAATATAAAACAAAATGAATCATCAGTCAGTTATCATCAGTTATCCCATATATATATGCATGTGAACCAACTTGCATCAAAATCAAAAATACAATCAATAAGTTGATTACTTAAATCCTACTTAAATTATTATCATACAGCATTCATATTCAATCACTCAAGTCAATTTCATTCACTACCATCAACCTCTAACTTCAAATCAATTGATAAACTAATGGATTATTTAATAATTTTTTTTCATCACATCATTAATTAAGCGTAGTTCTTTTACTGGAATAAGAATGAGATTATTTAGCTACCTTGTAGAGACTGCATTGGCGTATTTATAATCAATCTACTTATAAAGTCGTGTTGCAATTTGTACTCCTTTTCAATTATGCAATATTTTCTAGTAGATTGCCCAATATTAAATTCACAGCTGCTAATAATTTAATTTAGATTCCACTTGTAAGCCAAACACAGTCTCATACTTAGGAAAAGTTTACAATATACTAAAATCAATGAAATTAAACTCTCTGTCTAAATTATTGAGTACCTAAGAACTCCTGACAATTCACACTCTATACATATCCAAAATCCACAATCCCTTCACCAAGTCCTTCAATCCAGATTCATGCAAGCGCACAACTTCCCCGGCATCATCGGAGCCGTTGATGGTACACACATTGCCATTGTGCCACCGGAGAAGGCGAGGGAGCACTTGTTTGCCAACAGAAAAACCTACCACAGCAAGAATGTGCAAATTGTAAGTATCTACTTTGCAGGCAGTTATTATCTAAAAACATGTGATAGATAGTCATATTGGATTAAAAATTTTATTCATCAGGTGTGTGACAGTGAGCTCCGAATTCTTGCTATCAATGCTCGGTTCGGAGGCAGATCCCACGATGCTCATGTTTGGCGGATGTCTGACATTCGGCGGCGGCTGAAGCAGCGCTATCTGACGGGAATGCGAGGAGCATGGCTGCTAGGTAATTTGTTTGTTACTATTGATATAAATATAATGTGTGAGATTGATTATCTCATTTTAGCCAATAGTACCACTAAATTAATCTATTCACTTAGGTGATTCGGGATATCCGTCAGAACCTTGGCTCTTGCGGCCCTTTGAGAATCACCCCGATCCCGACAGCCCTGAGGGAAGATTCAATACCAGCCATTGCTCGTGCCGCAGTCTCGTCGAGCGCTGCATCGGGCTACTGAAAGCCAAATTCCGCTGCTGCCGGCACGACAGGACACTACATTATTCGCCTGAGATGGCAGGTAGGTAGTCTTTAAATTTACATACTTGTTTTGGGACATACTTCACATGTGCTCAGTTGTAGGTACATTTATATAAGACATTTTTTAGGGGTAGTCCTAGCTTCCAGTAAGAATCACTGCGGGTTGGGGGGGGGGGGGGGGGGAGGGATGGGAGACTCAAATATGGTGCTTACTAATAGCCATATTGTTCAATCCAAAACGCCCTGAATGTGATTTTGACAGTCAAATTCACTGATCATGAATTTCTAGAGATTTAACAAGTATAATATTAAACATGTTAATATTTTTCAAATTTTTTAATGGTTGTAGGAAATACATAATTCAAACACACTGCCTCTGAACACTTTCTGCAGCAAACAATTAGTGCCGCCACTATCTGACTGAATACACCACTTGATGTGTGTCATGAATTTCTTCCTTCACAGGACTGATCATCAATGCCTGTGCGGTTGTCCACAACATCGGCATCCACTACAGGGTACCCATCGTCCATCCTGAGTACGATGACATCGACCTGCCGCACAACGCTGTCGTGGTCGTCGATGTACCGGGAGCGCAGCCAGCTGGACCTGGTGATGACATCGACTTCCACGCAATTGGACAAGCCACTCGTAGACGAGTGGTCCATGACCACTTCCGATAGGCGTGGTGAATGGATTGGCCAGGTATGTTTTACTTAATTTGACATTTATTTGTTTTCTTTATTTTGAAACTTTTTATTTTCACATTTTGATATGCTAGTCTTAGTGATTGGCAGCGAAACTTTCAGATTCGAAACTTTCATTAATATACGAAAGTTTTGGAAACTTTCAATTTTAGATATAAATTTCCAAAATTTACGAACTTCTGTTTTTCTGGTTTGAATATTTTAGCAATGCAATATATTTTATTGCTTGTTAGCAATACTTTTCATCATTAATGTTCAAGAAATCACCACTATAGGCGCCACTAGGCTGCATTGGCTATAAGAAGGATCTCTTGACTTGGTGGTTATGTGGAACACACATAGTGAAATTTTAGCTTATTTTACTGAATCCTGTCACCGGGTAATCAGATGAAGGAGGTGGTTGGTTTGTCCTGCCGAGTCCTCTATACATCCCTTCACCTCTACACACTTGACGCTTTACACGCTCTGAAGAAGTAAGCACACTTTGTCAATAATTGTCCTGTCCTAGCATGGATATAGTATTTAGGTTGCCACTACTGAATAGTATACCTGTATCAACGTATCATGTAATTCGGATGATCCACAACCAACGGGCCCTGCAGTGCTATGCCGTAACTGCGGTTACTACTGGCATCAAGACGATCTCGCCGGTTGCAAAGCATGAAATCAAGCTTGTATGAACTGCGGCAAACTGGACCATTTCACAGCTGTGTGTCGTGCTTCAAACCAGTACCACATCAGCATCAACGCTACACGGAACCATGGCAGGGCAGCATCAACGCTATGCAGAGCCACAACAACAACCACAACGGTGTGCAACACCACAACACAATCATCATTCTGACCCAAACAACCAAATTTATCATCAACGCAGAACAAATGCAAACACCATCACTGTCCTCCAGCCAGAAGAAGCCTTGCAGGCAAATAACATGAACTATTACGACACTGACTCGGAGTCCGAAAAAGAGTCATACCACCTATTTTCGTCAAACCAGACCAGCTCCGAATCCATCACCTTTACTGTGCAAGTGTACCTGTGTGTCCTCGGGGGTACCACAAGGCAGCGTGATTGGTCCGTTGCTTTGCCTGGTTTTCGTGAACGACATCACCGACTCCGTGCACTGCTCTGTTCGACTCTATGCTGATGACATTATCCTGTATCAACAAATTAAGTCCGCAGGTGATTGCTTGATTCTGCAAGCTAGTGTCGATGCAGCAAGTGAATGGGTCCTTAACAACAAGATGTCGCTGAACATTGGGAAAACACAGTGTATTACCTTTAAAGCAACTGGCGCTAACACCAACGTCACAGACTATACCATTGATAATCAGATATTGCCAAAAACCAACAAATGCAAATATCTTGGAGTGATCCTCAATTCACATCTGAACTGGAAGGACCACATTAACACTATCTCCTCCAAGGCCTACAGAAACTTGACAACCTGCGTGGACGGAACTTCATCCATCAGTCAACCACAAAGCCGTTCACTTCATGGTAGACACAGGCACATCTGTAAGCATCATCAATGAGAAACTTGTGGAATCCCTGCTGAACACAAATGCGATCCAGAAAACCAACACCAAGATTTTTACATTTGAAAGCAAAAAGAGCTAAGATGTCATCAGGAAAGCCCAGGTCAGAATGCAACACAAAAACACTTCGATAGTCACTTATGTTTACATAGTAAAAAACTATGTAAATAGTAATAGTTTTTCATAGTAAAAGAAGCATCAAAACTCATATTTAGCTGCAAAGTCTCCACAGCACTTGGCGTCATCTCCATCACCGACTCAGCCGCAATCAGCAGTTCGAAAGAACTACAAGCAAGACACATTTCGAGAAGAACAACATCGCAGCAGCAATCGACACCTACGAGACGGATTACCGAGCAACACCACACTCGACTTCAAATCAGCAAGCAGTGAAACAGAGCGCTTCTCACTTCAAAGCATTGCAAGAAGACGAGCATAAGAGAGCTCCTGCACGTCAATCTCCATCAAACTTCCACGAAAGAGAAGAGCAGAGAAGAAACTCCCGATACATCAGGATAAACAACAGAACAGAACAAACAACCAACAACAAACGTAAAGTAAATCCCTTCAGGAATCAGGAAAATCAGTGAAGTTTAGCGATGTAATAAATGTACCTATTAGCTAGTATTTCTTATTAAAAAATTAGATCGGAATTTAGGAAATTTATAAGTTGAAAGTTGCGAATCAAATTTTTGTGAAATTGATGATATATAATTAAATTTGCCCTTACTATTACAAACTCTGCCATGTCTTAGTGTCAGCAGTGCAGTTAGTGCCTGAAACAAGTAGTATTTCTAATTCTAAAATCTGTAATGAAATTGCCAAATCTTAATCAATACATACACACTGGAGGAACTTCATTAGTACTACACCCTTAAAATTTCAATGACAGTTTGTGTTCTTGCCAAATTTGATTACTTCTTTAGCAAAACTTTAATCTTTAAATTAAATTAATTTAATTACTTTAATTTTCAGTGATGTTATGAAGAATATTGCATTTGCAATATGAGGCTCCTCCTATATCTAACATCGGTAGTTAAGATTATTCTGAATTCATTTCACACATACCTGTTCAGATACGTAACTATTGCATTCGCAACACTGTGGCAATCTGCAGCAACATTTTCCAACATGTCTTGCCGCCTCCTTTCGATTTCCATCATTTCCCTTTTTATCGCACTGTTAACTTTCTTCACCTCCAGCAACTCTCTCTCCATCTCCAGTCTCTCCTCTTCCACCCGACATTTCCTTCCTTCTCCATCAATATAAGACTGTTGGAGTGCAGTCATGGTCTTCTTAGATGCTATTTTGAAAATCATATAGTACACATTATTATAAAAACAAAATAAAAATTTTATCTTTTGAAATGAATTAGTTTTACCTAAAATTTCAATACTCACACAAACTCCCAGAGGCCTCACCGACACTGGGTCGCTTCCCAGATCGTCCTGGCGGCTTCGGTGCGTTCACTCGAACCACACGCACCGGGCTTGCTGGCATCTCACCAATTTCCTACATGCATAAATTATCTTTAAAATCTCTGGCATAAGAGTAAACATACTTACTATATTCATTATGCGGTGTTGACTCGCAACATTTGAATGAGTAATTACATTTGCTTCAGCGTCGCCGTCGGTGAGGTCTCGGTCCAGGTCATCTAGTACCACTTCTGCACACTCCAGCGTGGGGAGGAGGGAGCGTCCAGGCGGTGCCGATTGCATGGGAGAGGAGGACCCTCCCTCTCGCAATGTGGCGTCTCCCACAACGGACTCAACGGTGATGATCTGGAGCACTTTCTCCTCCATGCGAGTCAGGAACAGTTTGCATGGGGATCCAGCACCGGTGGCTTGTTCGAACACGGCTATCTTCCCCGACTTTGCCTTTACATTGCTTTTCCAGTCGGACCATGTCTGCAGTGTTTAAAGAAACAATAATTTCATATATTATTGAATATTTTTGGTGACTATTTGTTTATGCTTAGTATTAGTGCATTTAGTGTTACTGTTGTGCGTTTACAAGACCTAGATACATATGCGCTTTATTGTAGTTTGTTTGTCGAATGACCGGATTTGCTCTGCGCGGTTTCATTTCTTGCTATTAATAATTGCTGTTTAACGCAAAATATCTGATAAAACATTTTGGCAATATACTTATAGCCAGTGGCGTGCAGTGAATTTTTGTAGTGGGTAAGGAGTATGCAGTGTGTCACAAGGCAACTATGGGGGTCATTTACCATATTCTCAACATGTTTGAATAAACCTGCAGCAGTTTTATCAGCACTGACATCGGTAATAGCCGACAAATCTTTCTTTAGCCTGACTGTCAGCAGTGACTTAGCGAAAAACAGTAGACATTTGTGACAAGTCTTGCTTCGAATCAGTAGTTTCATCGATCATAATCGACACAAAAGAAGTGTCTTGAATGTCACGCTTCATCTTCTTCAAGACTACTGTGCCCACACACTCAATGAGGTAATTCTGGATTCAGTTTGATGTCCCCTTGAAAACGGTTGCTTTTGCGACATGTTTTTTAGAAGATCGTCATATAAGCACAATGTTTTAATAAATTCAACGATTCAACGAGTCCTCTCCCTGCTCATGGTCCCGAAATGGCATTTCAAGTTTTCCCAACAACACACGTAGAATAGCGCGATTTTTTTCAACAATTTCGTTGTATTTGGCTTCTTTTAATTGTCGAAGTCAACTCGAACTTTTCCAAATATTACTAAATTTACATGACACCTGCATTTATCATGTTTCAATAAAGCATTTAATGCATAGGTATTGCTGAAGTCGGCGTACCCGTCTATAGTCCACACTGTCTTCTCTCTACACCGAAAATTAGACCCAACCAACAAAACAATCTGTTTGAAAATGATTGTTACAGCAATTATAAATTGAATCAAAAGAGCGCTAGTTGAATGTGACTGTTCATATACTGCCAGCTCCTCGATTTCATCTCTTCAACCAGATACAAGATAGAGTGGCTGGAGACTTACAATTGCTCGTACCATATATATTGTTCTCCACTTTTCAGTAGCGTATCACTGTTATTTTCATTATTGCAATTAGTTTTTGTATTAAAATTTTACATTGAATTACCTTTTGCCACTTTGTGGCATCTTTTGATGGTCCAAGACCACTGGCATTGAGCTGACCGGTAAGCTCGACCCACATTTCTTGGCTTTTGTGTCTGCCCTGAGGCCCTAAAAGAGCCCCCCTGGCAAACGCAGGATGGGTCTCCATGTACTCGACCAACAGTAGAAATTGCTTCGGGGTAACTCGAGACTTCCTACAGTTAGAAGGAAACTGTATTATGGCAATTATTGCATTGCATTGTATCATGTTTATTGTGGTCTTGTGGACGTGCTACACTGCATTAAATCGTAAAGTAAGACTCTCTTCATATGTGATGAAACATTGATTGAAACAACAAAATAACATGTCTAAAAGTGCAATTTCTATAATATAATATTAAAATAAACCATAGAGTTTGTAACTTGTGTCGACATTCATGCTGTGTCTTATCTCTATGGTCTTATGAACCATTATCTTTACTAGGTACCTTACCTAGGTACCTAGGTAGTATAGATTTGTAGGTACTGGTAGGTACCTACTACCTGCCTGAAATTCTGTTTTGAATTTAAACTATTTAACACAAGTGAATTTGTATTGTATGGTACCTACTACATATAGATTATTTATTTCCTTTATCCTACAGTCATTAGTCTTTATCCTACCTTTGCCATTATTCTATAGGTTTGAAGATCAGAAAGTGTGAATAGGTTTGTATAAAAGTCATATTTTGATGAAAAGATTTAATAACTTGAATTAAATTTATTTATTCATGGACTAGGTAGGTACATACACAAGGACTTACCTTGCTTCTTTTTCTTTCTGTCTGTTTTTATCCATATTTATTATTTTCTTCTGAGCAAACACGAAAAAATACTTCAAGTCGAAAATAGTAATGTTCGAATTTGTGCCGCTCGCTCAAATTCAAATCAGTTTGACAGCCACAGCCTTCGAAATCGGTACATTTATCGCGGCAGTGCTTCATTTTTCGTAATGCGCATGCGCTAGAATAATCTCTTTGGCAAAAACATCAGCTGTTTCACTTGTCGCAGTGACAGCTCTTGTCACTGTGATAACTCTAACGAATGAGTTATGTGATCGCTGAAGTGACAACTTTCGATGTCGTTGCGATAGGAATATCACGCGACAAGCTTGTCGGGTGACTAAGTTATCATTTTATGTAATCGCAGCCCTGGATAGATGCTCCTGGATGCCCTTATTGACAGTTTTAATAACTGTCAGAAATGACGTATCGAATGAATGTATATCCAATGCAACTATAGATCTGATTTGCTTTAACCCATTTAATAACCTCCTTGGCTTTATGTTACAAAGTGTATAGATTGCTGTTCTTAAGTTTCAATAGAAAACATATACTTTTATGTAAACTGAGTGGATCATATTTCAAATCAATATCGATGTTAATATGTTTAGGTATGTGCGTTTGGAATGGAATTTCTGTTGCATAATTTACACGTACCAGTGCTCGCTCATCAACGCGTTACACTGAGCGTTTTCCTAGTGTTATTACTACACAACTCTGGTTTCCAATCGCAATTTTGTAAATAAATATCGTACAGAGCAATTTTCTATAATTGAGCAAGCGTTTTACTACAAAACTTCTATGCCACTTTCTCTCTTTTTTTGTATGCAATCTCCAGGCTGAGCCGTTTATCTGTGCTTTTCGCATTAAATTTCAAACAAAGTAACTGATCTGGCAATTTTTTCTCCCAAATGATTAATGCAGAAGGCTAATATTTTCCAGCAAAATGGGCCTACTAATAACCTCGGAATCTTGATTTGTGGTTTGCACCACCGTTTGACCTTTCAAACATGGTCTTCGATAAATCTGATCAAACTCATATTTTGCATGGTGGTTAAGACTAACATTGTCTCTTATTTTACAAAATGTCTGCCCAATCAGTCACGAACATAGGTGTAATTCCACGTTAACTCACAAAGGAATTTAGGTCACCTTCTCCGATTTTAATCAAACTTGGCAGAATTGTTCCCAAGCCAAAATAAACAAATACATATTTTTTGTTTGTCCATATATTGAGTACTATTGAGTGACAGGCCTTCAAAAAATCAACGTTTTGGGCCCTTGCCCTTCACTTTAATTACTGTAATTTCTGTACCGTTTAACTTAGAAGCTTAGTTTTTTTACGATTAGAAGCTTGGAGAATTAGCTTCCTATTTTTTTTTTCTTTTTTTCTTTAATGATCAATTTTAGTTATGGGCAACTAAGGGGAAAAAAGTCAAAATTTTGACAATAAAAGGGCACCCCCCAAAAACATATTTTTTTCAATTTTCAAAACATTATGACGTCAATGTGATTCTATAATACACAATCTGTCAAATTTTTGGAGTGGGCACGCTTTTGGTTTCGGAGCTATTAATTAAATTATTAAATGGGAGGGCGATTAAATTACAGTTTTCATGCATTAAGGCCTGTCATATATTTTTTCCCGCCAAAAGTAGTTTTGGAGCGGTTTTAGAGGGAAATACGAATTATAAATTGCCATATTTGGCAAACGGTTGTGAATATCAAAAAAGCAAGAAAGACATGACATGTATTGAACCTTTATCTATATTTGCATCGCTTACTGTCATAACTTACTTTACTTTGCTCCTATAATATGTTGTCAGTATAAGTCGTGCACGAAAACGCTCCGTGTGAGCAACGGACGAGCGACGGCCGAGAAACGGAGCGTTTTTGTGCCCGACAAATGCTGACCACATAGTAGGAGCAAAGTTATGACAGTAAGCGATGAAAATGTAGATAAAGGTTCAATGCATGTCATGTCTTTCTTGCTTTTTCGATATTCATAACCGTTTGCCAAATATGGCAATTTATATTTTGTATTTCCCTCCAAAGCGCTATAGTCTTTCAATACTCTGCTAACCTTTAAACGGTTGATTAGGACTGTATTGTCATGGCAACAACCAATAGAAAGACAGAGTTTTGTACTAACTGTTAACAGCTAATTGAGACTTTAGCAGAGTTTTGTAATACCGGCCCTAAAACCGCTCCAATAAAACCGCTTATAACGACGAATAATTGGCATGCAATCGTATTTAAAAAATACCGTATTTAACACTTTGAGGTCGTAACAGAAGTCATAGTGTACTCCAGTGCATGGCAATATTTAGTCTCTTAAGCTGTAATGGGTCGTTACTATCTGATTTTTAAAAATTTTGTCAGCGTGAAAAGAAATTTAAAAAAATTGCTTTGACGAACCGTGCTAATTGCCGTTCGCTGAATCGAAAAAAAATAAAAGAGGTCCGTACGAAGAGTGAAAATGGGAATTAATACAATTGGGATTCTTTTTAGCTTCAACACATTGTTTTACACAAGCTCAGTAAAAGTTATCAGTAGGTATTATACTTTTGTAGGTAAGTAAAATGTTGAAAACTTGTTTTAGTTTATATCTTTATTGCTTTGATGAAAATTATCTACCAGAAAATTGTATTATTTTGATAGTATTATAGTACTAGTAATAGTAATAGTATTACTATCTTAGCAGCGGCCTAATTAGAGCCAAGAATAGCCTTTGAATAAGATATTATGTTTACTTTAGATTACTTTAAAATATTCCTTTTTGATAAAAACAAAACGAAAAACAACAACGCATCGAAAAACGAAAACTATAAACTTGTCTTTTCAATGCCTTGCTAACTTTTAAACAGTAAATTAGGATTATATTGCCATGGCAACAACCAATGACAATCTCGCATGACAGTTTAAAACTTAACTATACTGGTTTAGCAGACGTTTGAAAGACTGGCCTTAATTTTGATTGGCTAGCTGAAAAATGATATAAATTAAATGTAAAAGTTGGTTGCCAAAATTTAAGGAGTAAGATTAGTCTATCTGGTTATAGATAATTGTATATTTTGCGGTGTAGTTGGTTTTAAATGTATAGGTATTTTATTGAGTTTGTTCATCATTCATAAACGATCCCCGTGGGAGCGAAAAACATGTCAAGTCTAACCTCGAGCTATACCCAAAATATAAACATTTTCAACCAAAACATATCACGTGACATTTTCAACTAAAATGCTTCAAATTTTCACTTGGAAGGGTTCAGTTTAGTCCGTCTTGTCCCTCATCAGAAAAGTTAGGACACATCTGTCGGAACTATTCTACGCAGAAAATAACAGCGAAAATAACTGTTAAAATGATGATTTTACTTACTAGCAACTAAATATTCTCAAATCAAGACCTGCAGTTGAAGGGCACACTTTTCTCTAATAAAAGGGCACATACCTATGCATCACAAAACTGACACAATGATGTCGTTAAAACATGCACTCTTTCTTCATCTTTCCAACGAAATGTTGAGATATTCATTATATCCACTATTATGAGTGTAATATTGAATTAAAATAAAAGCACTGGGTTTTGACAGTTTTCACATGCGTATTTATACCATTGATTTTTCTATTAATAAATCACTGCAAAATCAACTTCTATTGACTGAACATAATGATAAGCTCCAGTATGCAGAGAATTTCCTTCATAATTCGTCTTGGTCAACTCACATGAACGATGTAAGGAGTGTACTCATAAGTAACTATTTTTTGATCGGATGTAGATAATTACTATGTAGGTCTCTTAATTAGCTAATAAAACAACAAAACAACGAAAAAAAGCGAATGCAACGAACTAAAAGAATAGAATTAAAATTGCATTCTCTCTATACTTAGTCAGAGGTAAACCCAACCAGGATATTTTATTTAAAATATTAAATATTAGAATACATCTTCTTCTTCTTCTACATGTGCCCTCTTCTAATGAAGGTTGGCGATCATCATTTCTATTTCATCTTTGGATGCTGCAGCTCTGAACAAGGACCCCGTGCTCTGCCCGAACCAATCCCTCAGATTCTTGAGCCATGAAGTCCTCCTCCTGCCAGGTCTACGCTGTCCCTCAATCTTCCCTTGTAAGACTAATTGCAAGAGCCTGTATTTATTGCCCCTCATGATGTGTCCAAAGTATTCGAGCTTTCGTCTTTTGATGGAAAATATCACCTCTAAGTTCTTATTCATTCGTTCCATCACTTCGACATTTCTAACTTTGTCCACTCATGAGATTCGGAGCATGCGACGATAAACCCACATCTCGAAAGCTTCCAGTCTCTTGCATAGCAACTTGCTTAAGGTCCAACCTTCAAGTCCATACAACAATACGGGAAATATGTAGCACCTGACCATGCGCATTCTCAGATCTAAGTTAAGATTGCGATTACATAGTAATTGCCTCATATTAGTGAATGCTGAGCGTGCTTGTTCGATACGACTCTTGACCTCTTGAGTATATTCCCATTGATCATTCACGCAACAACCAAGATATCTGTAGTGATGTACGCGCTCGATAACAACGTTATCCAGCACTAACTGGGCGTCAATGTTCCTTAGCTTTGAAACAATCATAAACTTCGTATTTTTCAAGTTCATACGTAGACCGCTGTGGTTACTTGCAACATTAACTTTCTCCAACAGCGACTGCAGATCTTCCAAGTTGTCAGCCAGCAGGACTGTGTCGTCGGCGTATCTTATACTGTTCACCAGCTCCCCATTGATGACGATACCTTCTACTGCGCCATCCAAAGCTTCTGCCAGTATAGCTTCCGAGTAAATATTGAATAATAACGGTGACAAAACACAACCCTGCCGAACACCACGCCGAATCAGGACTTCCTCGGAAAGGCTCTCTTCAACTTTCACGACTGCCTTCTGATTCCAATACAGATTTGCTATGATGCGAATATCTCTGCTGTCCAGGCCAAAGTTATGCAATAGCTCCATTAATTTCCCGTGTTTGACCTTATCAAACGCTTTCTCATAATCAATGAAACAAGCATAAACGTCTTTATTCATATCTTGACAACGCTGCACTAATACTTGCATGCAGAACAAGGCATCCCTCGTACCAAGGCCATTCCTAAATCCGAATTGAGATTCTGTCATCACCTCTTCGCACTTTCTGTGAATTCGATTATGGATTATTTTGAGAAACAATTTAAGTACATGACTCATAAGACAAATAGTCCGTGTAATGATCCTATCATAATGATTGTATCCATGCATTATGTAAGATTTAAATATAGCCGCCACAGATCGGTTTAGCAGGCTGTGGGACCGCAAGCGGGAGTCGAGAACGACCGGACAGTCAGTCAGTCAAGGACAGCCATTGAACATGGACGACTCTGTATGTATCTTTATTAAATAAAGAAGTGAACCCACAAATATGGTTTATTAATTATCCTGCATAGTATTTGTGGTCAACCTAGTTCGAAGAACATTACATGGTGATCAGAAGTGGTGTCTGAATCTAAATCGCACGTGAAACGTTGCAGAGCGCAAAGCCAACGCCTAGATTAGGTAAACGGCAAGCATCAAGATGGCCGCATCAGCACGAAAATTACCTGAACTCGAACTCACCGGGAACGTTAGTGAAAAGTGGAAGCTGTGGAAGCAGAAATTTGAAATTTACATGCGCGTGACGAAAGGTTACAAGGAAGATCCTGAGGATCAAGTTGCCACATTACTGAATGCAATTGGTGACGAAGCACTTACAGTTTTCAACACGTTCGAGCTGCGGGGAGTGGACAAGAAAGATCTAAACAAAGTGCTGCAAAAGTTTGACGAATTCTGTACCCCAAGAAAGAATCTGATTTACGAACAGAGCATATTCTTCACACGGTCGCAGCTTGATGGTGAGACCGTTGATCAGTTCATAACTCAACTGAAGCGTTTAGCAGGGTCCTGTGAATTTGGCCCACAGATGAAGCAAATGCTAACACTACGGCTTGTGTTGGGAATCGCGGACAAGGGGTTAAAGGAACGTCTACTCAGGGTTAATGACCTGACTTTAGAGAAAGCAGCAGACATCTGCAGGGCTGCGGAGGCTAGCAAGTTGCAGGCGATGGCGATTGAAGAAAAAGTACCTGTGGAGACACTCAAAGAAGAATCTGTGCAAGCAGTTGTGCAAAGAAAGAAGTCTGACAGCTACCATAGCATGAAGAATTTTCCGAAGAAAGAGGAAAGAAACGGCACGAAGAATTTTCCGAAGAAAGAGGAAAAGCAGGAGAAGAAATCCTACGACTGCAAGAAATGCGGTTATCACCATGCGACTCTGAAGTGTCCAGCCTACGGGAAGACGTGTCTACGCTGCAAAGAAGAAAATCACTTTGCAAAGATGTGCAAGCAACGAAGAATTGCAGAATTTGAAGTGGCACCAGATGAAGACTCATCTGAAGATGAGAACAATTCAACACTGTACATCTCAACACTCACCGCCAAAAGCGTGAATGCTGTGAAGAAGACAGAAGATCTTGCCAGAGCATGGATTGTAGATGTCAATGTTGGTGGACAGAACGTCAAGATGAAAGTCGACACTGGTGCGGAGGTAAGCTGTTTGCCATTGACTTTATTTAAACAATTTAAAGGCAGGCTTCAGAAAACTTCCACGGTACTGGTAGCTTTTGGGAACCAGAAGATCAAACCAGCAGGAACTGCTAAGGTTCATTGTATTAAAAGTAGCTGCATTAAAGGAGTAAAACAAGTCGTGAAATTCATGATTATTATTATTATTATTATTATTAATCCTTTATTTGTAACGGGCAAGCCCACAAGTACAAATATAATAAAAACACATATTACATACAAAATTGCACATAGTCATAGGAATACATAAAAAGAACATAGGGTATATCACAGAAGGAATTAAACATTTAAAGCAAGTAAAAATTATCACAGATGTCGTAAAATTAATGCTTTAATTTGATTGTTGATGAAGAGTTCATGCCACTACTGGGACTGCCGGATTGTGTCAGTTTGGGGTTTGTCAAAATGATTAATCACATAGAAACATCTAGCAAAACCAGGCAACAGATCATCGCAGAAAATCCTCAAGTCTTCAAAGGTCTCGGGTGCATGCCGGGAACGTATTCGATTGCAGTGGATGCCAACTGTCGTCCAGTCGTCCAACCATCCCGGAAGGTGCCTATCGCTCTTCGAGACAAACTGAAGAAGGCGCTGAACGACCTGGAGGAAAGCCAGGTGATCAGGAAAGTGACAAAACCTACTGACTGGGTAAGTAACCTAGTGATTACGGAAAAGAAAAATAAATCTTTACGGCTGTGCTTGGACCCTATTGATCTGAACAAAGCCATCAAGAGGGAGCATTATCCATTTCCATCTGCGGAAGAGGTCCAGGCTCAACTACAAGGCATGAACGTGTTCTCGATCCTTGACATGCGAGATGGGTTTTGGCAGGTCAGTCTCGATGATGACAGTGCTGACCTGTGCACATTTAATTCACCTTTTGGGAGATATCAGTTCCTCAGGATGCCTTTCGGAATTAAATCAGCTCCAGAAATCTTTCAAAGAAAGAACACCGAGAACTTTGGGCACATCAAAGGTGTTCAAGTCATATTTGATGATATTATTGTCGCAGGAGCAACCATCGCAGATCACGACAAAGCACTTCAGGAACTACTAGAACGAGCCGAAGAACTCAACATCAGGTTCAACCCGGACAAGTTCCAGTTTCAGGTACGAGAAGTACGCTATCTTGGACATGTTATGTCTAGTGAGGGAATGAAGACAGATCCAGAACGTGTCAGAGCAATTGTAGAGCTTCCGACTCCTACCAACGTAACAGAGCTAAGACGGTTTATGGGAATGGTTAATTATGTAGGGCAATTTATTCCCAATCTATCATCAATTACGGCTCCGATTCGCATGCTGCTGAAGAAGGATGTCAACTGGGAATGGAATCGTGAGCAAATGAAGGCTGAGTCGGAGGTGAAGAGTCTTTTATCATCTGCTCCTGTTTTAGCATACTATGACAGCTCCAAGCCTTTAATCCTACAAGTAGATGCCTCGAAAAGCGGATTAGGAGCTTGCCTTCTGCAGGAGGGCCGACCGGTGGCTTATGCATCGCGTAGTATGACCGAGACAGAAATTCAGTACGCTCAGATTGAGAAGGAACTTCTAGGCATTGTGTATGGAGTAGAAAAATTTCACTATTATGTCTATGGTAGAGCAACCATCGTGCAAACAGACCACAAACCGTTGGTCTCTATCATGTCAAAGCAAATCAACAAGGTTTCGCCGCGGCTGCAAAGGCTCCAGTTGAAATTAGTAAAATACGATCTGGATATTCACTATATTCCAGGTTCTCAGATGTATATGGCTGACACACTTTCCAGAGCATACTTACCTGAGACAGGAAACGTGGACCCCGAGATGGAAGTTACTGTTCACAGTGTGTCTAAACATCTGGCAATGTCGGAAGAGAAGAGGACGGAATTCCGAGAAGCCACAGCAGAGTACGATGTAGCCAACGCACTGAAGGAACTACACAAGAATGGATGGCCGGAGCATAAATGGCAGATCCCGAGCTGCGTGAAACCATACTGGTCCCTAAAGGAAGAAATCACGGTAGATGACGGTCTTATCTTCTTTGGTGATCGAGTTTTGGTGCCTCCCTGTCTCCGTCGT
The DNA here is from genome assembly GCA_934045905.1 of Leuctra nigra. Taxonomy (NCBI): domain Eukaryota; kingdom Metazoa; phylum Arthropoda; class Insecta; order Plecoptera; family Leuctridae; genus Leuctra; species Leuctra nigra. Next base: position 13,638,283 of record OW203771.1, on the reverse strand, counting down.
CGAATGTTAGAATTGCTTCACGAGGGACATATGGGAATTGAGAAGACCAAGAATCGTGGACGTCAATTACTGTTCTGGTTAGGAATGAGCAAAGACATAGACGAGCTAGTGCGTAAGTGCAGTACATGTGAACATTTCCGTGACAAGAATGCCAAGGAACCTCTGCACCCCCATCCGATACCCAATCGGCGATGGGAGGTTATAGCAGCGGATGTACTGGAGTTCAAGGGAAAATCATACTTGGTGGTCAAGGATTATTACTCGAAATGGCTTGAGTTGATGGAACTGCAAAACAAAACTGCAAAAGAATTAATCAATAAGATGAAAGCTATATTTTCCAGGAATGGTATTCCAGCCAGACTTGTTTCGGACAACATGCCATTTAGCAGTGCCGAATTTCGCACATTCGCCAAAGACTGGAACTTTGAATCCATCACGTCCAGTCCACGGTACCCACAGAGCAACGGGATGGCAGAGAACGGTGTCAAGATCGCCAAACGTATGTTGAAAAAGTCCTATCACTCCGGAACCGATATCTATATTTCCCTGTTAGAGTACCGAAACACTCCGATTACTGGATTATCATACTCTCCAGCTCAACTCATGGTTAACTGTCAATTAAAATCCAAACTTCCTATTTCGAACCATTTACTTGAACCAAAAATCCAAACTGATGTAAGACAACAGTTACAGCAAGTTCAAGACAAACAGAAATTGTTTTATGACAGGCGTGCAGTTCCTTTGCCTCAGTTAAAGGAAGGTGACCACAAGGTGTACCGTCACAATCAACTCTGGGAGCCGGCTATTGTGGACCGGACCTGTACCCAACCACGGTCGTATGTAATCAGACGACCTGACGGCAGTGAGCTCCGGAGGAATCGGCGAGACCTCTCAAAATCCTTTGCCGACCATAAGGTAGAGACGGATACATTACCTGAAGACATACCCGACACTACCCAGGAGCTTGAAATTCAGCCCGAGTTTGTGCCACCTGCCCCTGACAGTCCTCCACCTCAAATTCGACGAAGTGGAAGAGAAAGGAAGAAGCCCGATAGACTCAAGGACTATGTGTAATATCATTCATGTGTGAATTTAAGCTTAGGTTGTGATTGTAACTTATTGTATTATTCAATGATTAAGGGTTCTTGCTTGGAAAAATTTGTATCTCAGTGTCGTGTAATTGATATTGTATGGTGTGATCATTTCCTTTATGGATTAGCACTTTGTTACAGACAGTCTGCTATCAGTAGTAATTTTTAAGTAGGAGGGAAGGTGTAATGATCCTATCATAATGATTGTATCCATGCATTATGTAAGATTTAAATATAGCCGCCACAGATCGGTTTAGCAGGCTGTGGGACCGCAAGCGGGAGTCGAGAACGACCGGACAGTCAGTCAGTCAAGGACAGCCATTGAACATGGACGACTCTGTATGTATCTTTATTAAATAAAGAAGTGAACCCACAAATATGGTTTATTAATTATCCTGCATAGTATTTGTGGTCAACCTAGTTCGAAGAACATTACAGTCCGAAACTCTTCACATCTCTTAGCATTGATCTTCTTGGGCAAAGTAACAAAGATTGACTTAAGCCAGTCTGCTGGAATACATCCAGTGCTATACACACGATTGAAGAGATCAACCAGTACATTCATGCCGTCATTGTCTATCAACTTGAGAAGTTCAGTGTATACTTCATCCGGACCTGCAGCTTTGCCGTTCTTCGCCTGCCGAATAACACGTATCACCTCCTCACTCATGATAACTGGACCCATGTCTGCTTCAATTACATCGTGCTCCTTTTGCCTATCATCCTCAAATAACTGCTCTATGTAGACTGTCCAGAGTTTCAGTTTTTCATCAATATTAGCAACCAGTTTGTTATTGTTGTCTACCAACACTCCACCCCCTTTCTTCCGATACACTCCCAAGGCATCTTTTATCTTCTTATGCAGATTAAAGCTGTCATGTTTCTGCTGCAGCAATTCTATCTCGTGACATTTTTCTGCCATCCACTCTTCTTTGGCGCTTAATATTTTTGATCTGATCAATCTATGAATTTCCCAGTACTTTGTGTGATTATAAGCCTTCCATTTTCGTCTCTCATCCATAAGTGTCAATATTTCTTCCGTCATCCAATGGTGCTGTTTAGGCCTCTTAACAGATTCCAGATGCTTCCTCTCCACTGTCACAAACACCTGCTTCACTCCCATCCACAAGTCCTCAACATTACAGATGTTCACGCTTTGGATATTCCTAAAACCCTCCGCCAAATCACCTGCCACATTCTTACTTATGTCAGTTTCTTTCACCCTGCTGACATCGATTCTCGCTGATCTTCTCTCCCTGTGAATTGTTCTAAGACGAAGCTTCATAGAGCCAACGAGAGGGTTGTGATCTGAAGCTATGTCCGCTCCTGGATAGGATTTGACTGACTGACAAGAGTTTCTGAACCGTTTGTTGATGAGGATGTAGTCTATTTGATTCCGAACTATGTTCCCAGCTCCATCTTGAGGTGACTTCCAGGTGTACAGCCTCCTCAATGGTAATTTGAAGAATGTATTGAGGACTACAAGATCCTCTTCTTGGCAGAACTGGACCAGACGGTCTCCTCTGTCATTCCTTACACCCAAACCAAATTCACCAACGACTCCCACAGTTCTTCCTTGTCCTACTTTAGCATTAAAGTCCCCCATGATTATATTAACATCATGCTTCTTTGTTAATTCCATCACGCTCTTGACTTGCTCATAGAATTCCTCGATGACGTCATCATCTTTGTCAGCCGTCGGAGCATACACCTGAATAATGTTCATGTTAACGGGACTTGACTGCAGCTGCAACAGTGCGACACGATCGGAATATGGCACGAAATTCTTCACGGCACGATTTACTTCCTTCGACACAATGAATGCTACACCTTGGCGATGATAAGGTTCATCATTTCCGGCATAATACACATTATGATGATCAGTGGTGCACTGGCCCATCCCTGGCCAACGCATTTCACTGATACCGAGTATATCGATGTTCATTCTCTGCATCTCTCTTGTGGCATTTGCTAACTTGCCAGATTCAAACATACTTCGGACATTCCATGTCGCAATCTTGATGACTGACCCGGAGATTCTTAGCACCCTCTGACCACTGAAGGTCTGCCGAAGACTGAGGGCCGTATTTGATTTGTTGTCAGTCATGATGATTGTACTAGGAATATGGTAATGCGGTGGTTTTCCGTTGCCTTCCGCATCGCAGTTCCGTAGCCTTACCGTTGATTCAACTCCGCCCACGGATGCTTGGACATAAGCCTTTCCGATGTCAATCATCTTCAGCCTTACGCCAATACTGGTATGAGCTGCTGCCCTCTACCAGGAATGTTTTTCGACTTCCCAGTCTAGATCCGTAGTGTTCAGCGTAAACAGGGCTACCTCGAGTAGGATGTGGCTCTTCACCACGCACTACGGTCTTGGTTAAGGTTAAGCTAGGATCCTCTTCTGGATCTATATTCGCAATCCTTAACCCTATAGGGCAGTGAGGACTAGAGCCCAGTCAACCCGGAACAAAAGTGCTACCTCTCCTGCCCCATTCTTGCCCCTAGAATACATCACATGTTATCAATCGAAAGCATGTATAGAATTGATATAGGAATGAAGTAGCAGCGCTCTTATTTCTCATTTTAATGCAAGTATTCAGGGGAAAGTATGAGACATTTTATCTAGTGGAGCGGTCGCTCCACCCAGCCAAGTCGTACTGTACACTCACACTCACTCAACATACCGAAAATGCCTAACAAACTGAGGAGCAGACCAAGCACTTTTACTGTAAGCAACAACATGGCATTTTCTGCCAACTGGATCTTAAAATTAGGAAATCTCACATTGTTGCAAAATTTCTTACTTTCTAGATATGGGCAACCCCACCCCATATACCAAATTTGAGAACAAAAGGTTATGCTATTTGCGAGCTAGAGGGCCTTGAAAACAGTGAAATTACACCCCTTTTAAAAGGTATCTTTAGATGATGATTCAGATATCACGAAACGTCGCTGTCACCGCCACAGCCTAAACGGCTGAACCGATCGATCTGAAATTTTTACCACATGTGCACTTTTGGCGTTTGATGATACCTTGCCCTTACGAATTTTTTGTGCCGCCATTTTGAAACCGGAAGTGATCTAATAAATGGATGGACCTATAGGGACGAAACTAGCGCCAAACGATTCGGACAGACTTCTTTATGAAATATCAATAGTCGAAATATAAATGCACTATTACCAAAACCGGAAATGACGTCATAAAAATGCCAAATCTGACTAAAATATCTATTATAACAAATAGGTACTCTAAACAAGAAATCTAAAAATTCAGCAATGAAAAGTAGTGATATCAAAAAATTGCCAAGTCAAAACTTTTCAAAAAATTCTTGGCGCATCGTTTCTTAAGGGATTATGGATATATTTTATGTATAGATGAGTATATTTGATTTCCGGCCTACTTCTTTACTATTTATATGCAGATGCGCCAAGTATTTTTTGAAAAGTATGACTTGGTCATTTTTTGATATCACTACTTTTCAGTGCTGATTTTTTCGATTTATTTTATTTTTTTGAGTTGTAGAGACTTGGCTGGTATTTTTACACGGAGTGTTTTTATTGGGATATTTTTAATGGTTCAAAAGCAGGCGCTTTAAGACAGGTAAACCCGTTTAGTCGAGCTTTTTGCCTTTTAGTAGACTTTTACAATTTAGAAGTTGTAAAGATTGGGCGGGGGGGGGGGGGGTAATCGGGGGAAAAAATCCCCTCCCCCCTCTGATTGAATCCCCCTCCTTATGCTCTTGTACATTTATATGTCAAGATAAAAAATACTTATGCTTAAAAGGTATTAAAATCGCGTAGAACTGCACCAATTTTTGACTGGAAGTCAAAAATTCCAGGCCCGCATTTTGCTGCCCCCCCCAACCCCCCCCCCCCCTTGTCTTCGTAGACACTAGTATCCAGGACAAATGCATCATTGTTTTCTCTGAATCACAACAAATGGACTTATGCCCTTTCTGGAATATGTGATTCAATTAGGTACAAAAATAACTCAATAAATTATCTTTTGGAGTTGGTAAGTTTTGAATTTATACCCTTCAATTTTATTCTGGACCCATCAAATATTAAATTGATTAAACAGGTAGTTACAGGTCATCACGTTAGCAGTTTCACTGCATGAATCATCAACTGTCCATTACTCATAGTCATTACTCATAGTATTATCTGCATTAGGGTAATCACATTTTGTTATTAAATAACGTATTTTATTACTTTGTTTACCCATTTTCGTATATATTAGAGATAATTACTTGCTTATGGAGTCATATCATAACTTTAATTATATGCAACTCTGATAACTTCTAAAAAGGCATATAAAAATACATGTTCTTTACGATAAGTTTGTTTTCATCGCAAAAATTTCTTGTTATCTTTCTAAAGGTAGATAACTCTGTTTTTGCGGCGTATTTCGGAGGTATAAAAGAAGGGCCGTATCATCCGAAGGGCCGTTTGTCATCATCGTCTTTGAGGTAAATCTTTGAGGTAAGTTCTGTCTTACGGCAATGAAGCACTGACTCACACTAAAGAATAAACTATGTACAGTTTTGATTCACTGATATTAAGGCTATTCATGCCCAATATCCAAAATTTTGATAATAGAAAATAAAATGACATTCTTATTTCCATTGGCACTGTTGAAATATTTAAAAAATATATACATTTACTTCCCTGGTTTATTCCCTGGTTTTTAATTGACTCCTTTTGACTTAGAGACTTGAAACTTTTACGGCGTGTGTAAAATACTGCCTTCTGATTTCTGATTTCTTGCCTGAACGTCCGATTTAGAAGAAAAAAAATATTTTAATATTGAATGCGTTTTGTACGCATATTTCAATTTCCTTTAAAATTATTGGAATACAAATTACTTTACAATTTTCTCTATTTTCTCACATTTTTTATTCAAATAATTTTAAATGGAATTGAAATACACGTAAATAAACGCATTAATTTTTTTTAATAGTGGGTTCAGTCAAATCTAAAAAAATATCTAAGTTATGGACACACAGAATAGTCTTATCCACACACCGTAAAAGTTTTAAAACTCTAAGTCAAAGGAGCCGATAAAAAAACAGAAAATAAACCAGAGAAGCATATTTCGTATCAAATTTATCTAAAGCATTTTTGAAAAATAATTGAGAAGTGCCAATAGCATAAAAATGTTCGTTTTATTATCTATTATCGAAATTTTGAAGTTTTAATAGGTATTTGGCTTCAATGGCCATTTAGTTCTTAAAAGGTACACTGCAAAATGTTGCTCGAATAACTTCTTTCTCTCATTCAAGATACTTCTTCAGCATATTTCTCCTGTAACCTGCAAGGTGAAGATGAAGGCGACATTTGTGTTCGGACTTTGCTTCTTGGTGGTTTGTAGTCATTTTATTTATTTTATTTTTCATCTTACAAATGGGTTTCCCCGGTGGCAAGGAATATTAATTAATATTATAAACAAAACTAAGACTACAACAAATTTAACATTTAAACATTACTACTATACATCAAATAACTCATTACTCTACTAATATATAACTAATTAACTTATTCCTAAATTCTCTTACACTACATTCCTCAATATCTACGGAGTCAAACACACCTTCCAAATTATTCCATTCTCTAATTGTTCTTAATAAAAATGCATTTTTTCCAATATCCGTTTTTATGGGCCATTCTATAATTTGATGTTCATGCTTATCTGTTCGTTTCTTTTTTTTCAATTTCAAAAACTGTCCAAAATGTTTCCACCCGCCAATTTGCTTATATATTCTAAAAAAATTACATAACCGCGTTACCTTTCTCCTTTCCTCCAACTTCTCCCACTTTAATTCCTTCATCAACTCTGTCGGACTCACCCACTCTCTCACAACCACTCCCTTTTCATTTCTCTTTACCTTCCACTTCCTGGTTTCATTCGTCACTCTCCTTACAGCCATTCTCTGTGCTTTCTCCAAAAGAGTTATTTCATTTATTTTATATGGGTCCCAAATTGCACTCCCGTAATCTAGTATGGGTCTTATGAGTGTTTTATATGCTTGATTTTTGACATATTTGTCAGCATGCTTTAGATTTCTCATGACAAAGTTAGTATTTTTAATCGATTTCCCAGTAACCCTTTTAACTTGTTCCTGCCAATTTAATTTTTCATCAAACCAAATCCCTAAATATTTATACCCATGAACAACTTTAATTTTTTCACAATTTAACTTATATTCTACTTGCCTTCTAATCTTCCTTCTTGAAAACTGTACCATCTCACATTTACTTGAATTCAATGTCATTTCATTTTTATGCATCCATTCCATTAATTTATTTAAATCATCTTGAAGTGCTTTCTCATCTCCTTTATTCTCAATACATCGATATACAACGCAGTCATCTGCAAATAATTTTATACTAGATTGTATGTTTTCCGAAATGTCATTAATATAAATTATAAATAGTAAAGGGCCTAAAACACTACCTTGCGGAACCCCTGATTCAACCCTAATAAGTGACGAAAATGTATCTCCCACTTTTACCTTTTGAGTTCTATTTCTCAAAAAGTCTTGGATTATTTCAACAACTAATTTATCACTTATTATCTCATTTAATTTATTGATCAGAGCATGATGGGGAACTTTGTCAAATGCTTTCTGAACATCTAAGAACACAGCATTAACTTCTCCTTTATTATCTAATATACTTGACAACTCGTGAGAAAGAATTGTCAATTGAGTCTCGCAGGACATACCTGATCTGAAGCCATGCTGCTCTTCAATAAACCATTTATCCATTTCCAGGACACTCCTCAAGTAATTCGAAATTATTCTTTCAAATACCTTACATACTGTAGATGTTAAACTAATTGGCCGATAATTACAGGCTTTACTCCTTTCACCTCCTTTAAACAACGGAATAACTACGGCCTGCTTCCAATCCACGGGAATTGTTTTATTAGCTAAAATTACATTAAACAAATGATTTAAATACTTCGATATTGAGACTCCTCCAAGCTTAAGGCATTCACCTGTATATCCATCAAGACCTGGGGCTTTTTTATTTTTAAGTTTTGTGATAATTTTCCATACTATTCCTACGTCACATTTTATTGGTAAATTGCCCCTTACATCACCATTAATAATATTTAAATTTGCGTTTGACGATCTATTAAATACTTTAGAGTAAAAGTCATTTAAACATTCTGCTTTTTCTCTATTTAATCTACATACTTTTCCCATACCATCTAAAAGATTAGGGATATCCCTATCTACTCTGCTTTTACTTTTAATGTGCCTATACAAATTTTTCCATCCTCCACCCTCATCTCCCTCTTTGAACAGTCCTTTCATATATTCATTCATCGCCTTTTTCTTCTCATTGTCTAAATCTTTTCTTAATTCTTTAATTCGATTTTTATTTACACCATTAGCTATGACATTAGAATTAGTATTTTTATACTTGTTATGATGTTTTCTAACTTTTCGCTTTAGAGCTCTTATTGGTTTGGAATAATATGCTGGATCACCTTTACTTTTAATTTTAATTTTAACTACATGATTATTCATAGCTGTATCAAGTATGATACAAAAAGCATTCCACAAACTTTCTACGGAATTGCTTCCTTCTACCCACTTCTCATAATTATTCTCTAACTCAATTATAAATTCTTTTTTCTTTGCTTTCTTATAATCCCAAAATTCATAGTGTGTATCAACTTTTTTTACACTACAACATGTATTCTGAATGTCTACGAGGACAATTCCATGATCACTTATTCCATCTAACACTTCAGATTTAATAATGTTTCTTTCAGGTTTGATTAGTACAATATCCAATATATTACTTCTACCAAAAGCAATTTTTCTCGTTCCATCCTTGACAGCCATTTCAAATCCTAAATTCATAATTTGATGCACAACACTTTGTTTACTATCACCATAATTCAACCCTTGTTCCCATACCAAAAAGGGAAAATTTAGATCTCCTGCAATAATCAATTTTTCATTTTTACCATACATCTTAATTTTGTCATGAAGTTCTTTCAAAAATTCTATTCCTCCTGACCCACTTCTGTAACATCCTATAACATTAAATATATTCCATTTTTTACACTCACTTTTACCCCCATCATTTCAAAATTATTGCTAACCCACTGAAGATCACATGGCATTTCCTTCTTTGTCGCAATAAGAACTCCCCCTCCATGGCGACTTCTGTCTCTCCTAATCATGGAGTAACCATTTATATTTATTTCAATGGAAAGAATATCAGACGAAAACCATGTTTCTACTACCACTATCAAATCTGGATTATAACATTCTACCATTGTTGTAAGATTATCTATTTTATTTAATACACTTCTAGCATTTACTAGCATTAATCTAAAACATGTAGATTCTCCCAAATTAGTATTAATAACTTGAAACAATCCCCCCACTTCTAACAATTTTTTGAACTTGGATCATCAGAACTCAATACATTATGTATAGTTTCCAGCATTCTGTGACCCAACAACTTTCCACCTTGAATATTTAGATGAATCCCGTCATATGCTGAATCTTCATTAGTTAGTACATTATTAACATCATCAAAATAAACACCCATGTCATTAGCCAACCATTCAATACCCTCGTTAAGTTTATCAATTGTGCTCTCAAAACAGTCCCCTCTATACACTAAACCATTCACAATCCATTTTGCTGCTGGAAATGTTTGAAACCCTATCTTAAGCATTTCCTCCATCTCCACCAACATATGTCGGTCTCTTCTTCCAATATTGTTTGTACCAACATGAATCATTACAAGTTTGGGGTGTATTGAACTTTCATCCCTGAGTTTCAATTTATTTCCAATCTCATCAATTCTGGTTCCTGGAAATATTTCCACCTCACATCCCGCCTCTCTACAGACTTCACCTGCACGTCTGATTATAGAATCGCCCATAATTAAGACATCTCGATATTTCTCATTTTCGCTGCTATGCCCATCTGTACTGCCTTGTCTCCTTAATATACGCGAAAACTTATCTTTCCTCATATTAAAATGTGTGACGTCATTTCCGGTTTTGCTATAAGAAACTGCAAATATTATTGTTAATAATACATAAAGTTGACCGTCTAAATTGTTTGGCGCTGGTTTCGTTCAAATCTATTTAGCCGTTATTAAGATATGATGTCACTACCGGTTTCAAAATGGCGGATTCCGGTTGGTTTTATAACAACTCAAATGAGATATCAAAAGTACATACGTTACATAAATATAAAAATAATCGGATCAATCTTTGTTGCCGAAATGCCAATCGATGTATTTCAAATTTCATGACGTCATTTCCGGTTTCGTTAACATAATTTTTAGTCTTTTGCTACTGATAATGCATATAGATGACCGTCTGAATCGTTTGGCGCAAATTTCGTTCCAATCAGTTTAGCCGTTGTTGAGATATGACGTCACTTCCGGTTTCAAAATGGCGGCACAAAAAATTCATGGGGTGAAGGTTAAATCAGACGCCAAAAGTGCACACGTGGTAAAAATGTGAGATCAATCGGTTTAGCCGTTTAGGCTGTGGCCTTGTTACCGTATTTGAATTCCAGGAGACTACTACTACTACTACTGAGATTATTATTACTAGGAAAACGCTCTGAGTAACGCGTTGATGAGCGAGCACGGATACACGCAACACCTCGAACCGAAATTATGTCTATCGAAAATGTCATTAAAAGCCAATAATTCTTGAATTTCGTCACAGACTTGTATAAATATCCCCAAAATTTCCAAAAAATATTGGTCCCAATAACCTTGCTAAGTTTTAAGTTGATCGATTAAACCTTTGATTGAACGGTTCCTTGTTAAGTTTCAAAAATCACATGATATCCTTCAAACAATATACCTGGGACCACTCATATGATATGATATTACTGTGGACACAATATCAGATCAATCTGTTAAACGGTCATTATTAGTTTCATTTCGTTTGAAACTTTCTGCTCTAACTACCTTGCCTTGAACTGAAGATTCGAAGTCGCCGTGAATTTGACAGCCAACACACAAAATGTCCCTAAAATTACAAAAACTTCTGAAAATAACTACAAATTAGACTGAAAATTGGCAAAAATACCTTAAATGTTGCTACCAATTACCATGCGAAGTTTTTAGTTGGTCGGTCAATCGGCAATACCCGCTGCACGAGAGCGGGTATTGCGTTGATTGTTTGAGTATCTCCTTGCAGCAGTCTGGTCGGGGGTCTCTTTGCTCCTTGATACTTTATTATTAACGACATTTTGTTTCAACCTTTTAGATTTAGCTTCGTCAGTTTCTTGATCTTCAATTTCACGCAGACGCTTTTTCGCCTTTATGGCTTTCATTCTAGCAGAAGTCTTTCCATTTTTCGGCATGTTTAAATAGGGATAAGATAGGTAATGAAAAAGTAAGAAGTAGAGTACCTACCTAATTAAAGTACAATAATATTTGTGTGATCAATGTTTGAAATGCACGAAATGTGTGCTCAAAGACGTAATGTATTCAATGTCGTAATGTTACGAAATGAATCTTGAACAAAACTTCGCAAATATGAAAATAAAGTAAACACCTTTCAACTAATAAGCGAAAGGAATCAAAGTTCCACACAAAAAAACGGATCAGGTAAAATAGTAACTACCTAGTTTAGAAACGGAATGAATCCAACGTTCCACAATTAAAATAAGACAACGTAATGTTTTGAACTGAATGAATCAAAACTTTCAAAAAAAATAGCAACCTTCAAGGAAATGTCAGGCTAGACAGAAGCTCAGAAACGGAATAAATCCAACGTTTCCAAGAAGAAAATAATTTGAAATAATCAATCCCCTGGACAAATACTGTAGATACCTAATATATATATGCTTTAAAAGCAATTCAATTTTACTAATACCTTCACAAAGTACACCAAATTGCCAAAATTATCAACGAAAAGAAGCAAAATGCAGGAGAGATTTGGAATGACGTGTGAACGCTAGAAGAGAACAAACGCCACTCAATGATATTATTGAAATGTGAGCTTATGTTTCTAATCCCTCCTGGATGCAAAATCAGCCAAGTAGAAACACGGGAGGCACGGCCATCAGAACTACGAATTGACGAAAAGACAATCAAGGTCCTTAAAAACTCGAAATGATTTGTTGGAAACTATGATCCAAATTGAATTATTCAAATTTGATCAACTCAATAAACATAAAAATATCTGCTTTTCACTAAAAAAGTGTACATACCATCAAAACACTCTTGTACCTAAAGCAAATCAGATTCAGTTGCATTGGAAAGACATTCATTTTCAATGTTTCATTTCTGACAGCTATTAAAAATGTCAATAAGTGCATACTTTCTTGACAGATTCGGCTGAAAATTTGTAAAATAAGTGACATTGTTGGTCTTACTGACCATGCTAAATATGAGTTTGATCACATTTCTCGAAGACCATTTTCATTTTTTAGGCTATCAGGAGATACTTATTTTAACAATGAACCAATGGATGGATTTAAAAAAAAAATTGGGTCTGCAAACAGAGAAGGTTGTCTTTACATGTGTGCAAAATTTCAGGTCGATCGGTGAAACGGTGCGACTTCTATTGCTTCCTTTAGCATACAAAAACAAAAACAAAAAAAAAACAAAAAAAAAAACAGAGGTCCGTGCTAAAAGAGCCAAATGGAGTCGCTCGCTTCGCTCGCTCAATTATGAAAACCGCCCTAAAACACTGTTTTCACTGCCCTTTAGCTCGCAAAGGGCGTAATCTATTGGGCCCAAATTTGGTGTATGTAGTAGGGTGGGCCATAGCTCGAAATTAAGATATTTCGCAACAATGTGAGATTTCCCAATTTTAAGATCCAGTAGGCCGAAAATGCCACTTTGATGCTTACAGTAAAAGTGGGTTGCTCCAGCCTTTTTAAATGAGAGTGTGCGCGCGCCGTACGACTTGGCTGGCGTGGAGCGACCGCTCCACTAGATAATAATCTCAGTAGTAGTCTCCTGGAATTCAAATCCGGTATCAAGGCCACAGCCTCAACGGCTGAACCGATTGATCTCACATTTTTACCACGTGTGCACTTTTGGCGTCTGATTTAACCTTCACCCCATGAATTTTTTGTGCCGCCATTTTGAAACCGGAAGTGACGTCATATCTCAACAACGGCTAAACCGATTGGAGCGAAAATAGCGTCAAACGATTCGGACGGTGAACTTTATGCATTATCAGTAGCAAAAGACTAAACATTTTGTTAACGAAACCGGAAATGACGTCATGAAATTTGAAATACATCGATTGGCATTTCGGCAACAAAGGTTGATCCGATTATTTTGATATTTATGTAACGTATGCACTTCTGATATATCATTTGACTTGTTACAAAACCAACCGGAAGCCGCCATTGTTAAACCGGAAGTGACATCATATCTTAATATTGGCTAAATAGATTTGAACGAAACCAGCGCCACACAATTTAGACGGGCAACTTTATGTTTTATCATCAGTAATATTTGCAGTTTCTTATAGCAAAACCGGAAATGACGTTACACATTTTAAAAATCTCACAAATTTACATTTTGATACAATACATACTATTTGAGACAGCTTATAATAACTTAATAAGATGTTATCATGTGTAAATTAAAATTCAAGCGGTCAGAGATTTCAGCCGCCATTTTGAAACCGGAAGTAACGTTGTATCTCGAAAACTGGTATACCGATCAGTACGAAACTAGCGCCAAATGATTCGGAATGCCATCTTTATGGAATAGGAACAGTCAAAGTAGAATGTTTTTATTTATGAGCCCGGAAATGACGTCATTCAAATTTAAAAATTATTATATTCCCCATTCTATACAATGAATACATATTCAGAAAGCCTAAAATGATACACATTAATTGTAGATATAAATTCTATGTGGCAGTGCAGTAAGTTTATCAGCCATTTTGAAAACCGAAGTGTTATATGCCATATCTCGGAACTGGGTTGGCCGATTGGAATGAAACCTTTGCTATTCTTCACGAAAGACTATACATGAATATACAACAGATTTTCATTAGTAGTAACCAAATCGTAAATGGCGATTTTTTTAAAAGAATTTAGTAATTGTTTATTTCATATGCGTCACAAGTTGTAAATAATAAACTAAAAAAAGGAGTGATATCCCCATAAAAAACACTTCGTGTAAAAATACCAGCCAAGTCTCTTCAACTAAAAAAAAATATATGAAATCTAAAAATTCTGCACTGAAAAGTATTGATATCAAAAAATTTGCCAAGTCAAAACTTTATTTGAAAATCAAAAAATACTTGGCGCATCGATTATTTTGAGAATTATAGGTATACTATATGTATATGTATATTTAATGTATATTTTATATCTGGCCTATACTTCTAAGCTATTTATATACACGATGCGCCAAGTATTTTTTGATTTTCAAATAAAGTTTTGACTTGGCAAATTTTTTGATATCAATACTTTTCAGTGCAGAATTTTTAGATTTCATATATTTTTTTTTTTTTTAGTTGAAGAGACTTGGCTGGTATTTTTACACGAAGTGTTTTTTATGGGGATATCATTAATTACTAGCGCCACACTGTTCTTAGCTCGCCCGATCGCATGAAATCTTGTCTTTACGGTAAAAAGAATATCCACATAGGATAGGTGTAGAGGAAGGCTTAAAATGGGTTTCTTGTAAAAGGAAACCAATAGGATTAAAATCAGCACATAAAATCTTCACTTCCTCTTTGTGAACGTTAAAACTATTACAGTTCCATTGTATAAAATCCATGATAAAATTGATGTATAAAATATTAAATAAAATATATCACAGATGGTTTGACTAGCCTACTCCTAAGTTAGGATTTCCAATCACCGTCGATGCGGGATTGGTTTCAGTGGTGTCCATAGGATCGTTATCACCACTGACGGCTACAGTCTTCTTAACTTTGGTCGTTCTCAGATCCTCTGCACTCAAGTTTGAGGAGGATCTGTTTAATTTCACGGTAGGGTTTGTTTTTAATGGTGCTGCAGGTTTTACTGGGGTCTTTTGAGGGGGTGGTTTAATTGTTTCTAATTTAGATTTCATTTATCTTAGTGGCCGTGACCACTAGTATCGGAAGCAATTCGGGGACGCTCCGTTAAGAAATTGCATAAAGATAGTTTTTGGTTGGTTTTTTCGAGAAAGTTTGTTACGGCTGCAATCGTGAGGTACTGGTTGGTAATTATAATCATTAAATTTGAATTTCCGGTTATAGATAGCTAAGAAATCATCAATTAGATTTGTGTTTGATTGTGAAATTGGTCAAGAAAAATCAGGAATAATTTTTTCACGGTTTAGTTGATTTTTGGATTTTTATCACGGTCATTAGATCATTGTGATGATTTTGAGACCAAGAAAGAGACGTGTTTTGAGTGGCGTAAAGAAGAGGAAGGAAAGAGGAAGCAGAATGGTGGAACGGGAACTGGGAAGAGAAGGGGAAGAGAAGCAAGTCCAGGTATTTGAAAGGGATGAAGGGATGTGGCATGAGATGTTAGAGGATTGTTGGGCTGAATCAGATAAAGAGCATTTAACTAAGATGATAATTGAGATACTGGGAACAGTAAATGAATTGAGAGGAGAAGTGCAAGAGTTAAAGAAGACGGTAAGGAATGGGGAATTGCAGGTAGATTATTTGTTTGACAGAAGATTTGCGTGGGAGATGGAGGTCAATAGGGAAATGGAAAGAATGAAGAGGGTAATCGAAGAATATGAGTCGAAGAATACTGACTTTCTACCAGATCAAGAGCTAAATCAACAACAGCAACAGCAGAAGCAAATGCCGCAGCAACAACAGCAGCAGCAGAAGCAACTGCTGCAGCAACAACAGCAACAGCAGAATCCATTGCTGCAGCAACAAGAGCAACAGCAGAAGCAACTGCCGCAACAACAACAGCGGCAGCAGAAGCCACAACAGCAACAGCATAAGCAACTGCTGCAGCAACAACAGCAACAGCAGAATCTATTGCTGCTGCAACAAGAGCAACAGCAGAAGCAACTGCCGCAGCAACAACAGCGGCAGCAGAAGCAACTGCCACAGCAGGAGCAACTGTCGCAGCAACTACGGCAACAGCAGAAGCAAATACAGCAGCAGCAGCAGCAGCAGCAGCAACAAGAAGAACAGATACAGGAAGAACAAGAACAAAAACAGATACTGGTTGGTAACATAAGTAGATATGTGGCAAAACAATTTTGTCGGCAGAAGGGGGCTAATGTAAAAGTATATCCAGGAATATGGATCAATGAGCTCATGTGGAAGATTCATGATGGTGACTTGAAGGATGTACCCGAGTCAATTATACTCAGAGTAGGAAATGACATTAAATGGAATAAGTCAAATACAAAAAACAGGATAGCAGATCTAGCTGAGTTATTCAAAAAGGCGAAATCTGTTTATAAGACTGCAAATATCAGCTTTTGTAAACTAGTGTAAACAAGTTAAACAAGTTGTAATATTCAAGAAGAAATACGAATACTTTGTGAAGATGAAGGGATAGAGTTGGTCGATTTGGACGTGATTATTCAAGTTCCAATATCAGATGAGAGGCAATGTTTCGAAAACGTCAGAGGAACAAATGTTGCAGAAACGGAAGAAAACGTGTCAAGCACAGAAATGCAAGGAATGTCAACACAGACAAGTTTTCGCAGACCATTGGTTTTTCGGACACGGTGGGTGTGGAGAAGTATGGAATGACATGGAGTGAAGAGAATAGAGGAAAAGAGAAAGAAGTGAAAAAGAATGGAAGAAAGAAAGAGAACAGGTCTACAGAAATATTTATTGGAACTGATAATATAGTTACACTGAATGGGAAAATTGAAGAAATCATAGATGTAATGATAGAGAGGAAGATTGACATTTTAGGAATTAGTGAAGCAAAATGGAAAGGTCAGGGTGAGAAACTTTTGAGGGACGGATATAAATTATGGTGGTCAGGTGGAATATTAGGGAGAAATGGAGTGGCCTTCATAGTAGGACCCAAGTTAAAGGATTACATTGTTGATGTAATGAACTATAGTGACAGGATAATTAAAGTGTGTCTTAAAATGAATGAAATAGTTGGTTTGGAGATTATTCAAGTTTATGCTCCACAAACAGGAAGACCTGTGGATGAGAAGGACAGCTTCATAGAAGATTTAGAGAGCAATATCTCAAGCAATGCTGCCATCATTATGGGCGACTTTAATGCCAAAATAGGTGATGATAGGACTGGATATGAAGAGATAATGGGAAATAATGGCTGGGGAACCCGTAACACAGATGGAGTAAAGTTACTGGAAATGTGTGATAGAAATTCTTTTCTGATTGGTAACAGTTGGTTTAAGAAGAGGAAAAGTCACACAATTACAAGATATGGATACGATGACGCTTATACCGAGTCAGTTATTGATTACATTTGTGTTGGAAAGGAGCTACGAAGATATCTTATGGATGTACGGGTGCTACCATCGATAGCCTTTGATGGGGATCACAGGTTACTTGTAAGTACATTCAAGATAGCACATCCAAGAAAGATAAAAGTAAGAAAAAATAACCGACTAAAAGTGTGGAGGCTTCAGTGCCCACAAATTAAAAAGGAGTTCCAAATGAGAATAGCTAGTAAGGCACCATCAGGTGAACTTAAGGATGTCGAGGAAGAATGGCAAATGTTTAAACAAGAAATGGTATCAGAAGCTGAGCTAGTATGTGGAAGAGCTAGTGGTAGAAGGAAAGAAAAGGAAACTCCTTGGTGGAATGTACGGGTGAAGAAAGCTGTTGCGGAAAAGAGAAAAGCATGGCGAAAGAAGGAACTTAATAGGACGATGGAGAGTTTCAATGATTATAGGATATGTAAGAGCAAAGTTAGAAGGATTGTCATAGAAGAGAAGAAGAAATCTATTGAGGAGTTTGCCAAGAAACTTGAAGCAGATTTTGAGGGAAATAAGAAGATGATATATGGACTTGTTAAGTCAAAAAGAGACCAAAGAGAGGACCATATATGTATGAAAAGAGAGAATGGGGAAATAACAAGTAAGCAAGACGAAATCCTGGAAATGTGGAAGGTGTATTTTAAAAATCTTTTGAATGTGCAAGCCAGCAGACCAGGTTTGAGGGTCGATATGGATACGTGTGATGGGGATGAAGAGGAGGAGACTGAGTTGAGCGAGTTGGAAGTGTGGAGAGCCTTGGCAGAAATGAAGAACGGCAGGTCACCAGGGGTGGATGAAGTGACTACGGAGATGTTGAAATCAGCTGGGACAGTTGGCAGACAGTGGTTTTTACGCGTTATTCAGGCAGCGTGGAAACAAAGAAAGATTCCAAATGACTGGAAGAAAGGAATAATTGTTCCAGTGTTTAAGAAAGGAGACCGTAAGAAGTGTAATAATTACAGGGGTATCACACTGATGTGTCAGAGTGCTAAACTCTTTGAAAAGATCATTGAGTCGCGATTAAAATATATGTTGGATGGAAAATTAAGAGAGGAACAATACGGGTTTCGACCAGGCCGTTCAACAATTGATGCAATATTTGCTGTAAGACAGATTATGGAGAGAAGATGGGAGAATGGGCAAGAGATGTGTATGGCATTCCTGGACTTGGAGAAAGCTTATGACCGCCTTCCAAGAGAACGAGTGTGGGAATGCTTAAGGATAAAGGGAGTTGGGAATGGAATAGTGGAGAGGATTCAGAGTTTGTATCATAACAGTATGAGTTGCGTGCAGACCAACATGGGACGAACAGAATGGTTTGAAGTAAGTGAGGGACTGAGACAAGGCAGTGTTCTATCCCCAACACTATTCATCGTAATAATGGATGAGATGCTGATTAAAGTAGAAGGAGGTAATAATGAAGAGGACTCTAGAACGTTAGTGTATGCAGATGATATTATGGTTTGGGGAGACAATTATGAAATGGTGCAAAGAAAGATTGACAGGTGGAGTGAAGTTACAGAAGAGTTTGGATTGAAAATCAGCAAGGAAAAGAGTGAAACTCTTAATATGAGGAAGGCAAAGAAAAATAAGAAGAGAGAAAGGATTATGTTGAAAGGTGTGGAGTTAGAAGAAAAAAGGGAATTTAAATATCTCGGAAGTATTATCTCAGAAGACGCAAAAATTAGTAGAGAAGTGGAAGGAAGAGTCAAGAAGGCAGAGAGCTTCTACCAAACTGTGAGAAAGTTATTATGGGACGAAGATTTTCCGATGTGCTGTAAGTTAATCATCTATCAGATGTATTTCATCCCTATACTAACTTACGGAGCAGTAACTTGGACAATCGGAGGAAAAGAAGAAACTCAAATACAATCATCAGAGATGAAATTTCTTAGAAGTATGAAGCGAGTAACAAAGTTAGATAAGATCAGAAGTACTAAGATAAGAAAGGAATTGGGAGTAGAAAGATTGTGCTTTAAGATTGGTAGAGGGCGTTTGAAATGGTTTGGGAATATGAAAAGGATGGACAATAAGAGAATACCTCGGAAAGAGTTTGAAAAGTTGGAGCAGGGAAAGAGGCAAAGAGGGAGACCGAGAGCGAGGTGGCGTGGTTAAGTTGAAGAAGATGTCGAAGTGAGAGGCGAAAAATGGGAGATGGTGAATAAAGATGAATGGTGGTTAAATAGAGACTTGTGGCGGGCATTGGTAGATAGAGAAGAAGATGAAGTGGAAGAAGAGGAAGAGGAAGTGGAAGAAGATGAAGCTAACGCAGAAGTTGAAGAAACGTCAGGCCCGGCCAGCCGGTTTCAATAATTAGTTTAATAGGCTCTTGCATTTGTGTGGGTAGGTTTTCCTACCTCCTTTACCCATTGTATTTTGGAAAAGTATAATAAAGATTATTATTATTATTAAATATTTTCTAATTTAAGAGTTTCATTTTCTTTTCGTAGTTTATTTATTTGTTTTGTCTGTTCATCAATTTTAGCTTTCATTTCAGTTTGTCCTGCGAGTAATTGTTCCATCATCTTTAATACATTTTCCAGTTCGGACTTTTCAGATGTTTTAGGTGTAAATACTGGAGGTGGAGTTGCTACTGTTTGTGCGTATGTAATTTTAGGTTTAGAAAAGTTTGGAAATAATTGGAAAATTTACGTCGCGCATCTTGTGGTGTCATTTTCTCCTTTGTTTGAATTTCTAATATTTTCTTCTCTCTTTTCCAGGTGGGGCATTCGCGGGACTAAGATGGATGGTCTCCCTTGCAGTTGACGCAGAAGGGCTCCCGGTCACATGGTTTCCCATGTTCAGTTGGAGAGCCGCATCTGTCGCAAGCATATGCCTTCTCACACCTGTGATGTGTGTGTCCAAGTTGTTGACATTTTAAGCACCTGAATGGGTTTGGGATGTGCAGTCGGACAGGTATTCGAATAAACCCAGCGAAAATATATTCAGGAAGGGTTGTTGAGGAGAAAGTAAGGGAAATCATTGGCGTCGGTACAAGTTCTTTATTTACACGTGACATTATGCGCTTTATAAATATTACATTTTGGCTTTCAAATTCTTTTAATAATTCTTCCTCTGAAAAGCAAAGTAAATCCCTCGAGTAAATGACGCCCTTTGAAGTGTTCAGAGTTGCGTGTGGAGCGACGTTGATTGGGAATGTGCCCAGCAGTTTGAGTGACATTAGAGATGTTGATTGTTCTTTAGTTTCAGTTTCTATAAGCAAAGAGCCGTCTCTAAGTCTCCTCACTTGTACCCTGCCAATGTCTTTTTGGATAAAATTTTGCAACTTAAAGGGAGATACGCCGTTGAAAGTGGCTTCCTGCTCCGATCTTGTTATAATGAAAAACTTAGTATTTGAATTCATTTTATAAATTGTTTTTGGATCAATAATTTTATCGAGTAAATTAGGTATTGGTTCACTTTGAGTTATTTCGTTGTCACTTGTATTATTTTTGTTGAAAGTTGGGGGAGGGGGGGAGTTTGCTGTGGTCGTCATAATAAAATCAATCATAAATTCATCTTCTGGATCCCCACCCACCACGGAGCCACAAATGGGATATTTTAGAAATACCAGGGTTGTCCAGAAGGTATAGCGGCTAGCGCTACACCAGTCATGAGTGACAGCATACCGACTGGGACACCAGTATGCATCATCATGCCAATGTAGACCACCCGCTCATCCATGTTGCAGCTTTAACACATACGAACAAGCCGGTTGGCTGGGGATGGATTAGTCCCCAGCCTCCCGTTTCGGAAGAAGCAGAAGCCAAAGCAGTGTGTTGGATTATGGTGGTTTTATATGCCACGAATCCTCAGCTACCAGGATCGTCCTTTCCTCCCTTACGGGTCTCCACGCACGGCAAACACGCGGGTGGGCGTTTTAGTGAGCCTTGGAAGCCGACAGAAAATGGAAGAAGAAGAGAGAAGAACTAAGGAAAGAAGAAACAGGTAAGTAAGAGATGACAAGAATGATGATGAGGGTGATGTGGTGAAATGAGAAAAGTGTTGTCTGCTCCCAAAGCTACACTCCGGTCACCATTCAGGAACCCACTCGACCGGGTGCAAGTGAAATAATATATAGAGAATGTCCGTATCGCATAGTCGTCAACATTACTCATTGCACAAGCAGGAATGGCATTTAAAAATGAGACAGAGAAAATAAAAATAGAGGAAAATGATGGTGAAATGATGGTATGCACGAATCCCGCTGTAAAATGAGTGGACTGCTCTTAGTTGGGACCAGCCCGTGGGTTGGCCCCTTAAGCCCCACCACCGCGTCAAGGTGGCAGTCCTTCGGGGGGCTGACCCCTTGAATTATAATTTAAACATGATAACATTTTATTATAAGCCGTCTCAAATAGTATATTTATTGCATCAAAATGTAAATTTGTAAGATTTTTAAAATGTGTGACGTCATTTCCGGTTTCGGTATCGGAAACTGCAAATATTATTAATGATAATACATAAAGTTGACCGTCTAAATTGTTTAGCGCTGGTTTCGTTCAAATCTGTTAAGCCGTTATTGAGATATGATGTCACTTCCGGTTTCAAAATGGCGGCTTCCGGTTGGTTTTATAATAAGTCAATGAGATATCAAAAGTACATACGTTACAAAAATATCAAAATAATCGGATCAATCTTTGTTGCCGAAATGCCAATCGATGTATTTCAAATTTCATGACGTCATTTCCGGTTTCATTTACATAATGTTTATCTTTTTGCTACTGATAATCCATATAGTTGTCCCTCTAAATCGTTTGGCGCTAATTTCGTTTCAATCGGTCCAGCCGTTGGCGAGATATGACGTCACTTCCGGTTTCAAAATGGCGGCACAAAACATTCATGGGGTGAAGGTTAAATTAAACGCCAAAAGTGCACACGTAATAAAAATGTGAGATCAATCGGTTCAGCCGTTTAGGCTGTGGCCATGTTACCGGATTTGAATTCCAGGAGACTACTACTACTACTACTACTACTACTACTACTACTACTATGATTATTACTGATTAAAACCGCCCTAAAACACGGTTTTCACGACCCTCTAGCTCGCAAAGGGCGTAACCTATTGTTCCCAAATTTGGTATATGTTGTAGGGTGGCCCATAGCTCGAAATTAAGTTATTTCGCAACAATGTGAGATTTCCCAATTTTAAGATCCAGTAGGCCGAAAATGCTACTTTGATGCTTACAGTAAAAGTGGGTTTGCTCCAGCCTTTATATGAGAGTGTGCACGCCGTACGACTTGGCTGGCGTGGAGCGACCGCTCCACTAGATTATCATATCTCGAACAGTTAAAAAGTTATATTTAAAAGTACTGATAATTTGACCTTTGGATTTTCGTTTTAAACTGTTTAAGCCTATTTATATTGTTGTGTGTATGTCCACGGAAAACATTTTTCAAATAAAATAATCTGGAAATGTCATTAGCTGTCCTGTGATATATAAATGATGGGTTATCAAGTAAACAGGAGATGAGAAAATAGGTTTTTAACATTCAGAAATCTGAATACTGGAATTTTGCTATCTCAAGAATATAGGTTTATGTTCTAAACCCATTTTCTCAGCTCCTATTGACTTAATACCCCACAAATTATACATCATATGAAAACTTATAATATGTCCAGAGTATAATAATTAAAAATGTTTCGCGTGGACATACACACAACAATGTAAATTGGCTTAAAACCATATTGAACGAAAACCCAAAAGTCAAATTAGGTATCAGTAGTTTTTAATGTTACTTTTTAACTGTTCGAGATATGATAATAATACTTATTACAAAAAAGATGAATACATTATTCAGCTTCAATTTAAAAGAAAATAAATTAAAATCGGATCAACGGGAGCTGAGATATTGAAACTGCAGTGCCGCATTGATCATTGGCCGCCATCTTGAAAATGCAGGATCGAATCAAATGTCTCCTCACCAAAAAATGTTCAGGAGGGTACAAATGAGACATTTGAAAGAACTAAACATTTAATCTTAAAATCCATAGTTTAATTGCTTTGCTTCTGCACTATATAATTTTGTTTAATTTTCTAATTTACTAATTAACAAATGATTATCATTAGCACATTTTTGATTTTAGTATACTTTTGATATGTTACAGAAGATTGTATTCTTAATCAAATGACACCAAAAGCATGAATGTAGCTCTTCGGATGCGACTACGGCAGCCATTTTAAGTCGCGTGCCTCTGTAGAGGCTATTCTGGGTACTTTAGAGCATATTTGACCTTGGTAAACATTTTGAATTTTGTAATTTTTTTTCTGAACTCTACTTGAAAAGAGCTTTCATTCGATACCATATTCGATGTATTTACATTACACTGTAAATTAATAATCGCATTCAATTGTTTTTCACTAATTGACCAATCAGAGGAAGCCATCTTATTTTAATTTTGGTAGACTTTTGGTATGTTATACAGTTATTTTTTCTGAATCCAACGATATAAAATACTCTAATGTTGCAATTAGTGGGAGGTCAAACCCTTTAGACTCTAGACTAAAAGGTGGCCCACTCGATCCCGCGTGAGGCGAGATGAGCTGGATGCAATCTGAGGTCAATGCATTTGAACATTTCTGTAGACCAAACTGTTCAAAATTTTGTAATGCGGTTGATTTCGTTACGGCAGTCCGGACGTTGGGTATGTTATGAAAAATTGTCAAGTGTTTAACTCTTATACTTTTTTAGAATTGCGTGATATGTTTTCCAATTTGGCTGAATTTCATTGAAGTCAATTGTTCAAATATTATTTAGTACATTAATTGTTTACATTTTGCCTATACATGCAGCGACAAATATGTTCATTACATGTTCAGCTATATTACGGTTTTTTAACATTTGTTTTATCTCGTCTGGTTACGAAAATAGGGCTGATTTTATGAGTAAGGGTAGTTCACCCCGTTTTTTTTTAATTTAAGCGTGAAGGAGTCAAATGACAGGATGCCAACGTTTTTTTTCGAATCCAGCGCATCAAAATACATAAGAATATCGACATTGGCAACTTTTAACATACCTGCCCGCAAAGTTGTCATTTTTTAATTCTGTACCCTGACTAGTAGCGCGGATTCACACCTTCTTGCCCGTCTTGTTGTCCATGACTGTAGTCAGCATTGTGTAGTAACTGTGCGAAGTTCTCAGAACCTGTAGCAGAATATGGAAGTGTGTAGAGATGACCATCCTTACAATACAGACACACTCTCGAACTACAATATTCATATAAATTTGTACTTGTGGACGTCAGTCCGATGCAAATAAAGATTTAATAATAATTAAAATTCTTCCAATTATACTAATCTCGACCTAGGAAACGGAGGAGACATTGGACAAAGCTATGTCCTTGTGAAAACCATCCCTTCCACACCATAAGCAGATGAGAAAATTCAGGACTACATTGTCAAGTCTCCACTAGTACCTTGACAAAAAAAAACTTCTGCCCTAGAATACGAATAGCACATTTGCATGTGCATTGATAGATCCAAAGGTTATCAGCAAATATCTTCTTAGACTTCATCTTGGAAAGTTAAATTAAATCTAACATGGGAAGGAAGCCCACGTAATTAAATGAACCGAATGGTTCGAAAATTATGTGAATTTGACTGGAAAACAGAGGACATCACTTTCTGCTACACACATTCTCACTTTCGCTTTTGATCATATACCACGTCTCTCCTCATTCTTAAGCAACCTCCACCACTTCTCCATCCACTTATTTCTTAGACCCCCTCCCTTTTCATTCCTATAATTTTTGCTTGCTCTGCCTCCCCTCTTGGTATTATTTCTATTCCCACCCCTTGCAATCATTCATACCATCTTAAAATCACCTTACCCAGTTGAAAACTAAGTGTATACACTTCCAAATCCTTTCTAATCTTGGTACTCCTTTTCTTGGTCAATTTTGTGCAAAACTTGTCATAGTAATTTAAATTATTCAGATATAAATGTATTTAATAACTGCTCACTTACACTTTCAAATGTAGCCATTGAAAGAGGAACAAACTCAGCAGCCATAATCACAAGGGGTTGTTGAGCCACCGACATCATGATCCGTATTGATTGTTTGAAGCTTTCTGAAGCATCTGGCCAGTTACAACCGTAGGCAGCGTTCCTCACTTCTTCACTCTACAACACAGGCAATCTACGGTTAGTGGCGCCCAAGATTAAATATACATGCAAACAATCTTACCTTCTCTGCTAGTTTGTCTGCCATCCAGCAGTAGAGACCAAACATTAATGCCCCAATCAAAATCATCAAGAGCATAACCCAGGTGATGATGTCGATATGACGCACCTGAAATTATATGATATTTTGAACATTAGTCGAATGATTTATATGAGAGAAATCATCAAACGATTATCGAAATGTCTATTTTCAAAACCGATGAAAGAAAGTCTAATTGTCTAAACTCATATCAGGAACATGGCGTCCGATGATAATAGTAACTTACGAGTGAGATGTAGACAACTGCCAGAGAAAACGCCACCAGGCAGAAGATGATTCCGCTTGATGTATTTGGCTGACAAATGGAGACAGCATCACCAAAATTCCTAAGACAGAACCAGATTTAGAAAATGATTTTATATGTATGGTATATTAATTGCAAACTTATTTCATACTTCATCAGCTCCTGATGGTGTTTAATGCAATCCTTCAGACGCCTCTGCATTTCCACATCCAGTTCACGTTTCTCATCAACAATTGTAAAAGTGATTGGACACCAATGCTTTCCGACAACCTTCCATAAAGGTGTACTTTTATTTGAGATTCTTCCTGGCGATACATAATGTTTTATTCCTTGTCTGATCACACCAAGCTCAGATGATGTTCGACTGTTCTCAGTCTTCAGGCGACGCTTGGCCATGATGTGCTCGAGACTGTCAGCTCCGATATGTATCAACTTGTCAATTAAAACATCGAACTGACATAATATATACAGTATCCATATGTAATTTAGCACTTGAATTGTGCAGAAAATTATAGCTGCAGTTGACCATAATGTTGCTATGCTGAGATGGAAGAATCTCAAATGCGTCCAATCCATTACAAAATCTGGATAATAATATCTGCAAAAAAACAATTATCTGGTTCATAATACGTAAGTAAAATAGCAGTTTATTATTCGTAATGTTTGTGGAATATTATACCCTTGAGAGAAATCATGGTCTAATACAAAAAGTTGATAGGCGACGAAGGCGGCCATTAGGTAAAATGATACAAGCGATGGTGAAACGTATTTTATCAAGATATGAACAAATCTTGTTGTTTTTCCAACCATAAGCCGATGACGGATGTTCTCAGAAGAGAATCTGATAATGATGTCCTCCATTGCTATGGTCGGTTGCCGCATCCTTGTCGGTCTCATATAGGAGTTGCCGAGATGAACAGAGAACAAGGTCACGACGTTCAAGAGGAACACCAGCTTGGGCAGCTCTTCCACCGTGATGGTGTTGAAGTTGGTGTAGAAGTACATGTATCGGTTGACGAACGCTTCAAAACACATCTCGAGCACGACAAGCCGGGGGAGAAAGTATCTGAGACGGCTGATTCCTCTGCTCTTCATCTCTGAGTAACTCACCATTCCTGGGAGACAGAGGAGATAAGAATAACACATGAAACGGTAGAAACGCTTCAAGGTCACAACAAGACACTTAAACAGTATCTTAGACGTCTGAATGCGCTGTTTTTCACCTTGTCATGCTGGGTTATGCTGGGCTTGTATGCTGGCATTAACCGAGTTATGCTCCGAGAGCATGGAATCAGCTAATGTGATATTTGAGTGACATAATAATGATACACTAAAGTTCAAGAAATAACTTTGATGATTATTTTGTTTTGATAATTTTTATGTAGGTATATGATTATAATAATCAATAAATATATAAATCGTTCCCAAACTGTATGCAAACATAACGAAATTAAGTTATTTAATATTCCTTCGCGTCGTAAACAAAATATGTTAACTTTAAATGAGTTGGAGAACACACAGTTTAAAAGTATTAAAGTCAGAACGCACGAACATACATGATTCCAACAAAATACATAATTGATAAACATTTCGTCAACTGTTTCACGATTGGTTGTCTGCAATTGTGGTTCAATGTTACATACAGATTGACGCAAGCGTAATTTTCCTCTTTTGTTTTCCAGTAATAACTTCTGAAAAGAGTTATATAATTTAAATGTTTCATCGGTAATTTATTACTGAACTCAAAACCTTTATATGCATTCTAGAAGTGGAAAATAATGTGTAAAGGGCTCCGTGTTCCTATTTTCATAGTCAGAAAACCGCGCTCATTTCTAGATGTTTTCCACAACATTTTCTAATGAGTCTGGGCTTATTTAGTTTGTTTCTCATCAAATGTTAATTTAGACTTGTTGAATGTTTGGACTTGATCGCACGTACACATTCTTAAAGTGGTCCCACTGCTCCAGCCATGGTGCTTAGAATTCGCCGTAATTCATACAATCTCCGATGAAATAATACCTCAAACAACAGCATACAACAATTATATCTTACCGTGTGCTCCAATTATATATTTTTAATTGAAGTTCCAATTAAACTATCCCAAAATAATTCATATTTGTAGTGCAATGTTGCCAGATTTATGGTAAATTTTACACATTGTACACATTTTCTTTCTTATTTGGCCCGTGACCCCATATTTTCAAACGGCCATCTTATTCTAAAAATTATTATCTTTAATTTAAGACTATTTTCAATAATTTGTCATTCCTCTTGCTGTTTTAGGAGCAATTTAAGGCCAATTTTCCGGGACTATTTCATGTCTCCCTGTGTTATCTTATGGGGGAAAAGATGATCTTCAATAAGAATATCTAATTATTTCATACCGTAAGGGGCAAATATTTTTCGCTAGTTGTATGTAATATGGTTTCATTAATCTTTGGTGTGAAGTACAGCAAATTCTCATTCCTATGCCGTAACCGTGGAACCCCCTTAAGTTCTTCCCATAGCAATAAGTTTGGTGTACTCAATCATAAGATTGCGATAATCTTAAATCATTGCGTTTGAAGATTATTCGACCAGGCATTGTGGTGCTATAGCACTCCAAACTAAATATAATGTCCTCTTTATTAGTTTCGGGACAACTAATTACTAGTTGATAACATAACTTTAGTTCAAAATTAACATTTGTTGAGAAATATCCTCCCCTTTGACGAAGTCTCTTCCTTGCTTTTTCCAATGCCTATAATAGAGCAGTCAGCTTTTACACTCATACCATTTCGCATGCTCGATAATCAATACGCTACACAGAGCGTTTTCCTAGTGGCAATTATTAACATGTACTCACCCATGAAGTCCATGTAACTGGAAACAGCTGCATAGATGTGCAAATCTAAGTGGTAATTCTCCATGCTAGAGCCGATGACGATGTTCTTGCAAGCGATGAAACAGCAGGTGACGCACTAAATATGTCCCAACAAACAATCCTCTTGCACAACACAACATCAATATTCAGAGCCGTGGTAACATGCAAGTTGTTTTTGTCATGCTGGAGAATAGTTAAACAATAAATTCTGATATTAAATCTGGGTTTGTTTTCAAATATATTTATATTCGAAAAACATTTTTTTGCATGAAACAAAAATTTCATGTTTTGATAATGTGTTGTTTTTAGGGTAATTGCTCCAAAAGTTGGAAGCTGTTTTATGAGAGCCTTTAAAGAACACAAAAATAATGTTTTAATGTTTGGGTAGCTGGAGATTTTGGACTATGATTGACCAAATGTAATGTTAAAATGTTAATTGGAAAAATTAAAATTAATTAATTGATTCGTGAACATTAACGAATTTCATGAATTTCGTGATTAACGTTCAAAGGAAAACATCTGTCATGGTTTTTACAAATATGATAATGTTATAATCATTGCCTGCTCGCACTCACTTATCATTAGCCGAACAAGAGTGATTTTATAACCGACGCGAAAAACTATCATTGGCAAAACACGCCAAAATAATTTGTGTTTTTATATGAATTAGCATTATTAACGCAAGATTTGATGAGTCATAATATGTAATGAATATTTTTTTTATTTAATTGATTTTTGGTTATTCTGTATTTAAAACAAAGTACCAAAATAACTCATTTAAATATTAAATACAAATATTATTTTACGGAAATAATTAAATTATTATACCGGGTGGCGCCAAAAAAATCCCCCTTATTGAGAGGTCACTATATGAAACTATTATAGATAGGATTCTGAAATTTGTACACATATTAGAAAATATACCACAATTTAATATGAGCAAGTTTCAAAAACATTACTATTAAAGGAAAAAAGTTACAGCTGTTCAAATTAGGTTGTCATAAAATTGATTATACGGAGCTCAAAAAGGGCGAGTCAAGAAAACTTTCAATGGCCGGGACGCTGTTTCTTCAAAACTACGTACGATATCAAGCTGAAAATTTCAAATTATATTGAATATATTTTAAGATCGGTTGTGTAAAAATTTAACCCTTTATAGGTTACTGGTAGCATAGTTTACCACTTACAAAAAAAAATCTGAGCTAATCGTTCCTTGGTATATTATCTTACCACCTTATGAATAACTTTCAGTTTAAATTCTCCCGCCTTATTGCCATTGGTCGGCACATGGTCAGACATGTGGCGCTGCAGTAAATGTAGAAAGAACTATGAGGGGGTAAATTATTATACCAATGACCACCTGTCAACTTTGTTGGCTGACATGTGCTAAAGTGTATTCAGAAATTAATTCCTGGTGTCTACAAATCTGTCTACTAAATGCACTATTTGGGATATATATCAAGATAAGTAAATATTTAATCTGTATTTAAAATTTGAATCCTCTATATTGGTTGAAAATGTATAAAAAATTATTTTGAAGTCGCGCCTTCATCAATAATGGGCGGTTCCACGATTTCATGACATATTTTCAATAATTTTCTTTACTAGTGTAACGTGGCAAATTTAAATATATTACAACGCACACATATTGCTTTGCTTATAAAATTTCATATAAAAAATGGTATCATACTCTACTGAATGAGCAAATCATGTTATGGCTATTTTATTATAAAATTATAATTTAAATTGCTTATAAAATTTCATATAAAAAATGGTATCATACTCTACTGAATGAGCAAAACATGTTATGGCTATTTTATTATGTAGCAGCCCAAAAACTGCCATTTGCCACGGGTATAACCTCACTTTTGTCGGAACCGTTTTCTCATGTTTATTACTCAAAGGCAGCCAAAACCGTTGATCCAAACTCATGAAACGTTTATGAAATGCTTGGAGATGATGACGTCATAAGCCTACATAATTTTTAAATTAATTAATATTTTTAATGTCAAGAATGTTAGGTGTGCTCATCGAGCACTGGTATAATAATTTACCACCCCAAATTTTCCAAAATAATAAAAAAAAATATGTTTTTGTATTTTTCCAATAATGCTGTACCCATATCCTATGCCCAAAATTAATTTGGTACAAATCCTAGAATCGCCAGAGTCTTGCCCTATAAAGGGTTAAATCAATATCAATATATGGAACAAAAATTATTGAATCTTGAAGTTGAGCTTGAAAACAGAATAGTGGGAATAGAATCAATCACTTTTATAATGTGTGTAATTAAAATTTAGAAATAATCTACATATTCTGATTTTACGCTCAACTTCAAGATTCCATAATTTTCGTTCCATTCATTCAAATTGATTGAAATTATTACACAATCGATCTTAATATATTTTAAATATAATTTTAAATTTTCAGCTCGATATCGCACGTAGTTTTGAAGAAAGTTTTCTCGAATAGCGCTATTTGAGCTTCGTATAATCAATTTTTTCACAATCAAATTTGAACAGCTGTTTCTTTTGTCCTAAAATAGTAATGTTTTTGAAACTTGCACATATTAAATTTTGGTATCTTTTCTAATATGTGTACACATTTCAGAATCCTAACTATAATAGTTTCGACAGTGACCTCTCAATCAGGGGGATTTTTTTGCGCCACCCGGTATAGTCTATAACTTATATTACACATTCAAATGCCTAATGTATTATGCATTCCTGTAGACCCGGGTTCGATACAAGTGACTGTCCTTTGGGGGGGGGGGGGTGGGGGGGGGGGGGGGGGTTCAAAGGGTGAAAAGGTTCCACACAAAGCTGTGACCGCCTCCTTCCCACCATCCATCGTTACCTATTCTTCATTATCATTTCTCTTTCATCATCACAATCATTGATACTTCGTCATAAGCCTTGCTGCAGAACAACGTGGAATCTGTGAATTTGAACGGATTGCTTACAGTTGCTCGAACTGTATGTTAGAGGTCCAGGTTCGAGACTAAGTTATCCATGTGTCCACTCATGACCTATTCATTTGCACGCAATGTCATTGCATCTCATTGTTGCCTCAACCATCATGATAGCACGCAGAATAGCTGTGATTATCTGCTTTTGTCACGGTATTTTATAGTTCATGGGTACCTGAGAAATTGTAATGACTCCGGAGACATCTTTAGTACTTTAGCACTCACATTACAAGTTATAAATCTGATCAGTGATCGGTCAACGTGCCAACAAAATGTTCATCCTCAGGTGGATAATTCAATAATTTTGCGGGGCTGATATAAAACAAAAGAAAATCGTGCAAGCTATGAATACACATACTTGAATAATTTTTGTATTCACAGCCTATTCTCCACGGTCTGCAAATGTTTCACATGCATGTTAATTCTCACTTATGCAATACGAAGAAGGCTCGCTTATCATCGCGTTGAATTGAACTTCAAATAACAATTATTAATCTTAATAATCTGTCTTAAAAGTATATTTTCAAAATTTCAAATTATATAACGTGGGCTTAAGGAAATATTTTTATAAAACTTGGCTTCAAACTTGCAATTTAAATGTTAATACTGTTCGGACTCCCTCCTAACAGCCTTGCTATCTTGGCTAGGTTGGTGTGTTCCAGGGGCTGGATTCACGAAAAGTACTATCTGCTAATACGTATTATCTTTTGATTTAATACCAAAAACACTATGTTAAATGAAAGATAATACCAAAGATAATACGTATTAGGAGATAATACTTCTTTGTGAATCCAGCCCCAGGAGACTGAGGGTAGTTTTGTCCCAGCCTGTGTGGGAGACATTGAGTTTTGATTGGAATATTATACAAAGGATTATCTGTGAAATAAAGTGAATGCATTCTAATACTTCAATTCAATTCAAATAGATATTTATTTAGCAATTTGCTACTATAATATTACATGAAACATTTATAATAACTAATACTATTTACAATCTCTGTTCTTTTATTTAACGAATACATGCTACTTTGAAAATACTATAATTACATTTTCTTATATTTAATGGAATCTTATTATAATCTTTAAGGCCGTTATGCGCAATAGTTTTACAAAGTTGATTTGTTTTAAATAATTCTATTAGATACTCTTCATTGTTATAACTTCTATTGTTAACATTATAATTTAAATTAAATTATATTCTATCTTTCATATAATTTGGCATAAGGCCTTCCTTAATTTTGACTGGAATTTTGACTGGATTTATACTGGAAACATAACAATACAATTACAGCTGATCACTTTAAACTTGCTCCATTTATTGAATAAAACATTGAAATATTGATATGCACTCATGCATGGAAATAGGTATTTCGTTATGAATTGAAATTTGGTGCAATGTATTTTTTTCAATTAATATGTTACTGAGACATGCACAAATCACAGACGAAAATTTCAATTAAATCGTATTGAAGCTTACAATTGAATTATTGAACTTGAAATTGGATACACTATAAATATAGATATAGTCAGATACGATTAGATAATAGATAACAAAGTCTGTTTATATTATCAAATAAATTATTGTGAACTTTTAATCCGTACAAACATCAATGCCAGTCAAACTTTAATATCAATACACCCAAGTAGCAAGGACCAAAGGATTAACATGATTGTATCAAATTTGATTCTGAAATTAAAATTGATAAATAAATTTAAATGTTTTGCAATAGTTAAACGTATCAATGTGGCACAAACACAATCGGTGTGGTCTCATATTGAAAATTGCTCGACAATGAAAAACATCTAAATCAGCTAAGAACAGTGACAATTACGTCAGATATTGATAATACAGAAAAATGCTAATTTTATAATACAAGGGAGTTATTTTAATTCAAATAAGTCAATGGAAATTATATTCATAATTGAGTAACGACACTAAATTTGTCGTTCGATAAGTTTCGCTAGAGATCATCTCTAAGTTATTGCTCGTCAAAATGATGGACGTCCATTCCACGTTACCAATATACGCTAAGCTGTTAGGCATACATTACAAGTTTAACTAAGACTCGAACCCTGATCCTTCGGGTTATCGGCCCTATGCTTTACGAGGGGTGCACATACTATTTTACAGGTTCCCTCTCCGATTAACATTACAAGTTGTGATTCGTCACTTGCTTGATATCCCCTCCTAACGTATAGTCAAGTTGCTATTCCCCACAGGGTGGTATTCTAAACTTCCTTGTCGTCTCGTATAGATACGGTGTACTACCATGTTAAATAGATAGCACTCCAGTGTGCAGTGAGCCCGTCAAGTCAAGTGAAACGAGACGACAAGGACATTTATAGAATCTCTCCAGAATGCCCTCTGGTAGCTCTTCCATATTCCGGATTCACACCTTCTTGCCCGTCTTGTTATCTATGACTGTAGTCAGCATTGTGTAGTAACTGTGCGAAGTTCTCAGAACCTGAAGCAGATCATGGAAGTGTGTGAGTGATGATCAACCTTATACAAGACACATTCTTTACCTACTACAAAAATGCTTCCAATTATTAAAATTTCGAATTATAGGAAACGGAGCAGACACAGCAATTTACTTGTGGAAAATTATCTCCAATCCCTTCCACACCATAAGCACATGTGACAATTCAAGACTACGTACATTGCCGTTTCTCCACTAGTACCTTGACAAAAAAGATCTTCTGCCCTAGAATACGAATAGAACATTTGCATGTGCAATGATAGATGGAAAGGATATCAGCAAATATCATTTTAGACTTCATCTTGGAATGTTAAATAAAATCTAACATAGGAAGGCAAGCCATACCATTTAATGAACCGAATAGTTTAAAACTTACATAAATTTGACTGGAAGCAGACGACATAATAATAATAATAATAATAATAATAATAATAATAATAATAATAATAATAATAATAATAATAATAATAATAATAATAATAATAATAATAATAATAATAATAATAATAATAATAATAATAATAATAATAATAATAATAAGGGAACATTAATTAATAGTAAGGGAACGCCACTTCATGTAGCAGTCAAGATGGCAGACAACAACTACACACCTCTTGATCTACTTCACGATGATGAATGTGCATTCCCTTCAGATACTACTTACGAGCAGGATCAGACTCGGGCCTGGGCAGAAAAAGCTTTACACGGTCGTCATCCAGCAGAACTCAGCCACAATTTTGTCGATCGAGAAGCGTCGAACAAGTGGTTGACTCAAGCGGATATATTTGTAGAGACCGAGGGCTTCATGATAGCAATCCAGGACCAGGTCATTGCAACCAAGAATTATCGCAAATTTATTTTGAAGGAAGCAAATATCACCGATACTTGCAGGAGGTGTAATAGTGCAGCTGAGACAATCCAGCATATTACTGGCGGTTGCAGTGAATTAGCGCCCACAGGTTATTTGCAGAGGCACGATCAGGTGGCCAGTATAGTGCATCACAAACTTGCAACAATGCAGTAGCTAACTAATGATGTATCTCCTTACTACAATTACCAGCCAGCCAATGTACTTGAAAGTGGCACTCATAAGCTGTACTGGAATCGCAGCATCATTACAGATCACACCATTGCTTGTAACCGCCCAGACATCACCCTCATGGATAAGATTTCGGATGTCACCTACCTTATAGATATCACTATCCCTAATTCCCACAATCTTCAGGCTTCGTGGAATGAGAAACTGAATAAGTACAGGCCCCTTGCGAATGAAATTAAGAACATGTGGAAGCAAAAGGAGGTGTACATCATTCCAATAGTTATATCGACGACGGCCATCATCCCGCGGAAACTCCATGAAAGTCTATTGAAATTGCAGCTCCACCCTCTTACCTACATCCAACTCCAAAAATCAGTTGTTCTCAACACAACATCAATAGTCCGGTCTCACCTAAATCTCCCGTAATAGAATTGGTAACTACTTGTTTGCAAGAACCGTAGCTATCATTTGCCGTCTGGAAAGACGTGTTAAGCCAAAATAAAAAAAAATAATAATAATAATAATAATGTAATTTATTGAGCACATAAAATAGGTACATAATTGGTCTGTATTCAACAATCGAGTCGTTGATCTTCCATGCATCCATCTCTTCTTTTCAGCTGCTTCACATCTTCACCATTTACCTACTTCTTCTTAATTCATAATAGTCATTAAAATTGTGCTTCAATATCACTTTTTAGCATGAACATGACTAAGAGGAGTGGAGAATTACGGATTTCATATACAGCATATTCACCAGGTGGTGAAAATAGTAAAAATGCTTTTTTCACCAGGTTTTTTAACATGCCCAAGAGTAAAATGAACCGGCGTCAATTTAAAGCCGTTAGTTGATGTTATAAAAATCTCCCGCCTTTTGCAAAGCAGTGGGAGTGTCCCGCTATGACAGGTTCTGTAGCCATATTCATGTTACCATTTCGAAATGTACAATATGATCTCATTCATATAATATTATTACCAGTTTTTTTATTTTGAGAATATCAATAAATGTATCATTTACTATTTACCCATAAAAAACACTCCGTGTAAAAATACCAGCCAAGTCTCTTCAATTAAAAAAATATAAGAAATCTAAAAATTCAGCACTGAAAAGTAGTGATATCAAAAAATTGGTCAAGTCAAAACTTTTCAAAAAATACTTTGCGCATCGTGCATTATAAATAGTATAGAAGTAGGCCGGAAATCAAATATACTCATCTATACATCTATAATAATGCACTAAAAAAACGATGCGCCAAGTATTTTTGAAAAGTTTTGACTTTGCCAATATTTTGATATCACTACTTTTCAGTGCGGAATTTTTAGATTTCTTATATTTTTTTTAATTGAAGAGACTTGGCTGGTATTTTTACACGGAGTGTTTTTTATGGGGAAATCACTCCTTTTTTCAGTTTATTCTTGCGACTTGTAACATATACCTATTGTGGCACCAAGACTTAAATTCCTTTAAAAAATACGCCTTTGTGATTTGGTTTCTAAGAAAAGTTGCGCTTGTTACTATGTTTATGCTGATAATAATATGCTATGAAGTATAGCGAAATTATCGTTCCAATCGGTCCAGTGGTTCTCGAGTTATGGCATCCCTTCCGGTTTTCAAAATGGCGGTTGACATCACAGCACCTAAAATTTGTATCTATAAATGTTTTGAAACATTATAAGCCTTCTGAATATGTAGATATTGTTATAAGAGATGATTTAAGTCGGATTTGGCATTTTTATGACGTAATTTCCGGTTTCGATAATAGTACAGTTCTATTTCAACTATTGGTGTTTTATATAGATGACCGTCCGAATCGTTTGGCGCTAATTTCGTCCTGATCGGGCCATCCGTTTTTGAGATATGACGTCACTTCCGGTTTCAAAATGGCGGCATAAAACCAGTTATAACAAAAGGCACATAAGACGCCAAAAGTGCACATGTGGTAAAAATTTCAGATCGATCGGTTAACCCGTTTAGGCTGTGGCCCTGTCAACAGTGTTTCCTGATATCTGAATCAGATACCTTTTAAGAGTGATGTAATTTCACTGTTTTCACGGCCCTCTATCTCGCAAATGGCATAAATAGTTGTTGCCAAATTTGGTATATGGTGTGGGGTGGGCCATAGCTCGAAATTAAGATATTTTGCAACAATGTGAGATTTTCCAATTTTAAGATCCAGTAGGCCGAAAATGCCATGTTGTTGCTTACAGTAAAAGTGTTTGGTCTGCTCCTCGGTTTATTAGGCATTTACGGTATGTTGAGTGAGTGTGAGCGTACAGTACGACTTGGCTGGGTGGAGCGACCGCTCTACTAGATTGAATCAGCGGTACATGCTATGTACATTTTTATTGGCAACGTTTCGCCGACGAGGCAGTCGGCTTCTTCTCGTAGGCGATACGTTGCCAATAAAAATGTTCAGAGCATATTCCGCTGATTCAATTAACATATCAATAAATGTCTCTAAAACTAATTGAGCGAGCGAAGCGAGCGACTCCATTTGGCTCTTTTAGCACGGACCTCTGTTTTTTTTTTGTTTTTTTTTTTGTTTTTGTTTTTGTATGCTAAAGGAAGCAATAGAAGTCGCACCGTTTCACCGATCGACCTGAAATTTTGCACACATGTAAAGACAACCTTCTCTGTTTGCAGACCCAATTTTTTTTTGAAATCCATCCATTGGTTCATTGTTAAAATAAGTATCTCCTGATAGCCTAAAAAATGAAAATGGTCTTCGAGAAATGTGATCAAACTCATATTTAGCATGGTCAGTAAGACCAACAATGTCACTTATTTTACAAATTTTCAGCCGAATCTGTCAAGAAAGTATGCACTTATTGACATTTTTAATAGCTGTCAGAAATGAAACATTGAAAATGAATGTCTTTCCAATGCAACTGAATCTGATTTGCTTTAGGTACAAGAGTGTTTTGATGGTATGTACACTTTTTTAGTGAAAAGCAGATATTTTTATGTTTATTGAGTTGATCAAATTTGAATAATTCAATTTGGATCATAGTTTCCAACAAATCATTTCGAGTTTTTAAGGACCTTGATTGTCTTTTCGTCAATTCGTAGTTCTGATGGCCGTGCCTCCCGTGTTTCTACTTGGCTGATTTTGCATCCAGGAGGGATTAGAAACATAAGCTCACATTTCAATAATATCATTGAGTGGCGTTTGTTCTCTTCTAGCGTTCACACGTCATTCCAAATCTCTACTGCATTTTGCTTCTTTTCAATGATAATTTTGGCAATTTGGTGTACTTTGTGAAGGTATTAGTAAAATTGAATCGCTTTTAAAGCATAGATATTAGGTATCTACAGTTTTTGTCCAGGGGATTGATTATTTCAAATTATTTTCTTCTTGGAAACGTTGGATTCATTCCGTTTCTAAACTAGGTAGTTACTATTTTACCTGATCCGTTTTTTTGTGTGG
This sequence comes from Leuctra nigra, assembly GCA_934045905.1. Classification (NCBI taxonomy): domain Eukaryota; kingdom Metazoa; phylum Arthropoda; class Insecta; order Plecoptera; family Leuctridae; genus Leuctra; species Leuctra nigra. Next base: position 13,599,531 of record OW203771.1, on the reverse strand, counting down.
AACTTTGATTCCTTTCGCTTATTAGTTGAAAAGTGTTTACTTTATTTTCATATTTGCGAAGTTTTGTTCAAGATTCATTTCGTAACATTACGACATTGAATACATTACGTCTTTGAGCACACATTTCGTGCATTTCAAACATTGATCACACAAATATTATTGTACTTTAATTAGGTAGGTACTCTACTTCTTACTTTTTCATTACCTATCTTATCCCTATTTAAACATGCCGAAAAATGGAAAGACTTCTGCTAGAATGAAAGCCATAAAGGCGAAAAAGCGTCTGCGTGAAATTGAAGATCAAGAAACTGACGAAGCTAAATCTAAAAGGTTGAAACAAAATGTCGTTAATAATAAAGCATCAAGGAGCAAAGAGACCCCCGACCAGACTGCTGCAAGGAGATACTCAAACAATCAACGCAATACCCGCTCTCGTGCAGCGGGTATTGCCGATTGACCGACCAACTAAAAACTTCGCATGGTAATTGGTAGCCACATTTAAGGTATTTTTGCCAATTTTCAGTCTAATTTGTAGTTATTTTCAAAAGTTTATCATATCATATGAGTGGTCCCAGGTATATTGTTTGAAGGATATCATGTGATTTTTGAAACTTAACAATGAACCGTTCAATCAAAGGTTTAATCGATCAACTTAAAACTTAGCAAGGTTATTGGGACCAATATTTTTGGAAATTTTGGAGATATTTATACAAGTCTGTGACGAAATTCAAGAATTATTGGCTTTTAATGACATTTTCGATAGACATAATTTCGGTTCGAGGTGTTGCGTGTATCCGTGCTCGCTCATCAACGCGTTACTCAGAGCGTTTTCCTAGTGTTAACATTTACATCATTTAACGCATTTCCTTATTGACTGTATATGAAATTCGTAATTCTCCACTCCTCTAAGTCATGTTCATACCAAAATATAGATTAAATCCTCCAATACCCAATTTGAACATAAAAAGTACTAAGAAACAATAAAATAATAATTTTCAATTTTCCCCCCCAAAAATATATTTTTCCCACCTCCAGGAAACAAATAGATCGTTTTTCCCCGAAAAAGCCGTTTTTTCCACACTCAAAATCCCTAACCTATAGATACAATTTTATGAAAGTACTTTTACTTATACCTAGGTACCAAGAAAAGTACTTAAAGCAATACTGTACATACACTGTACAATTGCTTTTCTCTGTTAGTTTTTCATAATTAGTTGTTATTTTATATGTTATGTCCACTTGTGGAGTTTTACTCTGTTGGATATATTGTACAAATAAATAAATAAATAAATAAATATTTAATAACGCTCACTTACACTTTCAAATGTAGCCATTGAAAGAGGAACAAACTCAGCAGCCATAATCACAAGGGGTTGTTGAGCCACCGACATCATGATCCGTATTGATTGTTTGAAACTTTCTGAAGCATCTGGCCAGTTACAACCGTAGGCAGCGTTCCTCACTTCTTCACTCTACAACACAGGCTATCTACGGTTAGTGGCGCCCAAGATTAAATATACATGCAAACAATCTTACCTTCTCTGCTAGTTTGTCTGCCATCCAGCAGTAGAGACCAAACATGAATGCCCCAACCGAAATCATCAAGAGCATAACCCAGGTGATGATGTCGATATGACGCACCTGAAATTATATGATATTATTTAGAACATTAGTGGAAAGATTTATTCGAGAGAAATCTCGAGCGATAATCGACAAGTCCATGATAAAAAACGATGATCTACATTCTACATTTAAATAAAAAAGAAAAAAGGTTATCTAAACTCTCATAAGGAACCTGGCGTCCGATGAACAATAGAAACTTACTACAAGTGAGATGTAGACAACTGCCAGAGAAAACGCCACCAGACAGAGGAAGATTCCGCTTGATATATTTGGCTGATAAACGAAGACAGCTTCACCAAAATTCCTAAGACAGAGCAAGGTTAGAAAAAGATTTTATATGTACACTGTAACAAATTCTGTATTCATTTTAATACTACTGTAGGTAGCCGCCACACTTTCGCTTACAGTATATTTAAAAAAAAAGTTACATTACACGCATAAGTTAATTGTACTTGAATCATTAAATTAATATTCGATTTTTATAATTATACCACCTTTAATGCATTGATTTCAAATAACATTCATACTATAATTAAGAACCCCGAACTAAAATAAATCTTCGATGTAGGTTTAATTTTATGCCAACTACAGAGTTAATTTGAAAGCACTTGTGCATTTCATTCACAACCGACCCTCCGAACTAAAATAAATCTTCGATGTAGGTTTAATTCTAGGTCAACTACAGGTTTGATTTTAATTAGTAGGTATTTACATAAATTTACTTTTAATTCAATTACTAAAAAGGGAATCTTTAATTGACGATAACTACATAGGTTTTCATGGTAATTACATTTTGACGACATATTTACAGAGATTATAACATGTGTGATTAGAATCTGAAATTAAACGCAACTCGATTAGTTATGACTGCAGCGGGAATCGAACACAGAGCACCGATGGGACGACATTCAGCAGGCAGACGCGCTAACAGCTCGGCTATGCTGCCGACTGTGGTTTAGCGCGTCAAAGTTCTATTTTCACTGCGAGCGTATTAGGCCAAGTTTGGCGAAATCCGTCAAAACCCCCCAACCCCTTCCATTGTATCCGGCTGAGAACAACCTGCACTTCCTGTGACCGACCTTCCCCACCCCACCTTTCTGCGGGAAATACAAAATAGTGCGATAATACGATCGCAATAAAAACTACTTATAAATGAAAGACGATGACGCTTTTGTTTCTCTGGCATAAAATTTGATGGAATACGTATTGTAAACGATAATATTACTAGAAACCTTTTTCTAATATCAAATTATATACCGGGTGGCGCGGTTCTAGGACCAAAAGTGTGGGTGGGCAGACTAAATTTTGTGAAAAACCAGGTGGCGCAAAAGAATCTCCCGTTTGAGAGGTCACATAATATCTAAACTATTAAAGATAGGAATCTGAAATTTGTCAGAATCTGAAATATGATGCATATATTTTTAAAGATTTTTACGGCATAGGCAATTTATATAAGTAGGGTAAAGTAGGATAAACCAACGCTATCTCATCTATACTAACAAAATGTTTTCAAACAATTTAATTGTGTATACCTTATAGTATTATCTAGCAAAAATCGTACATAGATACCGACCTATTTTGCTATTGTTATTTATTTTTAATCTGTACCAACAATTTCAATAGAAAACTGTTGAAATTCAGTTCTATAGTTGACTTCAGAGTTCAAGTATCAGTATTCAGTATTCTTGATAACTCTTTTTGATGCTTAGCACTTACTGCTTAGCAAGAATAATAATATTCTTGTCAGGCGGATTTAAATTTCAAACTCATCCTGTCTCAAATTCCTGACCAGCTCCAAGTTCATGCTTTGTCTCTAATCTGTAATTTTGAAGAAATGTACCATTCGATAAAATATAAATTTAATTCATCTTATTTTCTTCCGATTTCTTAAAATTAAAAGGCAATACTTACTTGTTTTTATTATATCCGTTTGATGAATAGAAAATAATATTTAGCAAATAACTTTTTTTTTTCCCATAGCCTGTGAGACATCCGACTATCATGGGGGGGGGGGGGGGGTAGTCTCATTTCCTGCATACAAACCTGTCCATTATTGTAATGCAGTGTCAATAAATAGAAGACTAGGTAATAATGAAGTTATTTACCTGAAAAAAGCAAAATGTGATATCCCTATTACTAATAAATTTGTTGATGAGCCAGAATTATAGACAATGAAAAATGAATCAAAATGTTTTTGATTTTCAAAAATTGGACAGTATTTCACCATTTTATAATTTTAACTTGTAAAAATTTTGAAATAAAAATTGAAAATATACGATGATTTCCTAAATTGTGAAGCCAAAAAAGTATCCAATATCATTCTAAAACATGCTAACGATGTGAGTAAGAGCAACAAACTGAAGTAATTAACAAGAGAGTCTCTTCTTCATTGTGTTGTGAGAGGGAGTCGAGCGCCATGCAGGAAGTCTCGTGTTAGACATCCTGGTTTTGACACATTTTCCTGCTATTTGCAGGTACATAATCTGATGTTGCTGATTTTAGATCAATTTACCTTTAATTTTAAGACTGGGTTATAAAATTAACCTACCTTTATCACTCTTAAATGAAATAACTCCACCAAATTCAATCCTACATGTGGATTTATTTTAACCTACAATTTCGGTATTATTTTAGATCAATTTTTAACTTTAATTTTAAGCTTGGGTTATAAAATGAATCTCGCTTTGTCACTCTTAAATAAAATTACTCAACTACATTAAATCCTACATGTGGATTAATTTTAACCTACAATTTCGGTATTATTTAAGATCAATTTTACCTTTATTTTAAACCTGGGTTATAAAATTAACCTTGCATTGTCACTCTTAAATGAAATTACTTGACTTAATTCAACCCTACATGTGGATTTATTTTAAACTACAATGTAGGTATATTTTTAATTGTGCATGTATACATATGTTTATATACTGTGTATTAATTTTAAGATTAAATTGTAGGTATAATACTCATTTAATACTACATGTAGGCATATATAGTATTTAAACATACGGAGTTTTATTTTATTATTCCGTGGTATGTATGATTTAAGTGATCTATTTTTACAGTGTAAGGTATATGAAAAACTCTTTCATACTTCATCAGCTGCTGATGGTGTTCAATGCAATCCTTCAGACGCCTCTCCATTTCCACATCTAGTTCACGTTTCTCATCAACAATTGTGTAAGTGATTGGACACCAATGCTTTCCGACAACCTTCCATAAAGGTGTTCTTTTGTTTGAGATTCTTTCTGGTGGGACATAATGTCTTCCTCTTTGACGAACCACATCTAGCTCAGATGATGTTCGACTGTTCACAGTCTTCTGGCGACGCTTGGCCATGATGTGCTCGAGACTGTCAGCTCCTCCTTGACTTAACTCCATCACACCAAGCTCAGATGATGTTCGACTGTTCACAGTCTTCTGGCGACGCTTGGCCATGATGTGCTCGAGACTGTCAGCTCCTCCTTGACTTAACTCCATCACACCAAGCTCAGATGATGTTCGACTGTTCACAGTCTTCTGGCGACGCTTGGTCATGATGTGCTCGAGACTGTCAGCTCGAATATGCAACAACTTGTCACTCAAAACATCGAACTGACATAATATATAGAGTATCCATATGTAACATAGCACTTGTATTGTGCAGAAAATTATAGTTGCAGTTGACCATAATGTTGCTATGCTGAGATGGAAAAATCGCACATGCGCCCAAACCGTGACAAAATCTGGAAAAAAATAACTGCAAAATAACATTTATCATGATGTAAGTATAAAAGCCTCTAAGTATTATACGTAAAGTTCTGTGGAATAATTATACCCTTGAGAGAAATCATGGTTTAATACAAAAAGTTGATAGGCGACGAAGGCGGCCGTTAGGTACAATAATACAAACAATGGTGAAACATAGTTCAACAAGATGTGAGCAACTCTCGTTGTTTTTTCAACCATAAGCCGATGACGGATGTTCTCAGAAGAGAATCTGATAATAATGTCCTCCATTGCTATGGTCAGTTGCCGCATTCTTGTCGGTCTCATGTACGAGTTGCAGAGATGAACAGAGAAAAAGTTCACAACGTTCAAGAGGAACACGAGCTTCGGCAACTCTTCCACCGTGATGGTGTTGAAGTTGGTGTAGAAGTACATGTATCGGTTGACGAACGCTTCGAAACACATCTCGAGCACGACTAGCCGGGGGAGAAAGTATCTGAGACGGCTGATTCCTCTGCTCTTCATCTCGGAGTAACTCACCATTCCTGGGAGACAGAGGATATAAGAATAACTAAAGAAACGAGGTCATAACAAGACACGTAAGAAAGTGTCTTAGACATCTGAATGCGATGTTCTTTGACCTTGTCAGAGTTATGCTCCGAGAGCATGGAATCTGCTAATGTGATATTTGAGCGACATAAATTAATGATACACTAAAGTTCATGAAATAACTTTGATGTTTATTTTGTTTTGATAATTTGTATGTATACGATTATAATAAATACACAAATCGTCCACAAATTGTATGAAAACATAACAAAATCAAGTTATTTAAATATTCCTTCGCGTCGTCGATAAAACAATTGTAACTTTTAAATGAGTTGGAGAACACACATTTTAAAAGTATTAAAGTTTGAATACATAAACAATACACAATTCCAGCAAAATACATAATTCATAAACATTTCGTCAGCTGTATCACATTTGGTTGTATGCAATTGGGGTTCAATGTTACATACAGATTGACGCAAGCGTAATTTTCCTCTTTTGTTTTCCAGTAATAAATTTTGAAAATAGTTATCACCATAAAAAACACTCCGTGTAAAAATACCAGCCAAGTCTCTTCAACTTAATAAAAAATAATGAAATCTAAAAATTCTGCACTGAAAAGTAGTGATATCAAAAAATTAGCCAAGTCAAAACTTTATTTGAAAATCAAAAAATACTTGGCGCATCGTGTATATAAATAGTTGTGAAGTATACGCCAGATATGAAATATACATCAAATATACATCTATACATATAATATACCTATAATGCCCTAAAAAACGATGCGCCAAGTATTTTTTGATTTTCAAATAAAGTTTTGACTTGGCTAATTTTTTGATATCACTACTTTTCAGTGCAGAATTTTTAGATTTCATTATTTTTTTTTTTAGTTGAAGAGACTTGGCTGGTATTTTTACACGGAGTGTTTTTTTATGGGGATATCACTACTTTTTTTAGTTTATTCTTACAACTTATGTGTGACACATATCAAATGAACAATTACTAAATCCTTTAAAAAAAAAATAACCCTTTACAATTTGGTTATTCTCATGAAGAATAGCAAAGGCTTCATTCCAATCGGTGAACCCAGTTCCGAGATATGGCAACACTTCGGTTTTCAAAATGGCTGCTGAACTTTCTGCACTGCCATATAGAATTTATAGCTATAAATAGTGTGTATAATTTTAAGCTTTCTGATTCTGAATATGTATTTATTGTATTGGAGGGGATTAATAATGATTTATAAATTTGAATGACGTCATTTCCGGCCTCATAAATAGGAACATTCTAGATTGACTCTTCCTATTCCATAGAGATGGCCTTCCGAATCGTTTGGCGCTAGTTTCATACCGATCTGTCAACCATATTAACGAGATATTACGTTTATTCCGGTTTCAAAATGGCTGCTGAAATCACTGAACTATTGAATTATAATTTAAACATGCTTAAATTTTATTATAAGCTGTCTCAAATAGTATATTTATTGCATCAAAATATAAATTTGTGAGATTTTTTAAATGTGTGACGTCATTTCCGTTTTCGGTATGGGAAACTGCAAATATTATTGATGATAATACATAAAGTTGACCGTCTAAATTGTTTAGCGCTGGTTTCGTCAAATCTATTTAGACGTTTTTAAGATATGATGTCACTTCCGGTTTCAAAATGGCGGCTTCCGGTTGGTTTTATAACAAGTCAAATGAGATATCAAAAGTACATACGTTACATAAATATCAAAATAATTGGATCAAATTTGTTTCCGAAATGCTAATCGATGAATTTCAAATTTCATGACGTCATTTCCGGTTTCGTTAACATAAATTTTGGTCTGTTGCTATTGATAATCCATATAGGACCGTCCGAATCGTTTGGCGCTATTTTCGTTCCAATCAATCCAGCCGTTGTTGAGATATGACGTCACTTCCGGTTTCAAAATGGCGGCACAAAAAAGTCAAGGGGAGAAGGGCAAATCAGACGCCAAAAGTGCACACGTGGTAAAAATGTGAGATCAATCGGTTGAGCCGTTTAGGCTGTGGCCTGTTTACCGGATTTGAATTCCAGGATACTACTACTAAGATTATTATTATTATGAAAACCGCCCTAAAACACTGTTTTCACCGCCATCTAGCAAGCAAAGGGCATAACCTATTGTTCCCAAATTTGGTATATGTTGTAGGGTGGGCCATAGCTCGAAATTAGGATATTTCGCAACAATGTGAGATTTTCCAATTTTAAGATCCAGTAGGCCGAAAATGCCACTTTGATGCTTACAGTAAAAGTGGGTTTGCTCCAGCCTTTATATGAGAGTGTGCGCGCCGTACGACTTGACTGGCGTGGAGCGACCGCTCCACTAGATATAATTTAAATGTTTCATCGGTAATTTATTACTGAATTCAAAGCCTTTTTATGCCTTCTAGAAGTGGAAATAATGGGTAAAGGGCTCCGTGTTCCTATTTTCATGGTCAGAACAAAGCGCGAATTCTAGATGTTTTCCACAACATTTTCTAATGAGTCTGGGCTTATTTAGTTTGTTTCTCATCAAAATGTTAATTTAGACTTGTTGAATGTTTGGACTTGATTATGTACATTATTCTTAAGTTCTTCCCATAGCAATAAGTTTGGTGTACTCAACCAGAAGATTGCGATAATCTTAAATCATTGCGTTTGAAGATTGTTCGACCTGGATTTGTGGTCCTAGTGCTCCAAACAAAATATAACGTCCTATTTATTAGTTGCGGGATAAAATATTAGGATAACATAACTTTAGTTCAAAATTTACATTTGTTCAGAAATATCCTCTGCTTTGACGAATTCTCTTCCTTGCTTTTTCCAATGCCTATAATAGAGCAGTCAGCTTTTACACTCATACCATATCGCATGCTCGCTTATCAATACGCTACACAGAGCGTTTTCCTAGTGGCAATTATTAACATGTACTCACCCATGAAATCCATGTAACTGGAAACAGCTGCATAGATGTGCAAATCTAAGTGGTCATTCTCCATTCTGGAGCCGATGACGATGTTCTTGCAAGTGATGAAACAGCAAGCGACGCACTAAATATGTCCCAACAAACAATCCTCTTGCACAACACAACATCAATATTCAGAGCCGTGGTTACATGCAAGTTCTATTTGTCATGGTGGAGAATAGATAAAAAATAATTTCTGATATTAAATCTGGGTTTGGTTTCAAACTTATTTATATTCGAAAAACATTTTTTTGCATGAAACAAAAAAAATCAGGATTGGATAATGTGTTGTTTTTAGGGTATTGCTCCAAAAGTTGGAAGCTGTTTTATGAGAGCCTTTAGGGAACACAAAAAAATATTTAAATGTTTGGGTAGCTGAAGGATTTGGACTATGATTAACCAAATGTAATGTTAAAATACAAATAAATTAATGAATTCGTGAGCGAGCTCATTTCTGGGAGTGATTATGAATTATCTACCTACTCATTTTTCGACACCGTATTTGTATTTTTCACTGACTTAGAAGACGCAAATGATGAGAAAGTTCCATAATCATAAATATGCATCCTTCCCACCGTCTAGACTAGATATTTTAAATCGTTGTCTCCCAATTATTCATCCGTCATCATTATAGCCTCTAGTTGCAGAACAGAGCAGAATAAGTGTATGATTAGGTTGAGGTCTAGGTCTAGATCTCAAGGGGATGTGAGAGTTCCAGGTTCGATCCAGGGAACCCCGGTCGCATGGCGTAACTTCGATGTTGTAGCCCCCCCACGGGGGCTCCCAGGGATTAGAGGGGCCCGAAAGTTTGGATCGAATGAATATCATATCATTATCAAGCAAAAATATAGACAATCGATAGTAATGAAAATAGTAGTAATTTAGAGAGAGAATATGAAGACCATCCTACATTTTTGTTTAAATCGCAATAAAATGCACTTAACTCTAGGTATAATGAAATTTTAAAAATTCAGGGCATGCTTCTATATTATTTTAGATTTCGTCTATACTCAAAAGTCAACAGCACGCAACTGGATTTACAATGAAAAAGTTGCAAAATAACAAAAATATGCATATATTTGTAATTTTTTTTTTTACAATATTAAAAAAAGCGGGTTGGCCCTTAAAAATATCATGTACTGAATTTACGCCACTGACCAGTCATCAAAGTGTCCACTCAAGGTACACAAACATATTTTAAGAAATCGTATTTTTATTCACAACCTTTTTTGCAAGGTCTGCATCTTTCACTATAGTGTCAAGATGCGCATGCAACATTACATCTCGCCTTTTCAATACATTTTTTAAACTAGGAAAACGCTCTGTGTAACGCGTTGATGAGCGAGCACCGACACGCGCAACATCGCCAATCGAGCACGATCCTTTCAATCAAAGATAACTAACTATACATCGTTACTGATTTTCATCGCAACTTTCCATAAACGTACTGAAAATATTTAATAACAGGTCAATGTACCATGAATTTGATAGGTACTTCTCCATCAATCTCTGTGAACAGATATTCAAAACACATAAAGTAGAAATAAGTTTGTAAATTTTACCGATTGGGCTGGAATGTGTAAAATATGAGATTTTACATGTACTATCTAGTCAAAACGTTGCTTCTAACATAACTGTGAAACAGATCAATATTAAAAAAAAAAAAAACTATGAAGGCATACTTATACATAATATACATCCCTTATGAATTGTATTATATTCCACACAGTCAACAAGAATATGTTTTTCATTGAATCTCAGAATGGCTAACTATACACTTTGGTACCTACATAAATAAAACAATCCAGAAAGCGGTGGAATTTCCCGATACATACCATCAATTCTGACAGTTCCAAACATGGAAAATGTCAATAAGTGCATAAGTTATCTAATGATTGGGCTAAAAACTTGTAAAATAATAGAAAATGGTAGTCTTAATGTCCATGGAAAATATGAACTTGGATCAGAACATTTTGATTTTCGATCAATCGGGAGATATTTTTATTTTTGAACCAATCAAATGACAGCTCTCAAAAACTATACACGATTAAGTTAGAATGATATTAGTATGTGTGCAAAATTTCAGCTCGATCGAAAGAAAATTGTGGCCTGTGCTATCGGTCCAAACACACAAAAAAAAACACACACACACACACACACACACACAAAAACAGAGACAGTGTCCAAAAGTGCAGAATGGAGACGCTCGCTACGCTCGCTCAATTATTTTCATATTAATGTTTGAATTGAACTTCTACTTCTCCTCTTAATATTCTGTAAATTAATTTTCAGATTTTCAAATTATATAGCGAGGAAGTGGACACTATTTAGAATATCATTTGCAATAATAGCCTTACAAATAAATAGAATATGTTGATGAAATAACCACTATAGATCAAATTTAAATATCTCGATTTATTGAATTCCCACATACAAATATTAATAAGCACTCTTACATAAAAATGTTATCAATTAAAATTTGGAACACTATTTTCTTTTTGATATTATGCTACTTAGGAATAAATATAGACCATCTTGCAATAATAAGCTAATGAATGTAATGCAATCAAGTATGCTCACAATTTATAGCTATTATTCCCGTATCATTTGCTATTTAAAGATATATTTTATTATCAAATAATTTATTACGAACATTCGAATCATCATACAATACATCGCCATTTAAATCATCGGACAATAAAGTTCCAAGTTTTTTTATATAGGATAGTTGTATCACATGTAAATCATCCCCCGTTTACGTTAATGATCAGGACTAAAATAATGTGACATGATTTTAAATATTTTGCAACAAGGTCAAACCGTATCAATATGGCACTTTCACAACGCAAACGGTGTGGTTTCATATTTAATATTGCTCGATAATGAAAATCATCAAATGAGCTAAGATGAAGTGCCAATGACATCACTTAGGCCGGATAGGACCAAATTTGGATTAACTTAACTATCGATAGGTAAGTAAGTGGAAGTAAGTGAATCCCATTGGATGTGGAATACGAGCCAAATGGATTCACTGTTCACTATAACTATTGATAGCTAGCTAATCCAAAGTTGGTCCTAAACGTCCATTTCAAGATGCGTTCGTCAATTGCTTGACATTCCCTCCTGCCTTGTCAAGTTGCTATCCTAGAAGGTTCTCTGTAAAGTCTTCAGTACCACGTATTACTCCTTGCCAGTCCCATTAACCACTGTCTTGTTGTTCATTACTGTGGTCAGCATTGCGTAGAAACTGTGCGAAGTTCTCAAAACCTGTGGCAGAACATGGTGACCAACTTACAAGACACGTTCAATAACTATAAAATGCTTCCAACTATCCACCTTTAAATTGCGAACTATAGGAAATGGAGAATACATTGGATATTGGACACAGTTTTTCCCTGTCAAAAATCTTCGTCAATCACTTCAGAACCATACGCAGAATGTGGCAAATCAGAGGTTCATTGTCAATTTTCACTAGTCTTTTGCTCAAATCATCTGCCTCCAATCTCCATAACCATGTAGTTCACACTGGCATGTGCAATGAGAGATCGAAAAGTTTCAGAATGTATCTGTTAATGTTCAGGTGTCATCAAAAACGTAACAAATTGAAAAATTTGATGAAATCTTACGTCGGTAGTGAAGACACATCAAAGTACCGAATAGTTTGAACATGATATAAACTTGATGAAAAACAAAATGATCACTGTCTGCTTCTTCTTTAGCACTTTCGTCTTTCATCAAATTCATAGTCTCTCATCTCTCTTCCGTAACATCCTCCACTCTTATCTTTCCTATAATTATTGCTTGCTCTGCTTTCTTTCTTATCATTCTTTCTTGTCCCATCCATACCATCGTTCATGCCATCTCAACCTCTCATTACACAGGTTTAAAACTAAGTGTTTACACTCCCAAATCCTTTCTTATCTTTGTACTCCTTATCTTGGTAAATTTCGTAAAAAATTTGTCACAATATTTAGGATTTAGAATTCAATATAAAAAATAATTGACCACTTACACTTTCAAATGTAGCCATTGATAGAGGAACAAACTCAGCAGCCTTCATCACAAGGGGTTGTTGAGCCACCGACATCATGATACGTATTGATTGTTTGAAACTTTCTGAAGCATCTAGCCAGTTACAACCGTAGGCAGCGTTCCTCACTTCTTCACTCTACAACACAGGCTATCTTCAGTTAGTGGCGCCCAAGGTTAAAGACTGCAAACATTCTTACCTTCTCTGCTAGTTTGTCTGCCATCCAGCAAGTGAGACCAAAAATGAATGCCCCAAATAAAATTATTAAGAGCATAATCCAGGTGATGACATCGATATGACGCACCTGAAAAATGTAATCGATTAATATCAAATTTTAGAAACGATATCACATGTCCATATAAAAAAAACGTGTATGAACATTGGAACAAGTAATTAAAGGAAGGAACTTAAAGGAACTTACAAGTGAGACGTAGACAACTGCCAGAGAAAACGACACCAAGCAGAAGATAATTCCACTTGATAAATTTGGCTGACAAACGAAGACAGCTTTACCAAATTCCCTTAGACAAAGATACCCTTTTAATTGAAAGAGTTTACAGATTATTTTTAAGCGAGATTAGCTAGCACCACTACGGTATAGGTAAATTTGGCGCTTTCTCTGTGTGTGCGTTTCCTTTTACTATCTGTTTTTTTGCCTGCACTGCCCAGGTCAAACGGTTCTACCAATCTATCTGATATTTTGCACACATACCTAGAGATGACGTAAGAGCGGTCACAGGTATAGATTTTGAACAGGATCCTGTCATTGTTGAACATCAAAAAGGATTAAAATCCCACTTTAAATATTGCATGGTTACCGGGACCAACATATTGTTTTGTTTATTAAATTGTCAGACGAATTGATCAAGAAATTAAAACGTTATTGATATTTTAAAGCTATTTTATATTTTCTTTTTAATATTAGTCAAATTTATTCAATGATTATATGTCAGTAATTCGTAAGATTGGAAAGGTTGTCTTCAAAGAAGTTATCAAGGTGTGTAGAGCAAAAGATTTCAAACTAATATTAATTCGCATGCAATACAAAAGCTCGCTTATCAAAACGTTACACAGTACGTTTTCCAAGTCATTGCAAATGGCAAAACTATTTCTTACTTCATCAGCTCCTGATGGTGCTCAATGCAATCCTTCAGACGCCTTTGCATTTCCACATCCAGTTCACGTTTCTCATCAACAATTGTATAAGTGATGGGACACCAATGCTTTCCGACAACCTTCCATAAAGGTGAACTTTTGTTTGAGATTCTTCCTGGCGGTACATAATGTCTTTCTCTTTGTCGAACCACATCTAGCTCAGCTAATGTTCGACTGTTCTCAGTCTTCTGGCGACGCTTGGCCATAATGTGCTCGAGACTGTCAGCTCCTCCTTGACTTAACTCCATCACACCAAGCTCATATGATGTTCCACTGTTCTCAGTCTTCTGGCGACGCTTGGCCATGATGTGCTCGAGACTGTCAGCTCCTCCTTGACTTAACTCCACCACACCTCGCTCAGCTGGTGTTCGACTGTTCTCAGTCTTCTGGCGACGCTTGGCCATGATGTTCTCGAGACTGTCAGCTCCTCCTTGACTTAACTCCATCACACCAAGCTCAGATGATGTTCGACTGTTCTCAGTCTTCTGGCGACGCTTGGCCATGATGTGCTCGAGACTGTCAGCTCCTCCTTGACTTAACTCCATCACACCTCGCTCAGCTGGTGTTCGACTGTTCTCAGTCTTCTGGCGGCGCTTGGCCATGATGTGCTCGAGACTGTCAGCTCCTCCTTGACTTAACTCCATCACACCTCGCTCAGCTGGTGTTCGACTGTTCTCAGTCTTCTGGCGACGCTTGGCCATGATGTTCTCGAGACTGTCAGCTCCTCCTTGACTTAACTCCATCACACCAAGCTCAGATGATGTTCGACTGTTCTCAGTCTTCTGGCGACGCTTGGCCATGATGTGCTCGAGACTGTCAGCTCCTCCTTGACTTAACTCCATCACACCAAGCTCAGATGATGTTCGACTGTTCTCAGTCTTCTGGCGACGCTTGGCCATGATGTGCTCGAGACTGTCAGCTCGGATATGTATCAACTTGTCGCGCAGAACATCAAACTGGCATAATATATAGAGTATCCAAACGCAATTCAGCACTTGTATTGTGCAGAAAATTATAGCTGCAGTTGACCATAATGTTGCTATGATGAGATAGAAGAATTTCAAAAAAGCCCATTCTACTACAAACTGCGGACAATAATATCTGCAAAATAAGTTCAGTAATCAAAGTTTTTAATAAGTAAGTAATAGTCAAATATTAATAGTTTATCTAACACATAAACATACCCTTGATTAAACTCAGTGTCTAATATAAAAAGTTGATAGGCGACGAGGGTGACCATCAGGTAAAATGATACAAACGATGGTGAAACATATTTCAACAAGATATGAACAACTCTCGTTGTTTTTCCAACCATAAGCCGATGACGGATGTTTTCAGCAGAGTATCTGATAATGATATCCTCCATTGCTATCGCCAGTTGCCGTATCCTTGTCGGTCTCATGTACGAGTTGCAGAGATGAACAGAGAACAAAGTCACGACGTTCAAGAGAAACACCAGCTTCGGCAACTCTTCCACCGTGATGGTGTTGAAGTTGGCGTAGAAGTACATGTATCGGTTGACGAACGCTTCAAAACACATCTCGAGCACGACAAGCCGGGGGAGAAAGTATCTGAGACGACTGATTCCTCTACTCTTCATCTCTGAGTAACTCACCATTCCTGGGAGAAATAACAAGTATTATAAGTATGTACAAGTATTAGTTGACGAACGCTTCGAAACACATCTTATACATTTCATTGGAATAACGTTGTTTGTGTATTCGTTCTTTTACTTCAAATATTTGGTACATACCCAACGTCTATACAATATTCCTTTCTAAAGGTTGAGCCGATCGAGGGATTTCAGTACTCGGAAGTATTCGGCTTTTCCCACTTCGTGACGTCATGGAGTAGGACAGTTTCTATCCAAATCACATGCCAGCTCATACTGACTATCAAGCAGTTGCCGGCTGTGTCCTACTCCATGACGTCACGAAGTGGGAAAAGCCGAATACTTCCGAGTACTGAAATCCCTCGATTGGTTCAACCCCTTCCTTGGGTTCAACCTTTAGAAGGGCAGTGTTGGGGAGGAACCAGTTCCTCCGGGAACTCGTTCCTTTTTGGGGAACTTTTAGGGGAACTTAGTTTCATTATTTTTAAAGGAACTTAGGAACTAAAAAGTCCCTTTTGTAAGGAACTTAGGAACTTATTTTATGTTATCTTTTAAGTTCCTTTCGCATAGAAATATTGTATCTTATGACATGATTTAAGGTAAGACTGTACGCCCTATACTGACAATGTTAATTTTGAGTTTGTTTATGTACCTTTTTCTCAGGAAGTACTTGACCTACATCTTTGAAATTTTAACCATGCATGGAGGTCATATGGAGATCAATTTAAGTCCATTTTTGTTCAATTTGATGGTGTAATTCTCTTTTAATAATTTTTCAAGGTCAAATATTTTTACATTGTCAAAATTACAAAATTTTTCATTGCATTTTATTTTTTTTTAACAATAAATATCAATGGTATTGCATTCAAAATGGAATTGTTTGTCCTAATTAATGTGCTGAAGGTACAATAAAAATTTCAGTTCATTATCTCTAATGGATTCCAAAAAAAGGAACATAACCTTGAAAAATAATATAAAAGAGATAAACGCATTTGAAATATACAAAACAAGTTGCCATTGCATTTACTAATGCAGGAGACTATTTTTCGACGAAAATATGGTAAATTAAAAATAATGTACTTAAGAGTGTAACCACGGCAATACACTTTCACAAAACGATTTATATATAATTAAACTAATTATTAAAAAAATTACAAAAAAATAATTCCCCAAATTTTATTTGTTAGTACAGTCTTACCTTAAACAGAATTTATAACGAATAATGACCTATTTTTTTGTCTTTCTAAATTTACCTGAAAATATACTGCTATGATCGCATTGCTCACTCAATTTAGAAAAGGGTGATTAAAAAAAATCCGGGTTATTTTTGAAGGGGCAATGTAACTTAAAAGAAACTTAGTTCCTTACTGGTAACTTTCCAGTTCCTTTATTTGAAAGGAACTAGGAACTGGAACAAGTTTCTTTTTGATCAAAGGAACTGGAACTGGAACTAGTTCCTTTTTTGAGGAACTTACCCAACACTGTAAGAAGGGAATATTGTATAGACGTTGGTACATACCTACATACATATTTTTAAACTTTTTGTCCATGTATATTGCCATTGCCTAAGACGTTATGGAAGGGATATTATAATTTCGTGTTGATTTCATAAAAAGTGATAATTTAGAATGTACATTTCTCATGGAATCCGATTGGGATAATTGGACGATAAAATAAAGACAATAACAATAAACAATAAAATTGGAGAAACAACGTTGGTGATTATTTTGCATTATCAGCCCACATGCATGATTCAAATAATAATATTAATAGTTCTCAAATTTTATGAAATCAACGCGGATTTATAATATATCCCTTGCATCACATCTTAGAAAACACACATAACATGTATGGAGAACAAACAGTTTATGTATTTATATGAAGTAAAATAACGAAAACACAATATTAAGTTATTCAAATGAAATGCATAATTTATAAAGTTTCGTAATCTGGATCTCATCAATAATGCATTTGTGTGACTGAAAATGTTCTTCAATGTTGTTCAATGCATGTACCTAACTACACTGTAACAAATTCTGTATTCATTTTAATACTACTGTAGGTAGCCGCCACACTTTCGCTTACAGTATATTTAAAAAAAATGTTACATTACACGCATAAGTTAATTTTACTTGAATCATTAAATTAAAATTCGATTCTTTATAATTAAACCACCTTCAATGCATTGATTTCAAATAACATTCATACTATAATTAAGAACCCCGAACTAAAATAAATCTTCGATGTAGGTTTAATTTTATGCCAACTACAGAGTTAATTTGGAAGCACTTGTGCATTTCATTCACAACCGACCCTCCGAACTAAAATAAATCTTCGATGTAGGTTTAATTCTAAGTCAACTACAGGTTTGATTTTAATTAGTAGGTAGTTACATAAATTTACTTTTAATTCAATTACTAAAAAGGGAATCTTTAATTGACGATAACTACATAGGTTTTCATGGTAATTACATTTTGACGACATATTTACAGAGATTATAACATGTGTAATTAGAATCTGAAATTAAACGCAGCTCGATTAGTTATGACTGCAGCGGGAATCGAACACAGAGCACCGATGGGACGACATTCAGCAGGCAGACGCGCTAACAGCTGGGCTATGCTGCCGACGGTGGTTTAGCGCGTCAAAGTTCTATTTTCACTGCAAGCGTATTAGGCCAAGTTTGGCGAAATCCGTCAAAACCCCCCAACCCCTTCCATTGTATCCGGCTGAGAGGAACCTGCACTTCCTGTGACCGACCTTTCCCACTCCACCTTTCTGCGGGAAATACAAAATAGTGCGATAATACGATCGCAATAAAACTACTTATAAATGAAAGACGATGACGCTTTTGTTTCTCTGGCATAAAATTTGATGGAATACGTATTGTAAACGATAATATTATTAGAAACCTTTTTCTAATATCAAATTATATACCGGGTGGCGCGGTTCTAGGACCAAAAGTGTGGGTGGGCAGACTAAATTTTGTGAAAAACCAGGTGGCGCAAAAGAATCTCCCGTTTGAGAGGTCACAAAATATCTAAACTATTAAAGATAGGAATCTGAAATTTGTCAGAATCTGAAATATGATGCATATATTTTTAAAGATTTTTACGGCATAGGCAATTTATATAAGTAGGGTAAAGTAGGATAAACCAACGCTATCTCATCTATACTAACAAAATGTTTTCAAACAATTTAATTGTGTATACCTTATAGTATTATCTAGCAAAAATCGTACATAGATACCGACCTATTTTGCTATTGCTATTTATTTTTAATCTGTACCAACAATTTCAATAGAAAACTGTTGAAATTCAGTTCTATAGTTGACTTCAGAGTTCAAGTATCAGTATTCTTGATAACTCTTTTTGATGCTTAGCACTTACTGCTTAGCAAGAATAATAATATTCTTGTCAGGCGGATTTAAATTTCAAACTCATCCTGTCTCAAATTCCTGACCAGCTCCAAGTTCATGTTTTGTCTCTAATCTGTAATTTTGAAGAAATGCACCATTCGATAAAATATGATTTAATTCATCTTATTTTCTTCCGATTTCTTAAAATTAAAAGGCAATACTTACTTGTTTTTATTATATCCGTTTGATGAATAGAAAATAATATTTAGCAAATAACTAATTTTTTTTCCCATAGCCTGTGAGACATCCGACTATCATGGGGGGGGGGGGGGGGGGGTAGTCTCATTTCCTGCATACAAACCTTTCCATCATTGTAATGCAGTGTCAATAAATAGAAGACTAGGTAATAATGAAGTTATTTACCTGAAAAAAGCAAAATGTGATATCCCTATTACTAATGAATTTGTTGATGAGCCAGAATTATAGACAATGAAAAATGAATCAAAATGTTTTTGATTTTCAAAAATTGGACAGTATTTCACCATTTTATAATTTTAACTTGTAAAAATTTTGAAATAAAAATTGAAAATATACGATGATTTCCTAAATTGTGAAGCCAAAAAAGTATCCAATATCATTCTAAAACATGCTAACGATGTGAGTAAGAGCAACAAACTGAAGTAATTAACAAGAGAGTCTCTTCTTCATTGTGTTATGAGAGGGAGTCGAGCGCCATGCAGGAAGTCTCGTGTTAGACATCCTGGTTTTGACACATTTTCCTGCTATTTGCAGGTACATAATCTGATGTTGCTGATTTTAGATCAATTTACCTATAATTTTAAGACTAGGTTATAAAATTAACCTACCTTTATCACTCTTAAATAAGATAACTCCACTAAATTCAATCCGACATGTGGATTTATTTTAACCTACAATTTCGGTATTATTTTAGATCAATTTTTTACTTAAATTTTAAGCTTGGGTTATAAAATGAATCTCGCTTTGTCACTCTTAAATAAAATTACTCAACTACATTAAATCCTACATGTGGATTTATTTTAACCTACAATTTCGGTATTATTTAAGATCAATTTTACCTTTAATTTTAAACCTGGGTTATAAAATTAACCTTGCATTGTCACTCTTAAATGAAATTACTTGACTTAATTCAACCCTACATGTGGATTTATTTTAAACTACAATGTAGGTATATTTTTAATTGTGCATGTATACATATGTTTATATACTGTGTATTAATTTTAAGATTAAATTGTTGGTATAATACTCATTTAATACTACATGTAGGCATATATAGTATTTAAACATACGGAGTTTTATTTTATTATTCCGTGGAATGTATGATTTAAGTGATCTATTTTAACAGTGTAATGCATGTAAATTAGGTATACACGGTAAAAACAATCCCAAGCGTAAGTGGCTAAATGGCACTTTATCAATGAATAAATAAAATATTACAAATCGTAACTAAACATTTAACTTGATTGGGTGATGGGGGGGGGGGGGGCTCGGCCGTTCAGGTCATTGTCACAGAATTTCTAACTTTTCGTATTGATATTCAGCCATACACAATCCTCTGAAAAA
Organism: Leuctra nigra; assembly: GCA_934045905.1. Lineage (NCBI taxonomy): Eukaryota > Metazoa > Arthropoda > Insecta > Plecoptera > Leuctridae > Leuctra > Leuctra nigra. The sequence goes on along the minus strand of OW203771.1, from coordinate 13,578,923 downwards.
ACATACAGGCACAGTCTTCGTTTCTAGTTTCTTAGATAAAATTAGTTGTCTCGCCCATGTTATCTCTTTGAATAAAAAAAAAATATTTTTCCGATAGGCAAAAATTAGGCAATAATATTAAAAAATTTCGTATAAATCTGTCAAATATTTTCACAGTTGCTTGTTTTGGTTTTGTTTGCTTTGTCAGACTTATTCAAAGAAATTTCACATGTATCATCACTGCTCATTTGAAGCGTTTGGTTAGATTGCCAATTAATTACTTTTTCAAATGTCTATTTTATAGCAACAACATTCATACGCAAATCAATTCGCATTAAATTTCAAGTCTCGATGTTATCAACGCGTTTCAGAATGTTTTGTAAGCTATTATTAAATATGCCCGAATAGAGGTATCCGAAAATATGTTTTTATTTAAATTGACAATAATTATAAAAAATATTTATTAATTGTTCTCTAGAATGTCTAAAATGTGTCGTATCATCCTACTAATATTAGGTTTTTAATTGAGCGAGCGTAGCGAGCGTCACCACGGTACTCTTATGGCTCTTTCTCTGTGTGTGTGTTTTTTTGTTTTTTTATGTATGTATGTATATATATTTTTTTGCCTGCACTGTCCAGGTCAAACCGCTCAACCAATCGATCTGAAATTTTGCACGCATACTAACGTAATCTATGCGGTCCCTGGGATCGTTTTTGAACGGGATCCTGTAATTGGTTCAAATTTAAAAAAAATATATCTTTTGATTGGTTGTTCCGATCATTTAGAAATTTTGACAAGTCATTACGATCAACATTGTACCCAATCAACAAAAGTTTTAGCCAAATCCTCCTATTGGTTCAAATTTGAAACCATTTTTCCTGTGATTTTTTAAATTTTAACTAGAACCGATTGACCGATTAACTTAAAACTTCGCATGGTCATTGGTACCAACATTTAAGGTATTTTTGCTAATTTTCAGAATTTACAATAAAACTAGCGCATATCAAATCGGATGCAGTACGAAGGCCAAATCCTCCAATTGGTAGTTTAAATAATATCGTCTGATTGGTCGACAATCAAAATGTTCCGATTAAGCTCAAATTTTCATGGTGATCAAGACCAACATAATCTAAAATTTTACACATTGGAAGCCCAATCAGTCAAGTATTAATTGTCATTTCACGAGTTTAGTATGGGTGGTCAAAAGCTGGAAAAAGTATGTAGGAAAGTCACTACACAATGGATCTGATATTCATCCAGAGTATTTATGTGGAGATTGGAAAGTTGCAGAGAAAATAGTCTTGTGACGTGTCGTGTATCGAGACTGGGGATATTGCATGTTCTGTGCTCGCTCATCAACGCGTTACACTGAGCGTTTTCCTAGTTTTATGCCTTCAGAATATGAGTAAATTATAACACAAGAGGTATTGGAAAATTATTTAATTTTAGTGTCTAGGTTTTAAAAACATCCGGGTAGCATAAAATAAAATGTTTAAAATCCTACACCTTATATTTGAATGTGGTTATCTAACCAAATTCAAATATTCTAGAATCTATCGGCAATTTAAATATAATATTGAGTAGGAAAATTTCTGTGTTTTTCCACCTCGCCAATTTGACATTAGTTATCTTGCGTTCATATTGTTCAGAATTAAATTCGGGCCCCCTCAACAAGTACTCACCCATAAAGTCCATGTAACTGGAAACAGCTGCATAGATGTGCAAATCAAGATGGTCATTTTCCATGCTAGAGCCGATGACGATGTTCTTGCAAGCGATGAAACAGCAGGTGACGCACTAAATATGTCACAACAATCCTCTTTCACAACACAACAATCAATATTCAGAACCGTTTATTCCTGCTGCTTTTGTCCTGTTGGAAAAACATTAATTTCTGACATCAGTGGTTTGTTTTCAACTTTGGTTCTTTTTTGTAAAAACATTTTTTTGGTATGCAATAAAAAATGCATGTCATGATATAATGTTTCCAAAAGTTGAAAATTTACGGTTTTTTGTGAGACTTAAAATCACCAAGCTCTGGTATTGATGTTTGGATAAACAAAGGATTGTACTTGGAGCATAATTGACCAAATGTAATGCTAATTCGAAAATTCAAATTATTTAATGAATCTGTGAGCGATCTGATTACTTGGAGTGATTTTGAATTTCACATAATAACATAACCGTATTTTTATTATTCATTGACTTACAAGGAAGTGAGTGAGGTGGGACCTAATTTGGTAGCATCTTTTGAACAAGGTATTCATAGCTTTTGTCACTCTGTAAATATTTTCAATCAAGACAAATTCAAGACAAATCAAAAATTGAAATAGAAATAATTAAAGTTTCACAATTTTTCAGAGAATTATTTAGTTCTTTGGTATAAAATGATATTTAAAAAAAAAAATCGGTAGTAGCCATTAAAAATCCAAGCATGTACTGTTTATTCAACTGTACAACTACCACAGATAATTTAAGAACCATTCAAAATATATTAATTTAAAAATTTCGTGGATGGAATACAGTCGAATGAAATGTAGAAATAATAAATATTCAGTTACATTAGGCCCGGAATAACCAAAGTTAAATTGTGCTGGATTAGGTAACTAACTTTTGGATTAAATTCAATTGTTTCACTCATTTTGAGGTATCTGATTGGCTGTGCCGCCGCCAATTTAGTCCAATATTTAGTTAATCCGGCTCAGATTAACTTTGGTTATACCGGCCCTTAATGCACGCTATGTACTGTAGATGCTGATAAGACGGCTATCTTAAAATTTTATATTATAAAATAGAGGGTAACGTATATTTTGAAATGATTTGTGCACATGATTCTGCAATGCTGTTTATTTGTTTCAACTCATACAGTTACAGTATCAGTGTGTGCATAAAACCACGTGATGAACTCTTCAATAATGACGTCACTCGTGCATGTGACCAATCAGACGGCCTGGAAGAACATCTGTGGATGAAGCGAAGATTGTTACAGTTACAGTTACTGTTATGCTGGCTTTCCATGCTCCGTCATCTTCCGTCAACGTCCGACACCGTCCGACGAAAACGACCACGTGACCCGTCCCTTACAAAAATATCCTATAGTTTACTTCAGCAAAATCGAAGTACAAATACTATAGTAAAATTTCTATACTAGTAGACTTTAGGATTATTGACACTTACTACAGTAGAATTACTGCAGGAATTGTCCTACAGCTTATCGCAGTATACTGATGTACATTTACTTCAGTTACTTTACTATAGTTTACTTTAGTATTATTACTACAGTACATTTCGTCAAATAAAACGTTAAAATTTCATAGAAAAATAAAATTTTACTTAGATATGAGTACTCATTTGCATTCGGGAAATCTCCTCTGAAGTAATGGACAAGGTTTGATTACACATTTTAATTATAAAATCCCGCGGAGGCGCCGTGCCTTGAACTTGCGATCTCGTGGTCCGTAGTTGAGCATCTTACCGAGTAGGCCAGCGGTGCAGACAAGACTTCGTTGCGCTAATAGTCATCATAGTGAGTTTTCATATTTGAGTGAACATATTTATATTATTTGGTGGATCATAAAATTGTAATTAACATAATAGAATAGGAGAAACGATAAATATTAAGATTTATTTATAAAGTAATATTATTTGTAGGGCTCCCATCCGTACCGTTTTTGACGGGACAGTCCCTTCTTTTGAGGTAGTGTCCCATTGTCCCCACAACATTTTAAAAACCCTGTATTTGTCCCGTTTTTCTAACAAGTCAAAAATCCCGCTCATTTTCACTCTCAAATGCACTCTGCATCGATAATAAATATAATAATAAATATTATCTAAATCATGATTGTCATTGACTTCCTTTGGTTTATCCCTCATCTTTTATACAAAACAAACGTGACCTCTCTGGAGACATTTAAAATAGGTAGGTAATAGGTACATGATAATAATTAGTAGCTACCTATTCAAGAAAACAAAACTACGCACGTTCAATAAAAAGAAACACAATTTATTTCCTGTCAAAAGTGCGTAGAATTGCTCTAAATCATGTTATGAATTTCAAATTTTTCCCGGGGCTATGCGCCCCGGACCCGCATTAAGCTGGGGGGCCACCCCCCCAGACACCCCATTGTTGTCGCACGGGATTTTATATCTGGAATTTTTTGTCCCGCTTTTTCACATTTAGATTATGGGAGCCCTAATTATCTGTGATATTTCCCCCATAAAATATATCAGCTCACGCTCTGTAGTATAATTACTATAGTTTATTTTACTAGGTGGTGTGGTGCAAATTTTCTAAGTCAATAAGTATAAATTCTGTAGTTTATACTTTACTTTACTACAAATACTATAGTAATTAGGGTATTGGGCTAAATATACTACAGGGTGATGTGGTGCAAATTCTCTAAGTCAATGAAGTAAAAATTCTGTAGTTTATATACCATACTTTACTACAAATACTGTAGTAAAAAGTCAATGAAGTACATATACTACAGAGTATACTACTGTAAACTACTATATAAATGGGCTGTAGTAAACATACTGTAGATTACACTTTTCTTTACTACAGGTACTATAGATTTTCAATGAAGTATATATACTATAGAACTTACTATAGTAAACATATTTTGTCTGTAGTCAAAGTACTCTAGCTTGATACTTCGAATTACCACAGTGAAGTACGTTCCCTATAACTTTACTATAGTAAATTGCAGTTTATATCGTCTGTAGTAAAAATACTATAGTACATACTTTGAATTACTACAGTAAAGTATATTTACTCCAGAGTAAAAAATAGTATTTTCAGCTGTAGTAAAAATACTGTAGTTTATACTTTAGTTTACTACCGATACTGTAGAATTTACTTCAGTAATCTATAGTACTTTTTTCCTGTACATCAAGTACTATAGCACAAACTATAGTTTACTACACGTTATTACAGAATACTTTGAAATACTTCAAAATATACTATAGGACATTTTTCTAAGGGGTCTCGACCAATCAGAGCCATCCCCAAAAATCTCGGGCGGCGAGGGATTGGTCGAGACGGGTCACGTGGTCGTTTTCGTCGGACGGTGTCGGACGTTGACGGAAGATGACGGATCATGGAAAGCCAGTTTTACATAAAGCGCGTTTCGCGTTTTGCGTTTCGCGTCTTTTTCATATTACCAATCACAAGTCTGCCGTGATAAGTTTCGGGACTTGTTATTGGTCAATAAAAAGTCGGGATACGCAAAACGCGAAAAGCGCTTTTGTGAAAAAGATTTACAATGAATTGCAGACTACATAATACACAATAATATACGGATTTTAAAAAAATATTTATTTTGCATCTGGAATTAAATAAATACTATTGTTTAAAAATCAGTTGTCTATTGTCAAAAGTGAATCGAATTTAAAATAAAAAAAATTTATTGATGGCCAGCTTTAATTTGCTTGTGTTTTTTAATAAATATTGACATGACTCCATAAAATAAATATTTAAACTGTGAAGGTCCTATTAACTGTAAAAATGGTAGGTATTCTTTTAAAGTTTCTTTTCATTCTCAACAATGCTGTTTAGTTTTAAATCTAGTGGAGCGGTCGCTCCACGCCAGCCAAGTCGTACGGCGCGCACACTCTCATATAAAGGCTGGAGCAAACCCACTTTTACTGTAAGCATCAAAGTGGCATTTTCGGCCTACTGGATCTTAAAATTGGGAAATCTCACATTGTTGCGATATATCTTAATTTCGAGCTATGGCCCACCCTACAACATATACCAAATTTGGGAACAATAGGTTACGCCCTTTGCACGCTAGAGGGCCGTGAAAACAGTGTTTTAAAGCGGTTTTCATAATAATAATAATAATAATAATCTCAGTAGTAGTAGTAGTAGTCTCCTGGAATTCAAATCCGGTAAACAGGCCACAGCCTAAACGGCTGAACCGATTGATCTCACATTTTTACCACGTGTGCACTTTTGGCGTCTGATTTAACCTACACCCCATGAATTTTTTGTGCCGCCATTTTGAAACCGGAAGTGACGTCATATCTCAACAACGGCTGGACCGATTGGAACGAAAATAGCGCCAAATGATTCGGACGGTCATCTATATGGATTATCAATAGCAACCGACTAAAATTTATGTTAACGAAACCGGAAATGACGTCATGAAATTTAATTCATCGATTGGCATTTCGGCAACAAATTTGATCCAATTATTTTGATATTTATGTAACGTATGTTCTTTTGTGATTTTATTTGACTTGATATAAAACCAACGGAAGCCGCCATTTTGAAACCAGAAATGACATCATATCTTAATAACGTCTTAATAGATTTAAACGAAACCAGCGCTAAACAATTTAGACGGTCAACTTTATGTATTATCATCAATAATATTTGCAGTTTCCCATACTGAAACCGGAAATGACGTCACACATTTTAAAAATCGCACAAATTTACATTTTGATGCAATAAATATACTATTTGAGACTGCTTATAATAAAATGTAATCATGTTTAAATTATAATTCAAGAGGTCAGTGATTTCAGCAGCCATTTTGAAACCGGAAGAAACGTAATATGTCGAAAACTGGTTGACAGATCGGTATGAAACTAGTGCCAAACGATTCGGAAGGCCATCTCTATGGAATAGGAACAGTCAAACTAGAATTTTCCTATTTATGAGGCCGGAAATGACGTAATTCAACTTTATAAATCATTATAATCCCCTCCTATACAATAAATACATATTCAGAAAGATAAAAATGATACACATCATTTATAGTTATAAATTCTATGTGGCAGTGCAGAAAGTTCAGCGGCCATTTTGAAAACCGACGTGTTGCCATATCTCGGAACTGGGTTGACCGATTGGAATGAAACCTTTGTTTTTTTCATGAGAATAACCAAATTGTAAAGGGTAATTTTTTTTTAAAGGATTTAGTAATTGTTCATGTGATATGTGTCACACGTAAGTTGTAAGAATAAACTAAAAAAAGTAGTGATATCCCCATAAAAAACACTCCGTGTAAAAATGCCAGCCAAGTCTCTTCAACTTAAAAAAAAATAATGAAATCTAAAAATTCTGCACTGAAAAGTAGTGATATCAAAAAATTAGCCAAGTCAAAACTTTATTTGAAAATCAAAAAATACTTGGCGCATCGTTTTTTTTAGGGCATTATAGGTATACTATGTATATGTTTATTTCATGTATAATTTATAATTGGCTTATACTTCCAAGCTATTTATGTACACGATGCGCCAAGTATTTTTTGATTTTCAAATAAAGTTTTGACTTGGCTAATTTTTTGATATCACTACTTTTCAGTGCAGAATTTTTAGATTTCATTATTTTTTTTTAAGTTGAAGAGACTTGGCTGGCATTTTTACACGGAGTGTTTTTTATGGGTTAAATATTACTGGAAGTCTACCTGTATGTAGCTGCTCGACTGCTATGTTCCAGCGCCCATCTGTTAAGTGTTAACGTGGGTTGTTGACCAAGAGAGGAAAAATAGGACAGGGTTTTTTCGTTACACATGACCAATAGCCGGGTTTCACGCATGTGCAGAATTGGCAGTTGGTCATCCATTTAGTGGCCCCAATTATTTTACATTGCGGTTTTGGCAGCGAGATTGTTACCGGGCCCACTGGTATCCCGGGACCCACGATTCTGGAAGCTGGAACGAACGAAAATAGCTCTGCATCGGTGATTTAACAAATTATCTCGGTGGCTCGCTACTTTATAATAATTTTCATATGCAGTTTGATTTCCAGGAACGTTAGTGAGGGGTCCAACAATGTAACAGCCCTCTTCATAGCTATATTTGCATGACCTTTTTTAAGTAAGCTCATGTAAATAAATAATTATAAAATTAATTACAATAAAATAATGAACTATTTCGAGATCCTCATTGAAATAGGACTCTATAGTATTTGCATTTATATTAGATAAAAAACAACATTTGGATTAAAAATTTCATTTTCAATCCTTTTCAAATTAATGTGATGAACGGTATTTCAAATTACATGCAAAATTACTATATGAAAATTAGAATTTGATGACATTTTCAAGGACACACCGATCTCAGCGCCTTTTACCAGATATTACGTACAATTCCTTTCATTTTTTATTTATTTTTTTAGTGAACTTCGGGAAATGCAATCAGTTAAAAGGTAATAATCTTACCTCCATCAGTGAAGACCAGATTACAAACCACCAAGAAGCAAAGTCCGAACAATAATGTTGCCTTCATCTTCAGATCTCGCAGGTTACAAGAAGTAGGAGCAGACTTTGTAGATCTATGAAAGGTAAGCACAGATAGTCCAGTAATTGTGTGATTATACCCAGCACTAATTGCAACAAAACATGAATCGATTCTGAAAAATGCCCTCTACAACATATCCAAAATCGCCCAAAATCGCTGTACGGAAAAAGGGTTTGAATTACTTTTCAAGTAATTTCCCATGTTAATGTAACTTCGATTTTGACGAAACTTGGCAGAATTGTTCACCATCCTAAATAAACACAAATAGCTTTCTGAGCGTTTTCCTCGTAATCTCATCGTTTGGGAAATATGGCCATTGAAAAGTCATATTTTCGAAAATTTAAATCACTTTGAGTGTAATTTGACGTTTTGCGAGGTCCATATTTCCCAAACGATGAGATTTAGAGGAAATTGTTCAATGAGCTATTTGTGTTTATTTAGGATGTTAAACAATTCTGCCAAGTCTCGTCAAAATCGGAGTTACATGAAAAAAAAGTTTTTTTCAAGATGGAATTAACATGGGTAATTAACTTAAAAAGTCATTAAAACCCCTTTTCCGTACAGCGATTTCAGTTGATTTTGGATATGTTGTAGAGGACACTTTTCTGAATCGAACGGTACCAAAAACGCTTCTGTTGCAATTAGTAGTGGGTTATGCTGATTTTTTTCACTAGAATTACTGGACTAAGATTTAATGAATAACTGAGTTTTTATAGGTAATATATTTGGTAAAGAGAAAAGTTCTTATCAATTGATCGAAAAATCGTCACTAAAAGAGGCCACGATAAAGTAAGTTATACGTTCTTCAAAGGATTCTTTTTGTATTCAAACAAGCAACATTTTAATGCTTTAGGAAACGCTCTACGTGTATCGTGTTGATAAGCGAGCATTAGTATTTCATGTTTATTCATATGCGTATGAAAGTTACTGCTCTTACTTATAACTGAAAATACATTAATAATCAAGTGCCTCTCAGGAGCAGTGATAATATGCTTTGGATTTTCTTTGAACAAATTGACACATATTTCGAAACAAGCATAAAGTTTCAATGAAATTTAGATTAATCGAATTTCGTAAAAAATGTTGATGCCAATGACCCCTCAAAAATGTATAAGCCAATCAGTAAAACGTTTAAATTTTCAATTTTAAACCCATCACGGGATTCCTTTATTCCTTTATGATTCCTTTATGGTTTATAATTCCTTTATGATTATTCTACTATTTCTGTCATATCTAACACCTTGCTTTGAGGTTTTACTAGAGGTAGTTTATAAAATTTTGCTTGTTTGAAGACAAAACTAAAAATATACACATTCAAGAACAGCACACAATGCTTTACATTACAAATACTTCATATCAGAAAATGCTACTTACCTCAAGAGAGCCAAATACTTTTATGGACATAACTCAACATACAGCCTACTTTTATACAAAGAAACTACGTCGAAAAAATAGAATTGTCTATAAGTAAAGTTATCATAAATTAAAGCAAAGATTATTAAAGCTTTCACAAAAGAACATTGTCCTATGCCACAAAATGAATCACATTTCCATACAATTTAAATAATCACCACATTTCAAAAGCGACCTATTATCTGAAATTTATACGAAAATTGCTATCTGCAGTAATAAAAAAGAAACTTTCAAAATAAACTTGATAATATATAGATATTAATTAAACAGTCAGCACAACAACTTTATCAGTCAAGGTCAGTCGTGAGTCATGACCAAATTAATACCAAAACACGACGAAGCAAAAAATAGAATAATCTAACCAAATGATAAATATAAAATTAGCCTATCATAAGAACAGACATATGACCTATACACAAACATACAGACAAATCGTCAGTGTCGGTGTTTGACCCTTGACTGATTGTATTCATATTGACTATCTTTATAAATCAAGCTTACATTTGACCGCGAGTTCTAGAAATAATCTTCTCCATTCTTCAGGCAACATAATATTAGATTTGTCAATTTTAAATGTCTTACTCATAATCAGTTCCACCAGACGAAAGATGATTTGGATATGAGTTCACATCAATAAATCAATACAATGATCAGAGTACCAAAACCCAACACATTGATTGTACAATTTTTAATTTTTTTTATAATTTTTGAAAAAAAATTCATAATGAATTATGAAATTTAGAAAAATAATGTTTATACTTCGAGTATCTTTAAAAATCTATGTTTGTTTTTTTAGCACGTCGAATATCGAGTGATTGTAACGCTTGTTGCAGTCACTTTTGTGGATACGATTGGAGACAAAATGGGTTGACAAAATGATTCGAAATTTTGATCATGATTTGATCAAAGACAAACTTAGGGTTATCACTAGGCACATTTTTTATTTTTTGATTCGTAATTAGTAATAATTTGTGGATTTTTGGTGTAAAAGTAGCTGGTGCTGTATGAAATTTAATTTAAAAAAGTGTCATTAATATATAGGTACATTCAAACTGATCATGTGAACATCCTATCAAATTTACCCCCAATTATGAAAAATTGTTCTCTCTCAATTTTCTAAAACGGCCGAGCGCTTGTAGCACCTTTAATACGGATCCGATAAATTAAATTAATGCTCTATTGGATAATGCCAGGTCAAATGTTTGCATCAAAAATCCGGACAAGTACCTGACTACACCTGACAATACCTGGCTGAATCTTTCAGGATTGGCTTGATAAAAGTTGCATATTACCCTTTTCGTATTTTTAAATTCAGTCCCATTAAATGAGAAATGGGGTCAAATAATTACAGTAAGTTACTCTTGAACTATCTAGTTATGAATTAACTATTTACTAGGGAGTAATCATTTAAAATATTCGATATGTTTTGAGCATATCAGGGATATGAACATCCGTGAGCAGTGTAATATAATACCATAAAAAACACTCCGTGTAAAAATACCAGCCAAGTCTCTTCAACTAAAAAAAAAATAGAAGAAATCTAAAAATTCAGCACTGAAAAGTAGTGATATCAAAAAAAGGCCAAGTCAAAACTTTTAAAAATTACTTGGCGCATCGTGCATATAAATAGTATAGAAGTAGGTCGGTAATCAAATATACTCATCTATACATAAAATATATCTATAATCCCATAGAAAAACGATGCGCCAAGTAATTTTTAAAAGTTTTGACTTGGCCTTTTTTTGATATCACTACTTTTCAGTGCTGAATTTTTAGATTTCTTCTATTTTTTTTTTAGTTGAAGAGACTTGGCTGGTATTTTTACACGGAGTGTTTTTTATGGGATATCATTCCTTTTTTCAGTTTATTCTTACAATTTGTAGCATATATTGTGGAACCAAAGACTATAATTCCTTTAAAAAAATACGCCTTTTTGATTTGGTTGCTAAGAAAGTTGTGCTTGTTACTATGTATATGCCATAAATGATATGCTATAAAGTATAGCGCAAGTTTCGTTCCAATTGGTCCAGCCGTTCTCGAGTTATGGCATCACTTCCGGTTTTCAAAATGGCGGCTGACTTCACTGCCACCTAAAATTTGTGTCTTTAAATGCTATGTAACATTATAAGCCTTCTGAATATGTAGTTATTGTTATAAGAGATGATTTCATTCAAATTTGGCATTTTTATGACGTCATTTCCGGTTTCGGTAAAAGTACATTTCTATTTTGACTGTTGATATTTCATTGAGAAGACCATCCGAATCGTTTGGCGCTAGTTTCGTCCCAATTGGTCCATCAGTTTTTAAGATATGACGTCACTTCCGGTTTCAAAATGGTGGCACAAAAAATTCGTAAGGACAAGGTATCATCAGACGCCAAAAGTGCATATATGGTAAAAATTTCAGATCGATCGGCTCAGCCGTTTAGGCTGTGGCGCTGTCAACAGTGTTTCCTGATATCATCAGAATCATCATCTTCAGAATCAGAAAGTGGTGTAATTTTACATATTTCACGGCCCTCTAGCACGAAAATGACATACCCTATTGTTCCCAAATTCAGTATATGGGGTGGGGTGGGCCATAGCTCGAAATTAAGATATTTTGCAACAATGTGAGATTTTCCAATTTTAAGATCCAGTAGGCCGAAAATGCCATGTTGTTGCTTACAGTAAAAGTGGTTGGTCTGCTCCTCAGTTTATTAGGCATTTACGGTATGTTGAGTGAGTGTGAGTGTACGGTACGACTTGGCTGGGTGGAGCGACCGCTCCACTAGATATTTTTGTTTGTGGCTGTTTTTGTACTCCCTTAAAAAATGTTGCTTTATAAATGTTTGTAAAAGCATTAAATGTTATGCTTATACATTTGACACAACATTCACCAGAAATAACAAATATTTCTACCTTCATCCAATGTAATAGGGACATAAGTCATTGTTGAGCGAGCGTAACAAGCGTCACCACGGAACTCTTATGGCACAATTTCTATGTGTTTTTTTGCCTGCACAGCCCAGGTCAAACTGACCAACTTATCGATCTGAAATTTTGTACACATACTAAAAAATTATATGCGGTCTCTGGGATCGTTTTTGAAAGGGATCCTGTGATTGGTTCAAATTTAAAAAAAACTATCTTTCGATTGGTTGTTCCGATCAATTTGAAATTTTGCGAAGTCATTACGACCAACATTGTCCCCAATCTCACAATTACAAAGTTTCAGCAAAATCCTACCATTGGTTAAAATTTAAAACCATATTTTCTTTATTTTTATATTTAAACTAGAACCGTATGACCGATTAATTTAAAACTTGTGGTCATTGGGACCAACATTATCTGTATTATTGAAAATTTTCAGATTCATCTGTGTTTAAATCCAAGAGTTATTGAAATTTTACGGACATTTTGCGTGTTGGCTGTCCAATTTCTCGAAAATGTTGATCACGGCTACTTCGACTCTTTATTGTTCCAAGGTAGTTAGAGCAGAAACTTTCAAACGTATGAAACTGATATGACCATTCAACAGATCGATCTAATATTTTGCACATATACTTATATCATATGAGTGGTACCAGGTTTACTTTTTTAAAGAGATCCTGGGATTTTTGAATATTAACAAGGAACAATTCAATCATAAAGGTTCAATCGATCAACTCAAAACTTTGCATCTATTAGGACTAATATTTTTGGAATATTTTGAGATTTTTATACAAGTCTGACGAAATTAAAAAATTGGCTTTAAATTATATATTTGATAGACAGAATTTCGGTTCGAGGTGTTGCGCGTATTCGTGCTTGCTCATCAACGCGTTACACAGAACGTTTTCCTAGTGAGGGATTATACTTCATTATAACTGTATTTGTTGGCATCAGTCAAATGGCTTTAGATAGAACTTGATTAGATAATTTCCCAATGTGAGCAAAGATTTATCGAGGAAATGGACTTCTTGCCTTCTACCTCTGAGGTTCATAAGTTTAAAATAATGTGTAAACAAAATTAAGTATTTTTGCAATGCTGTTTATTAGTTTGAACTCATACAGTCTCAGTGTGTGTGTATAAAACCACGTGTTGAACTCTTCATTGATGACGTCACTCGTGCATGTGACCAATCAGATGGCCTGGAACAATGATGACGTCACTCGTGCATGTGACCAATCAGATGGCCTGGAACAATGATGACGTCACTCGTGCATGTGACCAATCAGATGTCCTGGAACAATGATGACGTCACTCGTGCATATGTGACCAATCAGATGGCCTGGAACAATGATGACGATGAAGGGAATGTGAAAAATCATAGAAAACATAACATATGAGAAATCATAACTATGTGAAAACGTTAGCATGAGTACCTATATACCTGATCTTTATACTATGTATATACTGAGAATAGGTTGTCATTTCATTCAGACGTGTGAGAAAGATAAACACAAAAGCAGCACATTTGACGCTTACTTGGAAGTTGAAGGAATGTTTTCAGAATTAAAATGAATAGTAGCTGCTGGTACAGTTATAACATACCTATCTACAATAATTCAATAAAGTTTTATCTGGATGAGCTTTTATATCTTTTTGTCTTTTAGTAACTATTTACACGATTCAATAAAAATCATATTTTTACTGTAGGTGTTCGATTCTGTTAAAATTTGTACGTAGTTTTTTTGGCTCAGAGAATATTTGCAGGTAAAATCTTAGTCAACACAATATTTATATCGTGTGATTATTCTTGTTATTCTGTTAATTTTCAACAATCCTGATTAGTTTTAAATATTCTGGAAGTCGTACCTGATGTTCCTACTCGACTGTTACAGTGGGCTTGGGACAGGAACAGGGCGAATGATGGGGCAAGGATATTTGGTGACGCATGACCAATAGCCGGGGGCTAAGCACGTGCAGTACTGGCAGTTGGGCATCCAAGTAGTGGCCCCGACGACACATACTGGTATTGGCGGCGCTACTGATACCGGCGGACCCACGATTATGGCAGCTGGAACGAACGGAAATATGTATTAAGTTATTTACAAATTATTTTTAAAAGTTGTCATACAAGCAAATAAAAAATAATAAAATCAATAATTTTCAAATTCATTACAATAAAATAATAAACTATACTATATAGTATACTATACTATATAGACAGCTTAATTATGAAGTACCAACAGTTTTCAATAATTAACCTCATTATTTAAAAAAAAAACGATACTACAATGTATAAAAAATGAAATTAAGATGTGGCTATTAACAAGGAATTAATGTGGTTGAACATATATTGCATCCTAATGCCTTATTAGGATTATGGATTGTTTAATTGTGTATTTACTTCATTATTTCTTTCAGTTTATATAAAAGCCACTATTTTTTGACAAATTACTGGCTAATAATAAATCTGGTGTTGCTCAATGTTACGCACCTTATGTTATTTTTATTATTTCTGAATGCTCTATGTTTATTTATATTATTTTGGCTTGTACAGACTATAGCCTTTTGGCTATGTGGGAAAGATTGTAGATTATGTGTATTTTATTGTAGGTATATTTGTATTTTGTGTGCAATAAAAAATTAATCGACATCCTGATTGAATGAGACTCAAGTCTTTGGATTTATGTTAGATTAAAATAATGTTAAAATTAATTTTTTCGTTGAGCGTTTTTCCCACTCCAATTTAGTTAGAAAAATTGAAATAATGTCCAAAATTATTTTGAGTGACGTGATTTCAAATTACAGTGCAGTGTAATATTTTGATGGCATTTTCAATGCAACCCGATCTTAGCAACTGTTTATCCAGATATTAGGTTAAGTCCTCTAGGAAAAATGTTAGGAAATGCAATCCGTTGGAAGCTTTATCTCACCTCCATCAGTGAAGACCATGTTACAAACCACCAAGAAACAAAGTCCGAACACAATTGTCGCCTTCATCTTCAGTTCTCGTAGGTTTCAAGAAGTAGGAGTAGACGTAGAAGCTGTGTAGAAAAAGGTTTTTACTAGATGTTGATCGAGCTGATCACTACAATAGTCAACAATAGCTATTCTCAATCAACTATTATACAATATCACAATAGTACAATAAGGCAACATAACGCTCTGTTCCTCAAGGCGGTATTTCATTTATATCTTAAGAAATAGATTGATTCAGAATGTTAATTTTTGGTACAAATAGTACCTATAAATACAGGTGGTAACATATTAAAAATAATGCTTCTTATAATTACTTAGATGGTTTGATTATAATTATGGCAAGGTGATTATGGCAATAACCAATTATAAATTAAACTATAGATTGTAGACATCCATTGGTATAGGTACTAAGGTTAGTTGTATGTATACGAAACCATTATGAAACGTAACGGAAATAAGTGTATAATGGTAATAGTTATAATATGACACTGGTATTAAATTTATAGGTATAAAATCAATTATAATATAATCAATTATAAGTAATTGACATCCAGAAAATTTAAATATAAACTAAGTATAAAATTATTATTAAAAAAAAAACATAGGAAAACGCTATACCTACGCGTTGATAAGCAAGCCTTCGTCTTCTTGACTTCTCTGACTTTAATGTTTTCATTACGATGATTTTATCATTTATCTCTTATCTCTAGGTAACACTTTGAGGTAGTATCAGAGGTTGTTTAAAAAAATTACTTTTATGAAAACAAAAACGAAAAATTTATTACACATTCAAGAAAAACAATCATCTCATTGCGTTACAATTATTTCATATACGGTCTTGATGGAGCAAAAGAAGATAGTAGTTTGTGGAGCAGCCAAACACTTACCTCAGGTACCAAAGACTTGATGGACTAAACTCTACAAACAGCCTACTTTTATACCAACAAACTGCGTCGCAAAAAATATAATTATCTAACCAAATGATAAAAATAATAAACCTGTATAAAAAGAACATAGTCCATGCCACAATATGAATCACATTAGCATACAATTAAAATTATCATCGAATTTCAAAAGCAACTAAGTATCTTAAGTTTATACGAAATTTGCTATCTGCAGTATTAAATTATCAGTCATAGTGGATCAGTCATGACATTGCTAAAATGACCTGATAGAAAACGAACTGATAGTTCGACTTGCCGCAAATTCTATAATTTTCTTCACCCTTATTTCTGGCATCGTTTTTGAAAGACCTTTGGCCAACAACCTGTTATCATTGTAAATTTTAGATATATTCCTAAAAATCAATTTGGCAGACACAAAGGATGATAATTGCTCCGGTACCTATTGCTTTTAATATGAGTTCACATCAAAAAGTAAATGACTTGTCATTGTCAAGAATGTACAATGTGCCAGCTGAGAAGTGGGAGGTCGTTGGGCTGCTCATTGGTGCAAAAGCCGCTATTCCAATCTTATTTACTTCATTTCTTAAACGTTTCCATATATGAGAATGTAGGTTTCTTTGGAAAACTTCCAAACGAACTTCCGAACTTCCAAAGTTCGTAGAAGCATTCTCTACCTTCATTCCATTCTCCTCGGAGATCTCTAACCCTATTCAGTGTGTTGTGTCTGATGTCCGTCCGTCCGATCGGGTAGCTCAGTTGGTAGAGCTCTCGCCCGGCAAGTGAGAGGTCCCGGGTTCGAGCCCCGGTTCGGTCGGATATTTTTCACAACGCACATCCCTTCGTTTCCATATATCCCTTACTTTTTTAGATTCTTTAGTTCCATTAGTTCATAAATATTCAATTTCTATTCTTCGCAATCATATTTATAATAGTGTAGCTCAGGTATATCCTTTATCCAGATTTATGAGATTTGCAATTTTTTATTTATTCACATTAGTAATTTTAATTAGTTTAAATGTAATTGTAATTTATTGTTGATTAGTAAGCTGGATTTTACAACCATGTTTATGGACAGCCGTCAATAAATTGATTTTCTCTCTGGTGAACTAACGTGCAATTTATATTCTTTTCATAATATATAATAACGTGTCTATACTTTGAGCATTTTTAAAACACTTTTTTTTTATCACTTCGAATATTTACTTTTATAGGAGTGAATGAATAATATTTAAGGAAAAAATTATTTACGTACCTACTTAATTTATTCAATAAGTACCTAACATAAATCTTGCAAAACTGTTAATAAACAGTAGAATTATTTCCACTCGTAAATATGGAAGTGAAAATGTTTGTAATAGCTACTGACAATATTCGTGTTTTGCTGCCCACCACCACAGTTTTTATCGCAATGGCATTGTTACGACCACTTTGCTGACTCAGTTTTCTTATCACTAGTTTTAGTGGCCTAAGCTATGGAGAATTGTTAATTTAATTTGTCGTATAATTGAGCAAGCGAAGCGAGCGTCTTCTTTTGGCTCTTTTGGCACGGACCTCTGTTTCTGTTTCTGTTTCATAACGACAAACATTGTCCCCAATCTTACAAAGTTTCAGCCAAATCCTTCCATTGGTTAAAATTTAAAACCATTTTCCTAATTTTTTTTTGACATTAAAAGTAGAACCGTTTGACCGATCAACTTAAGACTTTGCATGGTCATTGGGACCAACATTATCTGTATTTTTGAAAATGTTCAGACTTATTTGTATTTAAAATCAAAAGTTATTGACATTTTACAGACATTTTGCGTGTTGGCTGCCAAATTCACGGCGACTTCGACTCTTCATAGTTCCAAGGTAGTTAGAGCAGAAACTTTCAAACGATATGAAACTATTAAGAGGCAAACGGAAGCGAGCGAGAATCGCACGGTTCGTCAGAGCGTTTTTTTGAAATTTTGTCTTCCCACTTAATAATTTTTAAAAATCAGATAGTAACGACCCATAACAGCGTTATAGACTAAATAATGCCGCAAACTGGAGTTCATTATGACCTCTGGTACGACCTCAAAGTGTTAAATACGATTATTTTACTAAAAATATCGTATTTAACACTTTGAGGTCGTACCAGAGGTCATAATGAACTCCAGTTTGCGGCATTATTTAGTCTATAACGCTGTTATGGGTCGTTACTATCTGATTTTTAAAAATTATTAAGTGGGAAGACAAAATTTCAAAAAAACGCTCTGACGAACCGTGCGATTCCCGCTCGCTTCCGTTTGCCTCTTAATGACCGTTCAACAGATTGATCTGATATTGTGTACACAAACACACACTTATATCATTTGAGTGGTCCCAGGTATATTTTTTGAACGAGATCCTGTGAGTTTTGAAAATTAACAAGGATCCGTTCAATCATAAAGGTTCAATCGATCAACTTAAAATTTTGCATGGTTATTGGAACCAATATTTTTGGAGATTTTTGAGATTTTTATTAAAGTCTGTGACGAAATTAAAAATTATAGACTTTTAATGGCATTTTCGATGGACATAATTTCGGTTCGAGGTGTTGCGCGTATCCGTGCTCGCTCATCAACGCGTTATCCTGAGCGTATTCCTAGTTGTAAAAATGTAAAATGATTTGCGAAGATTCACCACATATTGACAGTCATAACCAATAATAATTCTGCCAATCCAATCATATTTGTCATGATTGTGGTTGTGACTAATAGAATACTGAATATAACTATATTTGTTTGCGACATTCAAATGGCAATCGAAAGAGCTTATTACATCGTTACAAAAGTGATCAAAGACAAATCGGGGAAATGGACTTCTTGTATTTTACCTCTAAGTTAAGACATTTAAATTCATTGTAAACAGGATTCAATATAAATTTGTAATGCTGTTTATTTGTTTCAACTCATACAGTCTCAGTGTGTGTATAAAACCACGTGATGAACTCTTCAATGATGACGTCACTCGTGCATGTGACCAATCAGATGGCCTGGAACAATGATGACGTCACTCGTGCATGTGACCAATCAGATGGCCTGGAATAATGATGACGTCACTCATGCATGTGACCAATCAGACGGCCTGGAACAATGATGACGTCACTCGTGCATGTGACCAATCAGATGGCCTGGAACAATGATGACTTCACTCGTGGATGTGGACTTAAACAAGATCAATTAGATACCCTGGGAACAACATTTCGTACAAAATTATATCAGTATAAATCACATTGGAATATAGTTTCAAAGTCAACTACGATTATAATAATTTTCAAATTATGTACACAAAACAGATAAAACGTATTAGCCGTAGTGTTTTATCGCATTGAAGTTATGTTATGTTGAATCAACATTTTAAAATAGAATATATTAGCGAACAGTTCTAACTGGACTAAATAATGCCACACTGGAATGCATTATGACCTCTATACGATTATTTTACAATACACTTTGTTGAGTATCTTATACCAGATATCATAATGAACGCCTGCAATATTTATGTCCAGTTTAAACTGTTCACTGATAGGTATCTGAGTTTATTAAAATGAGTTTGAGTCCGAGTTTAAAAATCCAAAGAAACACTTAGTAGACTGATTCCGAGTGATTTGGCTGCTTGCTGTAGACACTTTTTTTCGATACGATTGGAGACAAAAGTGGTGAAAGAATTTATTTGATTTTTTAATGATGGTTAGATAAAACACAAACTAAGGGTTGTTACTCAGTTAATTTTTAATTTTTTGCTTCGTTAATTAGTAAAAATAAATACGCTCTTGGCGATAGTTGTCTACGTATATTCTTTTCTCGCTGAAGAAAATAAAATAAAAGTGTAGAAAAGTGTATTTAAGAAAGTGTGCCAAGTGACAACCCCAACTTTCTCCTTGAGAAACACATTTGCAATTTTTGAAATCAATTGGTTCAAAGGTTTTGTCTCCAATCGTATCCGAAATAGTATAGTTTTGCGCTGTTTTGTTGAATAACCGGCGCCTAATTGACAAGGCACGAAGCAAAAATAAAAAAGTGCTTCTAATATGCAATCAGACTGATCATGTAAACATCCTCTCAAAGTTATGAATTTATGAACCAATTATCGATCACAATATGATCCAACGGCCAAGCTCTTACACCTCCTAATGTTTGTTATAACATACCTGAAAACTTGTAGCTCTTAATTAAGAGCGCGGACAGATCTCTTGCCAAAACCGATAGTGATGGTGACGGTCCAATTTCCCTCCCCATCGCATCTGATAGTGACACGGATTGTGAGCCTGAAAGCAGTGCCGGGTTTGCATTGCTTTGCAGGCACTATTCTTATTGACCTAGTCTCGCCGTCGAGCGAGGGGTCAACCAGGTCTTTGGCATCATCAGCGAGCAGGGCATCGTCAGGGACCTTGGCATCGCCAGAGAGCATGGCCATATCCTCAATATCTATTTCCTGAGGGGCTGGAACAAAACAGATCGGGATTATAATAAATATAATTTTTTCTTGACACATTTTAATACAGATTATTTATTTTTTGTAGCCCGATTGTCAATATCCGACTTCAATATGACATGGATTTATAATTATCATGTGGCATTTGTAGGGTTACATTTTCATCTTATCTTTGTGAAAAAATCTTTGAAATTTTCGTAGGTATCAATGGAATTTTAAGTGTGTTCCTTTTGTGACACAGCTCACAGCTCTTGTAAATATTTAAATTAGACCATCACTAAATAGTGAATGAAATATTGAGATTCTAAGGCCCGGAATAACCAAAGTTAAATTGTGCTGGATTAACTACCTTTTGGATTAATTCAATTGTTTCACTCATTTTGAGGTATCTGATTGGCTGTGCCGCCAATTTTGTCCAATATTTAGTTAATCCTGCTCAGATTAACTTTGGTTATACCGGCCCTAAATAAACTAATATTTGTGACCAGTCCAAAAATATTTTACGAATTTGTAGGAAAAATTCTACAATTTAGGAACTGGCACACATATGAATGTATAATGATCTCAATTATCGTAATATCATTCTGTTAAATGTTGATGTTGATGTTGGATCCAACAAATATTTAAATATTATTTTAAAATAACAATAATTGTACATTTTGAAATCATCGATTAATATTTTCTCACACCTAAAGATTCAGTTTCATGCATATTGAGATTCTGGTAGCGTCTGGCATGCTGACGCTGACTGTGTGTCCGTGAAAATGTTATCAAATTATAATATTCAGATAGTATTTGTGTATGTAACTGTGAACCTTTACCCGAGTTATATTTAGAAAGGTTGGACTAAAAAATAATTGAGAATTATACATCATTTTTAATAGTTGCGACAAATCATAGCTGTTTGGTTTAAAATTAATTTATATATGAAACAAAGTTTAAAAATAGCTTTGTGTTAAAATATTCAAAGCTTACTAACCTCCATCAGTGAAGACCAAACCAGCAACCAGCAAGCAAAGTCCGAGCAAAATTGTCGCCTTCATCGTTGTATTCGCAGGTTGACAGAAGATGATGCTGAAGATCTTTCTTAAAAAAGAGAATAAAATAAGTAGTTTATTTGAAGTGTATTCCAAGTTTGCTGATTTTCTGAATTAACAAAAACTGAAAGATTCTTGATCATGTCAATACTCAGTCAAACAACTACAAAATGTGGAGTGAAAATAACAGAATTTATTTCCAACTAGATTTTTATTACCGAGTAAAGAACCGGTAATATTACCGATTACTCTTACGTAATTCATGTACTCTGGGAAATATGCAATTATCGTGAATTTATTGCGTCAATATATTTGCGATCTATTTTTAAAACAAACCAATATTTCATTTTGAAACCCTAAACGAAAGCTGAAAATAGAGAAGTACTGCATTAATTAATTCTTGGACCAATTTAACTCTTTAACTAGTGAGTTAATTTGTAGGTAGGTAGAGGTAAAAATTATATATCCTTTTTGCGATGTGTTAGGAAGCATATTTTTGTATGATGAGAATATAAAGCTATCAAATATTATGCAAATTTTTAAAATTTCAAAAAAAAATGCATTTTTTTTCTATGTATATGTATAATGCTAGCACGTATGAGATACATGCATACGAGTTAAAGGGTTAAAGAGCAAACTACACACTTTTTTATCAGAAAAACCATCTAGGTAATATCATCTAGGTCGATTCCAGTCGAATCGTCGTCAACAAGGACCCACTGGGCCCGCATTCCATCAGAAAGAACAAGGAGAAACCACCGAACCGCAGAAACCAGTAGGTTTTAATTTCTTAATATTTCTAAGACATAACTGTTCACAAAAAGCATGAAAATGTTTAAAAGAGTATCATAAGACCAACACACCTCGGAAGCCGGGGACGGTGATGAACAAAACCAACCAAAGACCCGTCTTTTATACCCCGAACTCGTAGGGAAATACAGAATTATTTATCCTGAAAAAGATTAAAATATAATGTTAATCGGGTATTGTATAATACTTATCTTTGGGTTCCAAAAGGGTGCTTATATCAGTAATATACGACAACTGCTATCTATACGAAAATATTCAAGAAGTCGTAAATTATATAGGTCTAATATCAAAACTAGATAGGTAGAAATAGGTAGACATACAAATAGTAAATAATTGTGTTTTCCCTTGCTGCCTATTCCCCTATTTTCCACTTATTACCTGTTTTACTCGTATGCATGTCTGTCCCCTAGGTATATAGGCCATAGGGTAAAAGCCCGGGTTTGTTTACCGTGTCCGGTATTAAATAGTTTTGTAAAACTACCACAATTTAGTGTTAACATTCGTCGAATGTACTTATATCTTTCAGGCTTTGTTAACAAACCTCTAACGTAACTATTACGTGCGCATTTGATATCAACAGAGTAACAACTTGGCAGGAAAATGGTTCAATCAAGATTTCTAAAGTTAAAGAAGTTGAATATTCGTTATCCATAACCAACCGGGCTAAGTCAGTACTAGTTCTATACAGTTAGTAATACAATTACTAAAATATTATTTCTTCCTTATGGCATAACATCAAACATTTACAATGTCGGAAATAGATCATGAATAAAAAAATATGATTATTGTATTTTATTATGAATAAAACCGGGCTTTTACTCTACTGCCTACTGTTGATCTCACATCTCTATTTCTTAAATACATTTATAGACATCTTGTACAATAATATTTCAAGCTCTGTGATTGGTTGTGATTTAATAAATGGCAATAAGCAGAAGTTCAACCGCATAATTCAATTATTATAATTTTTATTAATTTCATATGACTTGAATATGATTCACTTCGTTTTTGTCTAAATATTAAAAAAGTGCATAACACAACCAGTGTTGGTTGCATACACCAGTCATGTGATGTGACACTACTGCATACAGCGCTAAGTTACAACCAATCCCAGAGCTAGAGAATATTATTTTACAGGAGTCTAGAAAGTTGTTAAGAATAAAATAAAATAAATTCTAAAAACCCTAAAAAGTAGTGATATCAAAAATTGGGCCCAGTCATAACTATTTAAGAAATGAAAAAATACCAGCTATTTTTTACTTTGGTAAGTTTATTATAATTTCTGACCTGCACATTACTTATGATGCGTCAAGTATTTTTTTAATTTCTTAAATAGTTTGGACTCAGTACACTTTTTGATATCACTACTTTTTAGTGCATAATTTTTAGATTTTTTTTCTTAGTTGAAGAGACCTGGCTGTTATTTTTTAAAGTAGTGTTTTTTCTGGTGTTAAAATGTACAAAAACTTTCAAATGCTACTCAATTACAAAATTCGTTTTCATACTCTTCAAGGACAAGGGCTTTAATTATCCAGTTGACGTCAGAGAATACGCATAAATTACAGATACCAAGTTGTTTGTGTCGCTCTAATCAGTGTCCTTAAAAAACTCATTAAAATATATAAGTTCTTATCCGCGAATAGTGAAATATTCTTGTTGATATCACCTGTCAGTGTGGGTTAATTTATTGGTGTACCTTATTTAATCATATATTTTTCTAGTTTGGGTAAAGCAAAGTCGCCGATTATTTTCTGAAATACACATCGCTACTGACACTGCATTCATAGGAATCGCAAGTGTCATTTGAAGAGATGTCTCTCAGGTAGACTATGGCGGAGTAGTACCGCTCTGAACTTGTATTCCGGAGACCCGGGTTCGATTCCCGCGGCCGTCCTTCCTGACTGGGTTTTTTTTCGTGGTATTCCCTCAGTCGACAGGCAAACGCTGGGAAGGTACCCTACTAATAGGCCACGACAGCCTCCATCCCACCTACCATCCTTACCTACTCTTCACCATCATCTCCCAATCATCATCATAATCATTCATCCGTCGCCATTTGCCTCGCTGCAGAACAGTGCGACGTTAAGCCACAGAAAAATAATAACCAGATACTCTGACTAGCAAGTCAGGTTACATTCAATATCGTGTTCAATAAGTACAAGTCATTTCTTTCTTCGCCACAGCGGATCAGTGTTGCTCAGCGGAGAAAGCCGTTCCAGTTCAAAATTACAATTATTGAGCTATCGAAATGGACGTCCCTTTTTTGCGCTCTTTTGGCACGGACCCCTATTTTTTCTGTTACTGCCGATATTTAAAGGCAACATTTTTCTTCGATCGAGCTAAGTTTTGCACACATGTACAGTCGTGGAAATAAGATCGGTGTACTCTGCCCCTCTCTGTCCCATATCATGTTTTTTATATGGAGCAGAGAGAGATAGAGTACAACCAACTAATTTCCACGCTTGTACGTACCATCTCTAGGCGTTGCAGACCCTTTTTGGAAATCTGTTGATTGGTTCAAATTTAATAAAGATTTATTTTTTTATTTTTTATTTATTGGTAATACATTGAAATCATATACAGGAAAATAGGTAATTTCTCTCCCCTACAAGATAATACCTGTGTCGGGGAGATATAATGCTGAAGTAATAAATTATAGTATTCAAATGTTTCAGTTGAAACAGTTGTCAAAAACATGAGAATAGAATAATCTAGACAATCTAAATTTAACACTAAATCTAAAACATAATATTATACTGTAACAGTTTAACCATTTAAAAATATTGAGAGTTGACAGATCTAGTGGAGCGGTCGCTCCACCCAGCCAAGTCGTACCGTACACTCACACTCACTCAACATACCGTATATGCATAATAAACTGAGGAGCAGACCAACCACTTTTACTGTAAGCAACAATACGGCATTTTCGGCCTACTGGATCTTAAAATTAGAAAATCTCACATTGTTGCGATATATCTTAATTTCGAGCTATGGCCCACCCCACTACATATACCAAATTAGGGAACAATATGTTATGCCGTTTGCGAGCTAGAGGGCCGTGAAAAACGTGAAATTACACCCCTTTTAAAACCTATCTTGATCTGATGATGATGATGATGATATCAGGAAACACCGCAATCACCGCCACAGCCTAAACGGCTGAGCCGATCGATCTGAAATTTTCACCACATGTGCACTTTTGGCGTCTGAGGTGCCTTTTTATAAAACCAACAGGAAGCCGCCATTTTGAAACCGGAAGTGACGTATTATCTCGAAAACAGCTAGACCGTTAGGAATTAAACCAGCGCCAAATGATTCAGACGGTCATCTATATGGAATATCAATAGTTAAAGTAGAGATGTACTATTACCGAAACCGGAAATGACGTCATGAAAATGAAGAACTAGATTTAAATGACCTCTTACTACAATAACTACATATTCAGAAGGCTTATAATGATACATAACATTTATAGAAATAAATTCTATGTGGCAGTAATTTTAGTCGCCATTTTGAAAACCGGAAGTGATACCATATCTCGAAAACGGCTGGACTGATTGTAACGAAGCTTGCGCAATTCTTCATGGAATATCATTTTAAGCTTAGGTATATTGAGCACCAAACACAATTTTTCGTATTAACCAATTCGGAAATGGCGTATTTTTTAAAAGTAATTGGTCATTGTTGCTCCGATGTGTGTTACAAGTTGTGTAAATAAACTAAAAAAATAAGTGATATCCCCATAAAAAACACTCCGTGTAAAAATACCCGCCAAGTCTCTTCAACTATAAAAAAATAGAAGAAATCTAAAAATTCAACACTGAAAAGAAGTGATATCAAAAAATGAGCCAAGTCAAAACTTAATTTTAAAAACCAAAATATACTTGGCGCATCGTTTTTAAGGGCATTATAGGTATATTATATATATTTAGGTACATTTAATTTTTGGCATATGCTTCTATACTATTTATATACACGATGCGCCAAGTATATTTTGGTTTTTAAAATTAAGTTTTGACTTGGCTCATTTTTTGATATCACTTCTTTTCAGTGTTGAATTTTTAGATTTCTTCTATTTTTTTATAGTTGAAGAGACTTGGCGGGTATTTTTACACGGAGTGTTTTTTATGGTATTAAAGTACATGAGATTGTCAATGAGATCTAGGTAGGTATACAAAGTTAACAATTGAAAATATGGAAATATGAATAAATGGACCTGTTGCGTAAAGTATGCTTACAAATATAAATGATTATCTTTCGAATGGTTGGTCCGATCAATTTGAAATTTTGCCAGGTCATTGCGACCTACATTGTCTCAAATCTTACAAAGTTTCAGCCAAACTCTGAATTGGTTTAAGTTTAAATAATATCTTTTGATTTTTTTAAAATCTTCATTTTACGATTGTTTAAATTTGCATGGGGATCAAGTCCAACATTATCGACATTTTTAACAAATGTTAAGCTCAATTAGTCAAGTAATAACAGACTTATAGTAATTTTATTAGTTTAAATTCGGTGCCAGAATAGTTTGAAAGAAAATTACCAAATGCATTCCAACGGTCGCTCGCGTGAGACGTGATAGATTGATAGATTTTTTTTTTTTTTAGCAGTTCTGCTATTAAAATATAGGTACATAAATACATAAAATACATATAGTTGAATATACATTCATTGTCAAAAACACATTAAAATACAATGTTAAATACATAGATATAACAATGAAATACATGGATAGCACTGGAATAGCAGATAAATAAAAATAACGTGGTCACCCAACGCACAAACCGACTAATGAACACTCGAACAAATAATAAACAGTACCTTGAAAGAAAATAGTTGACTGATAAAGTTTTGATGTCATCATCCCATGAAGTCTGTGCTATAATGCATTATCTATAACACCAATAGCTTTGAGCTATGATTTCATTGATAATAACAAGGATTGATTATCAAGTAACCATACCAGCAGCAATCCGTTTTGTGCAAAGTACCGTTTTTAATTGGTTTCAGAGTATGTTGATTCTTATTCAATATTTTCAGAGCTTATAAACATTGAAAGTTGCAATGCAAGTCAGAAATGATGTATCTATATTATTCTATTATATCTATTATTATTCTATATCAATATCTATCTTTGATTGAGTGGATCGTGTTTGGATTTAGGTGTTGCACGTTTCGGTGCTCGCTCATTAACGCGTTACTCTGACCGTTTTCGTAGTATACTATAGATGAGCCATGGCACGTTACCAAGGTTGTAACCACAGGTCTACGTGACTTATTAGCCCGCTGATATTCACTTTTGAATATTACTATCATATTTGCTATCCCATTTTGTTTTCAAAGTTGGGCTTTTATTTCCTCAGACAGTAATCTTCATAGATTACAGCTCAACTTTGTTTTGTAAGCAAATTATTATTTTTAATGTATGCAAAAGTGATTCATATTTTTGATAAATATGAAAATTCACGGCTTTGATAAGCATTTTCATATGAGATAGCATAATAATTTCATTGCTATAGATTGTACATTCCGCGACGTAGTTTGTTAGTATAAATAATAAAACGTTGTTGTTTTCAGTGCTTCTTTCTCGGTTTCAGAGGTAAGTAGTTCTCAGCATTTTGTTTCAGCATTTCCCAAACAAAATAACCGCAAATAAAACCCCACTTTCTCAAAGTCCAAGATGGATTTTTCAATATTCACATTTAAATCTGGTTGTGGATTCGCAAAGGATTGAGTATAGAAAGTACATAATGATTTAAACTACAATTAGGGCCGGTCTTTCAATACCTTGCTAACTTTTATACAGTCAATTAAGACTAGTTTTCCATGGCAACAACCAATGACATTCCTAGAATGACCACTAACTAACTGTTAAGAGCTAATTGAGACTTTAGCAGAGTATTGAAAGACCGGGCCTTAATGTTATTACTAAACTGGAAAATCAATTGAATTTCTTCCCTTATTTAGTACATTTGCAAAATTTGATTATCTTCTTATGGGATGTTCTTGGATTTGATATGGTATGGTACAATGTATGCTCAACAGTGTGACAAAATAGCTATGGTAATACTTTTTTCCAGCACATAGAAAAACATTTTTAGTCCAATTCGTTGGTGATCTGGTGCTAAAATTCCACAATCGGGCAATGCTGACCACTAATGCACTTTTGACTTTTGTTTTCTCAATTTATAGATATCTACATACTTTTCGTTAGTACATCTGCAAGAGTGACAATGAAGGCGACATTTGTGTTTGGTCTTTGCGTGTTGGTCGTTTATAGTCTTGGCTTCACTGAAGGGGGTGAGTCTTGAACAAAATGATGTATTACAATGTATGCAGCATCTTCCACTTCTGGAAATTGCCTCTTAGTTCGTAGCTTAGTGATGCAAATCGCGCAGTATTTTGAAAATTGTCTTTGATACCCCGAAAGGTAGAACGGCGAAAGTCATTTATTCTCGATTTTGCACTGTACAATTTTGTAATTATATAATGAAGCTCAATCGATTGCCATTTGACTAGTGTCAACAAATACAGTTACCAATTAAAGAATTATCTTAATTAAACAATGCCTCATGTCACCATTAACAAATCATTGGATAAATGCTGACTTATACGTCACCTCACGATATATTGAAATGTACATCCGGCCTTCTACTTCTGAATAACAGAGTGCCTACTTCATAAGTAGTTTTTACTATTTATTAAAGCGATGGGAAATGATTTCTCTCTCCTAAATAAATTAAACGATTTAAGCAAATAATAATGTCCATAATTGACGTGTTCAATGGTTGTGCAGCTCCAGAGCTCCAGATCGTGGCCCCCCTGCCCGTGCTCTGTGTCCCTGGGACCCTCCAGTGGTTCGACGTCTGTGTGCTCTGCAAATGCAACCAAGTCGGTCAGTGGGCCTGCGTGCAGAAACCCAAGACCTGTTGCAGTTTCCCGTGAATCTGCGACACTTGTTGATGGATGTGCAGGTAATCTCAGCAGTTCATAACACACAGACACAGTTGGTGACGAGTTGTGTTATAATCTCAGCAGTTCATAACACACAGACACAGTTGGTGACGAGTTGTGTTATAATCTCAGAGTTCATAACACACACAGTCACAGTTTGTGACGAGTTGTGTTATTATCTCAGCAGTTCATAACACACAGACACAGTTGGTGACAAGTTGTGTTATAATCTCAGAGTTCATAACACACAGACACTGTTGGTGACGAGTTGTGTTATAATCTCAGCCAGTTCATAACACACAGACACAGTTGGTGACTAGTTGTGTTATAATCTCAGCCAGTTCATAACACACATACACAGTTGGTGACAAGTTGTGTTAAAATCTCAGCCAGTTCATAACACACACAGTCACAGTTGGTGACAAGCTGTGTTATAATCTCAGCAGTTCATAACACACACCGTCAGAGTTGGTGACAAGTTGTGTTATAATCTCAGCAGTTCATAACACACAGACACTTGGTGACGAGTTGTGTTATAATCTCAGCCAGTTCATAACACACAGACACAGTTGGTGACGAGTTGTGTTATAATCTCAGCAGTTCATAACACACAGTCACAGTTGGTGACAAGTTGTGTTATAATCTCAGCAGTTCATAACACACAGATACAGTTGGTGACGAGTTAAGTTATAATCTCAGAGTTCATAACACACACCGTCACAGTTGGTGATAAGTTGTGTTATAATCTCAGCAGTTCATAACACACAGACAAAGTTGGTGACGAGTTGTGTTATAATCTCAGTAGTTCATAACACACAGACACAGTTGGTGACGAGTTGTGTTATAATCTCAGTAGTTCATAACACACAGACACAGTTGGTGACGAGTTGTGTTATAATCTCAGTAGTTCATAACACACAGACACAGTTGGTGACGAGTTGTGTTATAATCTCAGCAGTTCATAACACACCGTCACAGTTGGTGACGAGTTGTGTTATAATCTCAGTAGTTCATAACATACAGACACAGTTGGTGACGAGTTGCGTTATAATCTCAGCAGTTCATAACACACACCGTCAGAGTTGGTGACAAGTTGTGTTATAATCTTAGCAGTTCATAACACACAGACACAGTTGGTGACGAGTTGTGTTATAATCTCAGTAGTTCATAACACACACCGTCAGAGTTGGTGACAAGTTGTGTTATAATCTCAGCAGTTCATAACACACAGTCACAGTTGGTGACAAGTTGTGTTATAATCTCAGCAGTTCATAACACACAGACACAGTTGGTGACGAGTTGCGTTATAATCTCAGCAGTTCATAACACACAGACACAGTTGGTGACGAGTTGTGTTATAATCTCAGTAGTTCATAACACACACCGTCAGAGTTGGTGACAAGTTGTGTTAAAATCTCAGCCAGTTCATAACACACAGACACAGTTGGTGACGAGTTGTGTTATAATCTCAGTAGTTCATAACACACACCGTCAGAGTTGGTGACAAGTTGTGTTATAATCTCAGCAGTTCATAACACACAGTCACAGTTGGTGACAAGTTGTGTTATAATCTCAGCAGTTCATAACACACAGACACAGTTGGTGACGAGTTGCGTTATAATCTCAGCAGTTCATAACACACAGACACAGTTGGTGACTAGTTTTGTTATAATCTCAGCAGTTCATAACACACAGACACAGTTATGGTGACGAGTTGCGTTATAATCTCAGCAGTTCATAACATACAGACACAGTTGGTGACGAGTTGCGTTATAATCTCAGCAGTTCATAACACACAGACACAGTTGGTGACGAGTTGTGTTATAATCTCAGCAGTTCATAACACACAGACACAGTTGGTGACAAGTTGTGTTATAATCTCAGCAGTTCATAACACACAGACACAGTTGGTGACAAGTTGTGTTATAATCTCAGCAGTTCATAACACACAGACACAGTTGGTGACGAGTTGTGTTATAATCTCAGCAGTTCATAACACACAGACACAGTTGGTGACGAGTTGTGTTTTAATCTCAGCAGTTCATAACACACAGACACAGTTGGTGACAAGTTGTGTTACGCGTTAATAAGAGCAACTTTCACAAATATTTCAAAACAAACGTTATGTCAATAAAGTTTCAATAATTCTTGATGTTTCTCACCGGTAAAAAGTAAATGTGCCATGCCATGGTGACCCTCACTATAAGCTTGCATTATCAAGGCTATGAACATCCACCATTTTATTATCAGTTATACGCAAATCTGTTATAAAACATTTTGTTTCAGGTTTAACAGTGTGATCCATATGCGAGTTCCCACCACGAGTGATCAAGTAATTGATGTTTTTTCAGTACCTTTACTGAAATGTTTCACCACATATGTTTCAATTCAAATAAAATAAACAGTTGTGCACAATAAATATGTTACGAAATTAATTTTATTATTGAACCTTTATCAGTATCTAGTGTGTATAATATAAAAATTAGTAATGCAATGATAATTACACACACAAGAAATATAAATAAATATAAATAAAAATACATAAATATAAATATAATTATATTATCACAGTTTAATGTAATTATTATGACCAGTTCATAGTTAAAACGTCATTTAAGGAATGCCATTGGTTGTTGCAATGTCATTATAGTCATAATTAACTGTTTAAAATTTAGCAGAGTATTGAAAAACTATCCCTTATCCTATTAAATTCCATGACTAGCCATCTTGTCAAAAGGCACCAATAGTTGTGAAATTCCCCAAAAATCATACTTTTAGCAGTTCGCATTGTGATTAAATGGGACTATTACTTTTAAAAAATCATTTTTTTTAATATTGGCAACGTTTGAAATTCCAATATAACTTGCTTGCTTTAAATTTTCGAGCTCATGACAGCGATTTCGCATAAATTACAGACAACAAAAAGATTTTGTTATCTCTAATTCTATCTAAGTCTGCACTTTGCCGCCTAGTGGATGTAGTTGTCTTAAAACCAATTTGGACAATGTTACATGGAACCATAAATACGACGAACAAAGTACAAGATTTGAAATCAGATTTAAAATTCAAAATCAACAATAAGAAATATCAAATAGTGATATCGTGTAATTTTCGGTGACCTTGATAAACAACAGTGGGAAAATTTGGAACTGGATTTCTCACAATCGAATAAATACTTTTCGAAACTTTTAGCAGGAAATTGCCAAGATAGGTATCTTTATTACTTTGATATAAAAACTATCTAACATCAAAAATACTATGTGATATGTGTAATGGTGACATGAGTCATTGTTAAAGATAATTCTTTAATATTGGTAACTGTTTTGTTGACACTAGTCAAATGGCAATCGATAGAGCTTCAATATATATTCCAAAATTCTATAGCGCAAAATCTAGAAATATGGACTTCCGCCGTTCTACCTTTCGGGGTATCAAAGACAATATTCAAAATAATGTTCGATTTGCATCACTAAACTACGAACTAAGATGCAATGTCCAGAAGAGTCTGGAAGATGCTTAGATGTATTACATCATTTTGTTCAAGACTCACCCCCTTCTGTGAAGCCAAGACTACAAACGACCAACACGCAAAGACCAAACACAAATGCAGCATTCATTGTCACTCTTGCAGATTTACAACAAAGTATGTTGTGATGATGTCTGTAAATTGTGAAACTAGGGATATAATTGGTCAGTGGAAACGATTATTGCTCGATTGTGGCTCCAACGAATTAGATTAAAAATATTTTTCTATGTGCTCGAAAAAAGTGGTACCGTATTTTATTGTCCCATGCTTTACGTGTTGACTGTTAGAGCATTCAATACCATATCAAACCCAGGAACAGCCCATAAGAAGAGAATACAATTTTGCAAATGTTAGGAATAATGAGTATGTAAATATTGAATTCATTTTTATGTTTAATAACATTAATTGTAGTTTAAATCATTTATTGCATGTACTTTCTATACTCAATCCTTTGTGATTCCACAATCAGATTTAAATGTGAATTTTAAAAAATCCATCTTAGACTTTGAGAAAGTGGGGGTTTATTTGCGATTATTTGTTTGGGAAATGCTGAAACAAAATGCTGCGAACGACTTTCCTCTGAAACCGAGAAAGTTGCACAGTTAACAACAATATTTTATTATTTGTACCAACAAACTACGTCGCAAAATATACAATTATCAAGCAATAAAATTATTATTCTATCTCACACGAAAATTCTTATCATAAAGCCGTAAATTTTCATATTTATCAAAAATGTGAATCACTTTTTCATATATTAAAAATAATCATTTGCTTACAAAATAAAGTTGAGCTGTAATCTATGAAGATTACTGTCTGAGGTAATAAAAGCCCAACTTTGAAAACAAAATGTGATAGCAAATATGATAAATATTCAAAAGTGAATATCAGTGGGCTAATAAGTCACGTAGACCTGTGGTTACAACCTTGGTAATGTGTCATGGCTCAGCCAAACTCCATGACTCATCGCTTAGCATTATTTCAAATGTATTATATTCCTCCTTGGTGCAACAAGAATGGCAAACGTAGACTTGATTATATTGTACCTATTACTTTCAACTTACTTCCTGATAATCAAAGATCTCATAAATCCTTCTCTTAACTTAAAATGTCTCTGAAATCAAGGCCTTTTTCGACTTGTCTACAGATTTGTTTTATTATTTTGTATGATATATTTATGAGTGTGTATTTGGTATATTTGTCATATTTAAAGCATTTCACCCCCTTTTAAATTGTAACCTGATTGAGCGAGCGAAGCGAGCGTCTCCTTTTGGCTCTTTTGGCACGGACATCTCTTTTTTATTTATTTTTTATTTTTTTGGCTGCTAATAGCCGATACACAGGTCGCACCGTTTCACCGATCGATCTGAAATTTTGCACACATGTAAAACCAACCTTCTCTGTTTGCAGACCCTAATTTTTTTTGAAATCCATTCATTGGTTGAAATTTAAATAAACATCTCCTGATAGGCTGAAAAATGAAAATGGACTTCGACAAATGTGATCGACCTTATATTTTGCATGGTCATTAGGACCAACATTGTCTCTTATTTTACAAATTTTCAGCCAAATCCTCCCATTGGTTAAAATTTAAAAATATATTTCATGTGCTTTTTGAAATTTAAACCAGAGCCGTTTGACCGATCAACTTGAAAATTTGTATGGTCATCGGGTCCAACATTATCTGTATTT
Source organism: Leuctra nigra (assembly GCA_934045905.1). NCBI lineage: Eukaryota > Metazoa > Arthropoda > Insecta > Plecoptera > Leuctridae > Leuctra > Leuctra nigra. Next base: position 13,544,031 of record OW203771.1, on the reverse strand, counting down.
TTGACAATTTTCAGACTAAACTGTGTTTAAATTCAAAAGTTATTGACAGTTTACGGATATTTTGCGTGTTGGCTATCATATTTCTCGAATTTCATATTTCACGGAATCTTCGAATCTTCACTTCAAGGTTGTTAGAGCAGAAACTTCCAAACGTATTATGAAACTGATATGACAGTTTAAAATTTTTTTGAACGATATCCTGTGATTTTTGGAAATTAACAAGGAATCGTTCAATCATAAAGGTTCAATCGATCAACTTATAACTTTGCGTGGTTATTGGGACCAATATTTTAGGAATTGTTGGAGATTTTCATACAAGTCTGTGACGAAATTCAAGAATTATTGGCTTTTAAGGCCATTTTCGCTGAACATAATTTCGGTTCGAGGTGTTGTTGCGCGTATCCGTGCTCGCTCATCAACGCGTTACTCAGAGCGTTTTCCTAGTTAAACTATTGTTGTTTGTTATTTTTTTATGAACTCTTTTTTATATGTGAGCGAGCGAAGCGAGCGTCTCCTGTTAGCTTCTTTGGCACGGACTTCTGTTTTTTTTTTCTGTTACTAACTGATACACAGGTTACAATGTTTCTTCGAACGAGCTGGAATTTTGCACACATGTAGTGGCTACCTTTTCTGTTTGCATACCCTAATGTTTTTGAAATCCATTTATTGGTTAAAATTTAAATAAACATCTCTTGACAGGTTGAAAAATGAAAATGGTCTTCGATAATTCTGATCAAACTCATATTTTGCATGATCATTAAGACCATCATTGTCTCTTATTTTACAAAATTTCATCCCAATCAGTTAGGAACGTATGAACTTATTGACATTTTTATTATCTGTCAGTAATGATGTATCGAAATGAATGTTTTCCAGAGCCAATTGAATTGATTATGATTTGCTATATTTGCTATTATGTTATATTTATATTTGCTATATAAGTTGCTATTTTCAAGTTTCGATGAAAAGCATATACTTGTATGTTGATTGAGTGATCATATTTCAAATCAATATGGATGTATATGGTTTCTGTGCGTTGTGTACGCATTTTGGTTCGAGAATTTGCACGTACCCGTGCTCGCTCATCAACGCGTTACACTGAGCGTTTTCCTAGTACTATAATATTGTGTGTAGTTTCCTTTTTTCTTATAGTGTAGATTTGTTTGGAACTCCGTGAATGCGATCTATTATTGTTACTATTTTATTTTTTGGAATCATCTCCACAGAGAGATGAAATTGGTGGAATTTATGTATGTATTATTTATCTGGTTATCAATAAAGAAGTTAAAAAAACTATAATAAACTGCTTAAACGCTCAGTGTAAAGCGTTGATGAGCGAGCACCGAAACGTGCAACACCTAAAACTAAACCCGATCCACTCAATCAAAGATAGAAATATCTAGTGGAGCGGTCGCTCCACGCCAGCCAAGTCGTACAGCGCGCGCACACTCTCATTTAAAAAGGCTGGAGCAACCCACTTTTACTGTAAGCATCAAAGTGGCATTTTCGGCCTACTGGATCTTAAAAATGGGAAATCTCACATTGTTGCGAAATATTTTAATTTAGAGCTATGGCCCACCCTACCATATATTCCAAGTTTGGCAATAATACGTTATGCAGTTTGCGAGCTGGAGGACAGTGAAAATCGTGAAATTGTACGGCTTTCAGATAATGATTATGATTATAATTCATCTTCCAATAATTCCGCGGTCTCCGCCACAGGATAAACGGCAGGGTCGATTGACCCGAAATTTTCACCACATATAAAGCTCGTCTGCCTGATGATACCTTGCCCTTATAAATTTTTTGTGCCGCCATTTTGAAACCGGAAGTGACGTCATATCTCAAAAACGGCTTAACCGATCGGAACGAAATTTGCGCCAATCGATTCAGACGGTCCTCTATATGAAATAACAGTAGTTAAATTAAAGTTTTCTAATTACTGAAACCGGAAATGACGTCATAGTTAAGCGAAATCTGCCTAAATTCACTTCTCTTTATATAAAAACCAACTACATATTCAGAAGTCTTATAATGAAATATTAATATTTATATACAAATTAATACAATGTGTAAGAGCTTTCAGCCGACATTTTGAAAACCGGAAGTGATGCCATATCTCGAAAACGGCTGGACCTATTGGAACGATGCTTTCGCAATTCTTCATGGTATATCACTTTAAGTATATATTTAGCTCCAAACAATATTTTTTTTTGTAAATTATTCGGAAATGGCGTATTTTTTAAAAAGAATTAGCCATTGTTGCCCCAAAAAGTTTTACAAGTTGTGTAAATAAACTAAAAAAATAATTGATATCCCCATAAAAAACACTCCGTGTAAAAAAAACAGCCAAGTCTCTTCAACTAAAAAAAAATATTATTATTAAATCTAAAAATTCTGCACTGAAACGTAGTGATATCAAAAAATGAGCCAAGTCAAATCTATATTTGAAAATTAAAAAATACTTGGCGCATCGTTTTTTTAGGGCATTGTAGGTATAGGTACTGTAAGTATATGTGTTTATATCTAGCCTATACTTCTAAGCTATTTATATACACGATGCGCCAAGTATTTTTTAATTTTCAAATAAAGATTTGACTTGGCTCATTTTTTGATATCACTACGTTTCAGTGCAGAATTTTTAGATTTCATAATATTTTTTTTTAGTTGAAGAGACTTGGCTGTTTTTTTTACACGGAGTGTTTTTTATGGGGTAGAATAATAATAGATATATAATAATATAGATATATCTTCTGACTTGCATTGCAACTTTCAATCTTAAAACTCTGAAAAAATTTAATAAGAATCAATGTACGCTCAAACCAATAAAAAACGGTAGGTACTTTGCACGAAACGGATTGCTGCTCGTCTGGTTCCTTGACTTGACAATTAATCATTGTTAATATCAATGAAATCAGAGCCAAATACTAGAGTTAGATAATGCATTAGCACAGACTTCATGGGATTATGCCATCAAACCTTTATCATGATAATCCTTTTCTTTGGAAAAAAAAAAGTAAAAAGGGATCTTCCCCGACAATAGATTTTGGCTCAGTCTTATTGTGTCAAATTACATTTAAAAATGTAGTATATATTATAATTATATATAAAAAAATTCAAGGACTCACTTTCTTGACATTTTCATGGACGCCAGCGATTTTGGCATAAATTACTTCGAAGTAGATTATATAATCAAACTCCAGATAATACAATAACAAAGATAGGTAATACAACTGATAAGCACACTGATATTCTGGGGGTATAAAACGGTGGCGTAATGAAGAGGGAGTTACAAGCAACGATACTGTTGTAACAGAGGTAAGAAAGTGTAAATATTTAAAAATAAGATTTTTATATTTAAAAAAAAATATTTTATTTATTTTTGTAAATATCTATTATATTTATAATTACACTTTTATGTATATATTCATATAGGCTTAAGATAATTTTAACTTCCAAACAGATAATCTTATGTACACAAATATTAGTTAACTGTTTTGAACTGTTTCGCGAGGTTATGTCTGCTGGTGTTTGCTTTATATGCTATTTTCTTTAGGCTAGAAAGAACCCCATAAAAACACTTCGTGTAAAAATACCAGCCAAGTCTCTTCAACTAAAAAAAAACAATATGAAATCTAAAAATTCTGCACTGAAAAGTAGTGATATCAAAAAATGAGCCAAGTCAAAACTTTATTTGAAAATCAAAAAATACTTGGCGCATCGTGTACTATGTAAATAGTTTAGAAGTATAGTCCAGATATTAAATATACATATAATATACCTATAATGCCCTAAAAAACGATTTTCTTTAGGCTAGAAAGAATAACTGAAATTCGAAAATATGTTTTTACTGAAATCCAAAAATAAAATAGAAGAGAAGAAAAGAAGATAGAAAAAATTATAAATACTTATCAATGCCATCATAAAATGATTGCCACTCGGACACAGTATAACTATCAAACATAATAAGAATATAAAATTATGAACATGAAGTGAAAATATCATGAAACAACCCTATACAATGAAACAATTGGTATACAAATAACTTTGATATTACTATAGATTATGAATCCAATGACGGTGATGATATTCAAGATTAAATTGATTAATTATATATTAAGTCGCAGCAAATTCATAAAATACTATTGTCTGTTTCCAATTTTCAGATATTCCGAGATTTCGTCCCACTTCTCGATAACCTGAAAGAATATAAGAGCAATGAAGGCGACATTTTTGTTCGGTCTCTGTCTGATGGTGGTTTGCAACCTGACCTTCACTAATGGTCAAAATGGTAATTACATCTTCTTTCATTTGAAAACATTTCTTCGACAACACACAGGAATCAAAAATGTTTAGTAAAGTTTAGGCAATTGTGTAATATGGACGACACTTTGATTTCACTCCCTCCCAAACAGTAAGATCATAAATAACTACTCTTCAGAATCATACCAGGCAAATGTTTAACATGAATTTCTCTAATTTAAATCCTTTTGGATTTTCATTGCTCTTAAACTGTATTTTGGGTAAATATTCCCAAAGCTACAACCAAAGACATTCGACCACTAAGAAACCATGAAACACAGCTGTACAGAGCATAGACAAATCGTCGCTTGAGAATGTATTTGTTCTATCTCCTACAAATCCTATTTTCGGCAATGGCGAGTTGAAGTTTGAGACATTAATTTCGCCTGCTAAATGAACTCGTATCACAATGATATTAACAGAATATCATCTTCGGATCATATAGGGAATATAAAAAAATATAAGAACACAATGAATTAGTTATTATACCCTTAAAAATACTACTTCCTGTTGGAGATAGCCCTTTTGTCTCGAGAAAAATTTGATGTCGTTGAGAATAGGACGGGCTATCTCCATTTCCCATTGAATTAACATTGATAGAATTCCCCACATGCTTTTAATAACTTTTACCTCTATTTTTCAAAATATTTATCAATATTTCTATTGATCGATATTAGCAGTGATATAATGGGAAATTGAAATCAGTAAATTATACTTTTCTGAACACATTTTCCTTATTTGTTATTCAAATGCATCAGTTTAAAGTATATTACTAGCATAATTAACCTACTCATTCATGTCCATGTATATTATAATTTGCCTACATCATAATAGGCGTAGAACTAATTATTTACAACATTAATATACACAAAAAAATCGTTTCTAATGAACTGATGATTTTAAAACCAATTAAACCAATATATACACTCATTGTTACAATATTTGTAATGAATGGATATAAGTCAGTAATAAAGGAGCGTTAATCATTAATATCAACGGTCACATAAGAAAAACATATTAGATATTAAAATTAGTAACTTGTATTATGTGCCCCAAAACCTACATTCAAAAAAAACGCGGGAAACCGCCACACTGAATCTACCGTGTGCTTGATGTTGATTGGCTCAAACAGTAGCCGGAAGTTGAAATATGGACATTGAACATTTGCATTCTTAACAGGTGTTTGGAAATGGACATAATGCAAGTGAATTATTTGTTTTTGGAGGGAATTAATGTCATGTTATTATATTTTCTACATGGATATAGCCCAAATGCATTCTAAGCAAGTGATAAATGTCAAAATGTCAAAATTTACGGAAATTGGAGATAGAACAAATGCATTCTCAAGCGACGAAATGTGTGAACATAATTACTGGTAAAATTGATAACTTTGTTTGAAACATTGTAAAATCTTATAAACTGAGTATTAATAGTACACACCTTGGCTTATCCTAATTTTTTAATTCTCAGAAAGGGTGAAACACGTTAGCCATGGTATCGGTTATAGGAGAAATGTATATTTTAAACATCCAAGATAGATCATTCTTGACTTTCTAAACAAAGCGCAATTTAAATTTTAACAAAACCATAAGTTTTTTTTTCTTTATCATTAGTGTCAAAATTATTATGGATAATGCAAAAATATTGTCAGAGTGGGAAGATGTTACTATTATACAGAAAAGGGTTCATTAAATCACAATTTTTTATGTTACTTAAGATATTATTTATATCAATTATTGTTTGTTTGAAAATTGTTTGAGATAATTTTCCAAATTATATTACTTAAAAATACTTTTAAAATTACGTAAAGAAAATATTGTATGGTAGATTTGAAAATACTCCATAAAATGATTTGTAGGAAAAGTCGAGTTTTGCGTGCAAATGGTGTTCATGGATTGGACGCGTTTTCTTGTGAATTGATGTTGCCGTTGGAGATGGACAGTTTTGGTTTACTACGTTGTAAAGGATTCTCAACCTTGAGCCTTGAACCTTGATGAAATGATCATCCTTCATTTCAATCTCTTTATTGTCAATAAAATGTATTAATGCGTTATTAAGTGTCAGAATACAACATGTGTTCTAATCATCAATAAGAGTTATTTCTTTTGGATAGGGTAAGTTACAGATGATTTTGTCAGGGTACATTTTTCTTCCCATTTAAAAGTATTTTCCAGAAAATTTCTCGAGTTATAGAGTAAAGAAATAGAGACTCATTGAATGCTGTACCAACAGTACTTAAAAATGAAATTCTAAGAACACCGCCCTATCTGATTTGGCTAATGAAAATTAGGGCTAATTTTCAATAACGATCGTGATATTATTATTTTTCCAGGACAACCCTGCACTAGCCCTGGACTAACATTCATGCGCGATTCCTGCACACAATGTTCCTGTGGTTATGATTCGAGTTACAATCTCGTGTATACGTGCATTAACGTATGCCCTCCCCCTCCACCACCCCGAGTCCCAGCCCCAGTGCCAGACCCATTACCTGGAGGTCCAGCACCAACCCGCTACCCATAAGTCCGTCTCCGATTTGTGGATAAGAAGGAGCTCATCCAGAACGAGAGTTCAAGTAAGTATCTGGAGAGTCATGGAAGATTTGGTAGGCACGAGAGATTGATTGTTGCACACATATTTTGGGATTCAATCGGAGACGAAAGTAATTGAAATTGTATTCATAATTAGATACAAGATTATATTATGGTACTAATTACTTGGTAAATGTTTTATAGATTGTCTTCGTTATTTCCTGATGATGTTTGGTGATTGGCTATTTTCATTTCATGCTGAGCGTCGACTTAAAGTAATTAAAAGTGTGCTAAGTAACACATTTAGGATTTTCCATAAACAAATGTTGGTACACTGGTTCCCGTGTTTGGTATTCAATTCGTAAAGTTTGAGCATAGTTTTGAGATATTTGCTGTCCAACCGGCGTCTAATCGTGAACATCCTATCGGAGACACACACTGAACTTATCATTGCTATCAGGAGCAAGGCCTTTTTCAAGAAGCAGTGAAAAATCATACTCAAGAAGAAACTTTCAAAATTATTTAAAAACAAGCTTATGTCGTAAAAAAACATAATTCTTGACGTTCGTCACCGTCGTGTCTGAAAATAAGCATTATCTTTTAAAATATTGGTCCTAATGGCCATATAAAATTTTAAATTGTTCTGACGTCCGGTACATATTCACTTTTAAAGAAATCAGGAGATATTGCTAAAAAAAACTGTAAGTTTGGTTGAAAGGTTTGGCCAGGAAGTTACCTACAAGAAAAGTGCTATGCTATGGTGACGCTCGCTATGCTAAACATAATATTCATCATTTAAAAAACTGTTGACTTTGTTTCAGGTATTTCAGGTTGATCTTTATGTGAGTCCAACACCACGAGTGAAGAGATTGACTATGTTTCGTTACTGAAGTGTATCACCACATTATGTTTTCAAATAAAATTAACAGTTTTGCCACGAAAATAATGTTATTATTAGACCTTTATTCGTATCGAAGGAATGTCCACAATACAAAATGTAAGATCTTAAAAATAGCATGCAGAAGGCGAGAGAAGAAATAACTATAAGTGCACACAAGAAAAAAAATATTATCAAAGTTCAATGAAATTATTAGAACCAGTAGTTCAGGTACTATCTTTGGTTAGACAAAAAAAAATCAACAGTTTTAGTCATTCATCCATGCATTGACAGATCATAACCTGTCATAATCTGATCGTGACAAAACGCGAAATTGTGATGTTTTATGTCATAACACCGAAATCAACTTCTTTGCACGACATATAACACCGAAATCAACTTCTTTGCACGACATATAACACCGAAATCAACTTCTTTGCACGACATATAACACCGAAATCAACTTCTTTGCACGACATAACACCGAAATCATCTTCTTTGCACGACATATAACACCGAAATCAACTTCTTTGCACGACATATAACACCGAAATCAACTTCTTTGCACGACATATAACACCGAAAGTTAACAAATTTTTGCAATATTTATAGGTACTAATTTTCATCAATTTTAAAAATAAATATCATTTTTAACACGAAATAAATATGTTTCAATCTAGAGCAGCGGTCGCCAACCTTTTGGACTTCGTGGACCACTTATATGCCAATTTTATATCTCACGGATCACTCAGGCGCGTAAAATAGGTATGCCGGGAAATACGATATGTGAGGGAGACAATGGGGGGTCTGGGGGGAGGGCCCCCCAGTAGTAAGCGGGTCCGGGGCGCATAGCCCCGGAAAAATTTTGTATTCAGGAAGTCATTTGGCGCGTTTCTACGCGATTTCAGCCAACATTTTTTCCCAAAAAAAGCGTTTAAAATCACTCTTATGTACAGGTATTGGAAAAATACTCGAAAACTGATATTATTTCCATTATAGAGCTAGTGAATACGTACAATACTTTGTAAAGGCATTATTATGTATTGAAACATGTCCGAATTTAGTACATTTGTAATGAATTGCCATTTTTCTAAATTAAATAAATTGCATGGAAACTTAAAAGTAAACTTCCAAATTTATCTGCGGACCACCAAAATGTTCCCGCGGACCACCAGTGGTCCGCGGACCACCGGTTGGCGACCGCTGATCTAGAGTCAATGACAGTTGTCTGGCTTACAGCAATCATACCAACCTTGAAAATAATGTCAAAGTTTTATATTTTCCTGCCAAATATTTAAAAAAGATTTAATATACTTTAATATAAGAGAAATTAAGTTACAGATGTGCAAATTGCCAATTGTAAAGCTGGAATTTGGAAGGATTATTGAAAAATTAGTGAAATAAATTACAAATTCATAGGCAGAAAATGTAGGATGTAATGATGATTTGTAATTTTGAATACATTTAAAACTTGAAATTTTGGCAATTTTTACACGAAATTTTCAAAACACCATAAAACGCGAAATTTCATTATCTTAAACGAAATTTTGGATTTTATAAAACCATTTTCAGGTGTATCTAGTTATTATCATTGAAATGTGAGGTCACCTACTAGAATGAGACAATGAGATCGCTTAGACTGACTTCTGATAGTGCGATCTTACATTTATCAGCCTATCAGATTTATTGAACGTTCAATTTTTGTTTGGCCAAGTGTACCTACAGTCAACCAAAGTTTATAATGAAAACCATTTTCCAATTAATTTAAAGTTTTCGTTCCTAGTGTTTATCAAACTGAATATTTTACCGTAATCTTAAGTTTAACATAATATCATGATTCAAAAGCTATTCTTGGCTCTAATTAGAGCCGCTGCTAAGATAGTGACATAAAATAATATCTTTTCTGTTAGATAATTTTCATATCAAAGCAATAAAGATAATAAAAGAAGTATTTTTCAACATACATTAGAATAATACTGATAACTTTTACTGATAGCTGGTGTGCTTGTGACTAGTTTGAAACTATAAAAACTATTTTATTTGATAAGTTCCACTCAGTATATTAAATACTTAAAAATAGGTAAATACCTATTAACCAAAGCATCTTTGGATTTATGTATACATCGTTTTATATTTGTACTGAAAATGAGAGCCGTCTCGCGCTTTTAGCACGGAAACTTATTTTTTCGTTTGTTACTGCTGGGGGCCAATTCTTGAGATTCACGTTTTGAAACCGTTTTATGTTTACATATTATAAAACTGGAAACAGTTGACAACTATCGGTTAGCCTTCAACTTTTTTACGTTTTAAACAATGAAACCGTTGAGATTCAAAACGTGCATCTCAAGAATTGGCCCCCTGGTCTACAGGTCGCAGCGTTTCTCCAATCAATCTGAAATTTTACACACATTTAAGGACTAACTCATTGATTTGCCGAAATCCGTAGTTTGAATCAAATTTAAAAAAAAAATGGAATTGATCCGATTTATTTGAAACTTTGCAAATGACATCATGACCAAAATTAAAAAAAATTATAAATCTTCCAATTCTAAAACGGCGCTTATCGAGAAAATCTAAAATACGTCCACCCATTTCGTCCCTAATCGTATAAAAAAAATCATGAAACAAGCAGAAATTGATTGTTTTTCATTTATATAACATCAATGTATATCATTCAAAACTTGCATATTCGTATCAATGTTTTAGAAGCAAATAATTAAAGTTGAATAAATAAATGTTTTCGGTTCAACAATAGTATTTGGCACAATTATCTTATGTTAAATTACAGCTTTAACTTAGTACAAAATTATAACTATCTTTAAAATTATCTTCAAGGACTCTTGCTTCACATTTTCATGTTGACGTCAGCGATTTCGAATAAATTACAATACCAAGCAGATAATATAATCAAACTTCAAAACGTATACATGTGCCTCATTACAGTATAATATAGATAATACAGTTGAAAGGCGAATACTTTATGATATTTTGTGGGTATATATTGGCATTGTGTTTGAAGAAGGAGTCACGATACTTTAGTCACAAAGGTAAGTTGTCGCTTAAACTGTCAAATATTCCCTTTTTTGTTACTTAGATTTTTAATACAACGTCAGTCATTAGTCTGTAGTTTCATTCTACACGTAGTTTCAAGTTTGTAAATAATTTTTATAAACTGGTAAGAAACAGATTTTATTCTAGACATTTCATAAACTGCACAAATATAAGTGAACTTTTTCGAACTGCATTTTGAGGTTCGTCTTCTGGTGTTCTATTTTTATACGTCATATAATTTGGCTAGCAAAATTATTGAAATACGAAAATAATACGTTTTTATTGAAATCAAAAAATAAAATAGAAACAAAAAGACAATTTAATAAATAATAGATTCATTTTTAATTTAACTACATTTTATTTATTTTCACAACAAATTCACAAAAAAACAGGTTTTTCTATATTTTATTATGTTTCCAATTTTCAGATATTCCGAAATTTCGTACCACTAGTGAACCTGAAAGTTAAAAGCAATGAAGGCGACATTTTTGTTCGGTCTCTGTTTGTTGGTGGTTTGCAATCTGGCCTTCACTAATGGTCAAAATGGTAAGTTGTGTTTACATTTCTTCAACATCATATCATACTCTTATCTTATGTAGACCTCTACAGGAAATCTATTTTACAATATCATACTGTCCAGCGTATTATACCCAGCTAATTATACAGAGCATTGACAAATGTGTGAACAATCACATCATTGTTGGTTGTATTGACAGATTTGCTGAAATGTGTAAAATCTGATAAATTGAGTATAAGAAGCAAAACTCGCATTCATTAATTCATTAATTCATTAATTAGTTCTCAGAAAGAGCGAATTAGTTATGTTAGAATGAAAGCATTAAAATCGTGATTCATCTCTAAACAAAGTGCAATAGAAATTTTAACAAAATTAGGCAAACATTTTATGACCAAATCGTCGGCTTAGTACATGTTTGTCATATATCCTCTTTTTCTATTCGGAGATAATGAGGTGTAAAGATTGCAATTCATTCTCATGGCAAAAATTTGAAGTCTAAAAAAAACTTTTAACTCACAAATTCCTTCAAAATTTTGTTTAAATTGGAGTAGTTTATTTTATGCAAAACTGATTAATGCGTCATTAACAACTGATACTGTGCACGGTAAATTTTTCTTTCCATTTAAAAGACTTTGTCTGAAAAAAATCTGGCACCCCAGATAGAGTAGAGAAATTGGTACTCTTTGAGTCATGTATGAACCTATAGGGTCCTTACAAAATCACATCCTAAGAAAACTGCCCCGTCTGATTTGGCTCATGAAAATAACGTCATATTTTCAAACCAATCGTGTATTTTTATTTTCCAGGAGCAACCTGCACAAAACTGGGACAAGCAATGATGCTTGATACCTGCACACGGTGTATCTGTGTTTCTTCTACTACTACCCGCAAGCTCGTGTATAAATGCTCAAACGTATGTCCTCCCCCTCCAAGGAGCTGAGTTCTTCCAAGATTGTTCAGGTAAGTGGGAGTTGAAAGTTTTAATACACTTTTAAAACACGCATACACTTTTTGGATGCTTTAGAGGCGAAATGGATGGACGAAATGAATTGAATTTTTAATTATCAATAGGTACGTCATTTTAAATATTATATTCTTCGTTATACTAATCATTTTTGGTGAAAATTAGATTTTTTTCATTTCACCCTGGCGACTAAACCATTAAAAATGTGCCAAGTAACAACTTTCAGGACTTCCATGAAAAACCCTCTTGTAAAGTTTGAAATCAATTGGTTCATGGATTTGGTATCCAATCGTTAACGATTGAGCAGTTTTCATCGGTTTTGTTGCAAAACCGGCGTCTATTTCAAGGTAAGTACACTAAGCAAAAATTAAAACGTTATTATTCTAATATATACAATCACTAGTGATGTGAAAATAATATCAGGAATTATCAACTAAAAACATTTGAATAGGTATTCTTAATTTGCTCCAACAGAATAGACGACCACCTTATAAAGTTTGTTTATAGAACACTCGAATCGGATATTTCGATTTTATTCCTTACACATTAACCCGCAGATAATCATTCTTGTGGGTCTTTGCAGGATAATAGTATGAAGATGAATGCACGAAAGTGTATTAATTTGGTCATCATGGTCCAAATGGCCATGCAAGATTTGAATATACCAGACAAATGGATGAATTTTACTTGGTAACCAATCAGATTGTGTTCCCCCTATACTATAGGGACCGCTGACAAAGCGTTGTATAGTATGCATGGAAAATTTCAGATTAGTTGATAGGTGCAAAAACATCAACAACGGAAAGATGTCGTTAGTATTATAATCTCGATTAAATAATTTGTTTGTGTTTCCGTATGTTTCAGGATTTTCACTTTGTTTGCGGTGCAGAGCTTGCTTCATTTGAACACTGACACGTTTACATATTGTTTCACTTGTTGTTTGACATTGTGAGTTTTATTAAACAAAACACTTTGATTTTAGTTGATTGCTATTTTAATTTTCATTTAACTGTTGAATTTCGATTGCAACTTTTACTTAATTTTCACAACTATTTCCATGATTTCATCTTCATTCAAGAAGAAAAATAAGATTGAAAAGATATAAGATGCATTCCTGAATTTCTCATCTGTCAATTGAAAATTGACGTATAACATCTTCAATCTCGAATCCTTCTCAACCTATTATTTCCATTACCACGTGGTTAAATATCCTCAGACCTCACTAACAACCAATCTGTACTACATCTCTCATTGAGGATGACAGAATTCTGAACTGATGTCAGAATGAACACGAATGATTTCATTCTTTTATGAGATCACTACAACAAGATCGAGGAATGTCATCACGACCATCTCAGGGCATGCACAGGGCCCACAAGCACAATACAGGTGCAGATTTGATGGATTGATCTTTAAATATTTAACAGTAACAATACAATAATACTGTTTACTGTATTGAGAGATTAACAATAACAGCCAACATATCAATCTCTTCCTCCCCAGCTTGAATCCCAATCTCTCCATACCCAATTCCTTCATAATATTTGATTTCTGCTCTCTATCGAAATTCGTTACTCCTTTGCACTCATTAGAAATTTCATAATTTCGAATTTCAGCTTGTATGTGTAACTGGCCAAACCTCTAACAGACAATTGTTACTTTGGCTTTAATTATCTTTGATGATTTGAACTTAATTTTAAAACTAAAACTTCAAAAATGTCTTATTCTATTCATATTATTGTCCAAATCCCATCACTCTTAAAATATCACTCACGCAAGTATTAGAAAATAATTAGTATTTAAAAAAATTGAGTGTTTGTAAGTGTGTTTGTATAATAACATTTGTATTATTTTCAATATGTTATAAATTTAAATATGTTTCAAATTTTGTTTTTAAAAACAATTTTTAAATTACTTCATTTGGCATTTTTCAAAATAAAATTCACTTAAAAATGTTATTTTATATAAATTTTTGTCTTAATTTTAATTCAATTCAATTCAATTCAATTTATCTTTATTGATTTCTTTTACATCAAAAGGCGACATTCAGATGTTTAATAAATATTCACAAATTATGCATAAATAAATATTCACATTTTCTGATCTTCCATGCAACCATAGATTATTAATTATTATTATAAGATAGGTAATTAATGATAGTATATTTTCTAATAATAAATATGGTACCTAATTATCAAGCATCTTTAGTGATAATATTATGATATTGAGAAGATAATAAAAGAAGGGAAACGATAAGTTGTAATAACCAATTTACAATATCAAGTATTTTAAGTGATGATAATAATTAGAGTAATAGTTCGGGTTGACAAAATACTGTATTAATTTTGGTGTAAGAGATGATGTTTCAGGCTACTCTTAAACACTACGAGTCCTTGTGACTTTATGATTTCCGGAATTTTGTTGTAGGCTTCGGCGGAAGAGTAAGTAAATGAAGATTTGAATTTAGCTGTGCGATGTTTGTGAATAGCAAGTTTGCTTTTGTGCCTGGTGTTAACACTGTGTATATCTTCTCTTTTTACTAACTTTTGTCTGATGTATGATGGTTGGCACAGGACTAGGGCTTTATGCACAATGTTAAGAAGATGTTGCTTTCTTCTGGTCTCCATCTTGAGCCATCCGGCTTTCGTGCGGAAAGGTGTAATTCTCTTCCTGGGACCAACATTGTAACACAGTCTAAGGCAAGAGTTTTGTATTTTCTGAATGACTTGACTGTTGGCCTGCGTGAGACAAGGTCCGTACACCGCATCACTGTAGTCCAGTACGGATAGGACGAGTGCTTCGGTCAGTAGCAGCTTGACTGACGTAGGTAGAAGTGTTTTGAGAGGTCTTAAGGTTCTCATCTTGTGAAGGGAGGTTTGTCTGAGCTTGTTGATGTGCGCTCCAAATGAGACTCCACTGTCAATAATGAGGCCTAAGTCTCTTGCCGTATCCGAGATCTCTATTGGCTGATTATTGAGGTAGATGGTATGGCCTCCTTGTTCAATTACCTTCTGTCTCTGTCCAGGAGTCCCTAGGAGAAGAGATATGGACTTCTGCGGATTAAGTAAAAGGCCATGATCTTGTGCCCATTCAGAAACGGCCGCCAAATCTGCTGTCATCATCTCTTGTGCTTCTTTAGCCTTTGACGGTTCGAACGATATGTAGAGTTGCGTATCATCGGCGTAGTAGTGGGCCTTACAGTGCTTGATGACGTCGTTAAGGTCAGCCGTGTAGATGATGAAGAGGAGAGGACCCAATATTGATCCCTGCGGGACGCCTGTATCTATTGGAAGGGTGTTGGAAATTCTTGCTTTCTCCTCTTGTGTAACTTTCACTCTCTGGCTTCGTCCTTTGATGTAGCTCTCAAACCATCTGACTGCGTTATCTGATAAACCAAGGCGGTGAAGCTTTCCCAGTAATAGAGAATGGTTGATGGTATCGAACGCCTTGGAAAAATCTAGCAGTACAAGACTGGTTACCTTCCCCTCGTCGATTGCAGTAATAGAGTCATCAATGATGTCAATTAGAGCCGTTGTAGAACTTCTGTGCTTCCTGAAGCCAGACTGCTTATCAGGTAGTAGATTGTAATTTTCAAGGAATTTTGATAATTGAGAGTGCACGAGTTTTTCAATAATTTTTGATAGACTGGGTAAGATTGTGATCGGTCTTAGATCTTTGTACTGTTTCGGTGAATTAACCTTCGGAATTGGTGAGATAATGCCTTCCTTCCAAAGGGTAGGAAATTGACTACTTTTAAGTGAACTGTTGATAATGTCAGTGATAGCGTTAGCACCATGAGGGAGACAAAGGTATATCATGTTAATTGTGATCCCATCAATGCCCATAGCTCTTGTCTTGATCTTTTTGATTATGTCAAGGACTTCAGTGTGCTTGACTGGTTTCAATTCGAAGATGGGCGTACTATCTGTGTGACTAAGATGTAACTGATTGTTTGGGTTAATGGCTACTTGACCAACTGAGTCCACATAGTATTTATTTATGAAATCGGGATTAGCTAATTCTGCTGGAATATCTACGCTTTGTTTTCTCCTATGGATTCCCCATTTCTTTAGCTTATCCCAGATCATCTGTGAGTTGTTTTTACATTTCTTGATGTCTTCTTCTATGTAAGCTTTCTTCTCACGACGTACTGCCTCTGTCAAGTAGTTTCGGTACTGAATATAATTGTTCCAATCAGATTTCCGTTTGTGTTTCTTGAATTTGGACATCGCTGCTTTCTTCAGTCTGATTATCTCAGTCAGGGTATCGGTCAACCATGGTGCATATGGTTTTGTTGTGGATATTGCCTTAACCGGTGCGAAACGGTCAGCTATGTCCATGATTATACTGTTGAGATAAGAGACTTTGTCATCTAGGTTATTAATATCGTAGATTTTATTCCAGGGGATGTTCTCCGTATATGCAGAAACCTCTTCCCAGTCAATGCTCTTGAAATCACGGAAAGTGTGAGATTTCTTTACTTTTGCTGGCGTTCTGTATCGTAGCTTGCAGGCTACTAGATGGTGATCACTCAGCTTTCTACCCTGACTGTCGGCAATCTGTGTAGTGTCAAGCACGTCTACTGCTTCAAGTGGGAGAGTGTCTCGAATGTAGATGTGGTCAATGAGTGTAGCGCTGGTTGAACTAGTTGTTACAGCTATCCTAGTTGGCGAGTCGACTATTTGTGTAAGATTGTGCCTCTTTAGAAACTTGGTGAGGTGTTTGGTGTCTGGCTTCTGGTTGTCTAGGATGTTGATATTCATGTCTGCCAAGAAGATCGTGTTATCAGCACAGGCCTCTGCTTCAGTGAATATTGTGCTAAGATTATCTACTTCTGTGTAATTAATCTGTGGAGGCTTGTAGCCGACGCCGACAAATAACTTTCTCTTCTTCAACATAACAGCAATCCATAATTGTTCAATGGCTGGATTATCGCGACTAGGAATGCTCTTAATCCGGAGAGATGTCTTCACATACATGGCAACTCCACCTCCACGCGCTTGTTGGCTGTTCTCTGCGGTCCTGTCTTGTCTAAGCAGTTGGTATCCAGGGATGGCAATCTCATCTGACTTTATGTCTGATGACAGCCAAGTCTCCGTTATCCCTATTATGTCAAGGTCTAAGTCCAGAAACAGCTGTTTAAATTCTGGGAACCCACTATTAAGTGACCTTGCGTTGATGCAACCCAAGCTCAAGAGCCTTCCCGGTTTAACTTCATCATCGCATATTTGTGTGGCTGCACATCCTGGTTTAGGGGTGACCTGGCGTCACAAGTTAAAGGGTTTCGTGGTTCTCCTTACCCTGTCTGTTGCAATGTCAACACTGGATGGCGCAAGATGGAGGCTTGAGGACGCAACGTCAGCACTGGATGGCGCAAGATGGAGGCTCGAGGGCGCAATGTCAGCACTGGGTGGCGCAAGATCGAGGCTCGAGGACGCAACGTCAGCACTGGATGGCGCAAGATGGAGGCTCGGGGACGCAACGTCAGCACTGGATGGCGCAAGATGGAGGCTCGAGGACGCAATGTCAGCACTGGATGGCGCAAGATGGAGGCTCGGGGACGCAACGTCAGCACTGGATGGCGCAAGATGGAGGCTCGAGGACGCAACGTCAGCACTGGATGGCGCAAGATGGAGGCTCGAGGACGCAACGTCAGCACTGGATGGCGCAAGATGGAGGCTCGTGGACGCAACGTCAGCACTGGATGGCGCAAGATGGAGGCTCGAGGACGCAACGTCAGCACTGGATGGCGCAAGATGGAGGCTCGAGGACGCAACGTCAGCACTGGATGGCGCAAGATGGAGGCTCGAGGACGCAACGTCTGCGATGAATGGAGCAAGATGGAGGCTCGAGGACGCAACGTCAGCACTGGATGGCGCAAGATGGAGGCTCGAGGACGCAACGGCAGCACTGGATGGAGCAAGATGGAGGCTCGAGGACGCAACGTCAGCACTGCATATGCGCGACGGCGCAGTGTCATCAGTCATGGACGGCGCAGTGACTGACCAGGAGGTGTTGTTGGAGCGGGTCAGCGCTGCGTGTCTAGTCGCTCGGAGTCGTGTTCTTCTGCTCGATGACAGTTGGCACGCACGTGGCGGCCGCGTGGTGGCTGGACAGTCAGCTGCTCGGGACTCGACTGGGCTGCTGGAGGCGTGGCGGGTGGTCTCAACGGCACCTTCGGCATGCCCGGCGGTCGGCCGGCGAGCTGGTGCTTGAGGGCCGGGTGGAGCGGGGGGAGAAGTGGGTGGTGTGATGATGTTGGCGATGGTGTTTAGGAGGGTGGCTCTTCCTTCACGGTTGAGGTGCAGTCCATAAGGGGTGAAATCACGACTTTGAAAAACGGACATGTCGAGGATCGAAACATTCTCATAGAAGTCCGCGAGTTTTGCTAATTGTTCATTTGTCGTCCTGATTAATTTATTAACTATTGAGTGGTGCTTATTGAATCGAAGAGGTATTGTCGCTAGTGTTATGTTGGTGAGAGGAAGTATAGATAGTGTTGTTGCTACATGATGAACTATTGTTTTCGTTGTATTTATGTCTGACCCCTTGGTAATTGCATCGCTGCCTGCCATTATGATTATATGATCTTGGTCTCCAAAGTCAGATGTCAGAGACGAAATGTCGGCGCAAACTGTTGACACCTCAACGCCTGTTTTAACATACACATTGACATCTGTGCTCTGACCGAGATGGTTGGTCAGAGCAGCTCCGAGTCCGCGGCCGTGGCTGCATGCGAACACGGACACTCGCTTCTTCTGTGCGAGAGAGCACTCTGGAGTTGATGGAATATTGTAAAGTTGGAAGAGGTCGAGAGCTTGAACGGGACTGCGATTAAGGAGGTAGATATTGTCTAGAGTCAGTTGCGAGATGGTTTCTGCTTGCTGATGAATTATGCGGTGTTGAATTTCTATTTGTTGTTTCATTTCGAGTGACCTAGCGACAAGTTCGTCCATCAGCTGTTCGGTTGTATTGAACATAGGTGGCGTTTGCGTGGACGCTGACGTCGTCGTGCTACTCACCGGCGTCGGGGAAGGTGTTGCTGCCGACGCCGTGATGAAACTGGCTACCCGCAGCTCGGGATGAGCACGCATTATGTGCAGCTTCAATCCTCTCGGCTTGACGACGCGGTCACAATGCTCGCACGTGACTGTCATGATGTTAAACACGTGTGCGGAGCTGGACGTCTTGGACTCGAGGGTGGCAGTAGCACGGCTCATTAGCAGAGACACTAGGGGTTACGTAGAGGGGGGGGGGGGGGGGGGGGGAGTTTGGCACTGGCAGGTCACAGATTTTACACACAACACACGGAAAATAACACGCGTAGTGCAAAATGAAACTGAAAATTACTTAAAAGTACTGTACGATTAACACTTTTACAATTTTTCTTAGTCAAAATTAATGTATTTTTCTTTAGCTAAATGTAGACCTAAATTTTTTGTACTAAACACGAAATAAAACTGAGACTTTTGATTAAATTTAAGGAGCGGCTCTTACACACGTCTTCCCGTGTGTAAGCAGTTAAATAATCTTGCAATAAAAAATTGTTGACAACAGTCCGCAGTGAAAGGTATTGGGGTAGGTATAACAAATCTGACAGCAGTTAATCTCATTTTGAAAGATTACCTATGAAAGTACTTAGATTTTTTTTTCGATTTGAGGAAAGATTTTTACGTAGGTAATGAGTTGACAAAAATTTGCAATATTCATCCAAACACATTTCCAGTTAAATATTCATACGAGAAAACTGATTTACCTCTTATTTTTAGCATGTAGGTACACTTGGCCAAACAAAAATTGAATATTCAATAAATCTGATAGGCTGATAAATGTAAGATCGCACCATCAGAAGTCAGTCTAAGCGATCTCATTGTCTCACTCTAGTAGGTGACCTCACATTTCAGTGATAATAACAAGCTTTGATTGGTTATGGGACATGACCAGCAGTCATTCAAATTTGGTCAACGTTCAAGTTTTTTTTGGCCGAGTGTACATATTTGCCCTCATATAAGTTTGTGATGTCATGTGCAAGAAACCTGCTATGGCCGCCGCAACAGTACTTTGCTGATGGTATGCAACCCGCAACTCAGCCATGTGCAGCGGGTCACGGCAAACACGGATGAGCTTATAGAAGGACTGCTATTAGCTATGGGTAGAGGAAGAGTCCGCACGTCTAAATCATATTATGTGGTAGTCACGTGACGGTTGGCACAAATTCATTAAGAATTTTGCATAATTATAACAATTTCTCGATGAAATTACAAAATATACCAACAACAGTGTTGGGGATACTTGTGATTTTTTGCCCTGAGGCATTTTTAATACTACCTGGAGGGCTATTCTAGATTTCCTTGTCGTCTCGTTTCACTTGGATACGGTCTCACTGCTATCTAGTTAACATGGAAGTGACGCTTATCAATTGATACGAGACAACAAGGGAATTTATAATAACCCCCCTGTAGAAGATAGCCAGAGATGAAATATTGCCATAAGCTTGATACACATTACGATTCCGCTAGCAATTACAAATAGTTGAGCGAGCGAAGCGAGCGTCTCCTTTTGGCTCTTTTGGCACGGACCTATTTTTTTCTGCTATTAGCCGATACACAGGTTGCACCGTTTCACCGATCGATCTGAAATTTTGCACGCATGTAGAGACAACCTTTTCTGTTTGCAGACACTAATATTTTGAAATTAATTCATTGGTTCATTGGTAAAATAAATATCTCCTGACAACATTGAATGCTCGTTAGGATTAAATGTTCAAAGCTGAGAGGTTAAAAAATTTAAATGGTCTTACAGAAATCTGATCAAACTCATATTTTGCATGGTTATTAAGAACAAAATTTTTATTTTTTTACAAATTTTTAGCTTAATCAGTCAAGAACATATGCACTTATTGACAGTTTTAATAACTGTCAGAAATGAAGTATCGAAATGAATGTTTTACACTGCACAGTTGAATCTTATTTGCTTTATGTACCAAAGTGTATAGATTGCTATTCTGAAGTTTCAATAGAAAACAGATACTTTTATGTTCATTGAGTGGATCAATGGATGTACATGTTTCTGTGCGTTTGTTACGGAATTTCTGTTGCAAAATAACGTTGTATTGAACAATGCATTTACCTTTATTAATTATTATTGCCAATCATAATAATCCAATCAATATTTTGAAAAGTACAAAATGCGTACAAATCAAAATGTCGGTGATTACTGGATGCTAATATTGGGTTTAAAAGAGGTGCATAAAGTCAAATTTCGGTGTTAATTTCGTTTTATTTTGTTAAAATTTACGCATTCTCCCAAATTTTGATAAGAACTATCATTGACACTGATATCAGTTGATTTTATCACATAAATAATGGATATCCCTGTTCTAGAGGTTCTCAATCCATAGGTATTGAGATCACATTTTTAAAAATCAATACCCATTTCTCCCTGACATACTTGTCCCAAAAGCTGGCTAGTAGTGGGGGGGGGGGGGGAGTAGGTTAAATTTTACAATTCTCTCAGGACAACGACATAGCTCAAAACAATCTACAAAAAATAGTTTTTTCTTTCAAATAAAGTTTTTTTTATTACTGGATTTTGGTGCCAATTTCGCGTTTTAAGACAATTTTTTCAAAAAAAGGTGAAATTTAAAAAAATCGCGATATTTCGCGATTTAATTCTTGCATATTTGTTATCAGCATGCTAAACTATGCCCAGAAATTATGTAAAAAACTACTTTTAAAAATTTCGCGATTTCGTGAACACCATTTTTAAGTGCCTCTGCGTATTTCTGTTGAGACTAATTACATAAAAATAATTATACCATTTAGCTGTTATTCTGATTTGTTAGGCGATTTTGAAATATAAAAACGTCGTTTCTCAACAATGAAGTTTTGCAGATAACGCAGTCTTGAACTGGGGGGACGATATGAGTGTCACCTACTACTCCTTAGATTTTGGCAACCAACGTTTACAATTAATATCATTTTCAGCTAGTTAATCAAAATTAAGCTCAGTCTTTCAAACATCTGCTAAACCAGTATAGTGAAGTTTTAAACTGTCATGCGAGGATTGGCATTGGTTGTTGCCAATTGCCATGGCAATATAGTCCTAATTGACTGTTTAAAAGTTAACAGGGCATTGAAAAACAAGATTATAGTTTTCGTTTTTCGATGCGTTGTTGTTTTTCCTATTGTTTTTATCAAATAGGAATATTTTTAAGTTCTCTTAAGTTAACATAATATCTCATTCAAAAGCTATTCTTGGCTCTAATTAGAGCCGCTGCTAAGATAGGGACAAAAAATAATATTATTTTCTGGTAGATAATTTTCGTATCAAAGCAATAAAGATATAAACTAAAACAAGTATTTTCAACATTATACTCACCTACAAAAGAATAATACTGATAACTTTTTCTGAGCTTGTGTAAAACAATGTGTTGAAGCTAAAAAGAATCCCAATTTGTATTAATTCCCATTTTCTTATTACGCTGAAGCATAGTATGTTTGGATTCGTTTTTTGTTCCCCAGTTGTATAGAAGATGAGCGAGCGAAGCTTGTGTCTCAATATGACTCTTCGTACGGACCTCTTTTATTTTTACTGTCATTTTTACTGTCATTTTTAAAGTAACTGTCATTTTTTGCTAACTACTGAGTTACTTTTCAAATCAAGTAACCTATCAAGTTACTTAGTTTCTTTTGAGATAAAGTAACTTTCAGAGAAACTAGTTTAGTTTTACAAGTAACTTACCCAACTATTTTGGAAACTTTGTCTCGAAACTTTGTGTAGAAACTTGGAAACTTTGTGTGTATTTATTGTATTGTGTTTAATTGTGTGCAAAAAAAAAGAAAAAAAAATACTTTGTTTTGAATCCCCTCAATAATGTAGTGAACTTGAATTTATGAATGTACAACCACTTATGAATGATAGTAATATTTCCCAAATCTTGATGCTCTTGAACCATTTAACTTATAAAATGTTGCACAATTAATATACAGAGTCCTTCATACTTGTGTCGACATGAGCACTACGATACGATAATCCTTCCATCAATTATGTTGAAGACGGACACTAGGTTTATCATTCGATTATCAATCACGTGCCATTCTAATATATTTATATTTTTAATAATATATCCTGATAGGTTTAGTTTGACTGAATATATAAAAGATATCTTTTAATTTCATTATTAATTTAGTTTTTTTTTTCATTTTGGGTCTTTTATCAGATTGATTTTCCGTCTTAGTTTAAATTTGGCTAATTCACGTTTATATGTTGGAAATAATTTGACCGGTTAGATTTCACATTTATTCCTCTAACGTGAACCGTTAATGACACGGTTTCAGTAAGGGTTTGTTAGTTGAAAAAATCAAATTTAACATTGTTGTTATCAATTTACTACGCCGAAAAATATACAATAATCTACAACTTTAAAATGATTGTACTATCTTCACTCCAAAATAAACTTTTTGAAATGTATTTGAATGTTTTTATGTTAATCACGATTACATATAATTATAATAATCATTTTTTACCAAAAAAAGTGATATTATCTGTATTATATTTGGATTGTTATCTCCAGTGAAATATTGCGCATTAGAAAATTAAATGCTAAGAATCACAGTTTTGTTATCCGTCACGTAGTCCTCAGTCGATGCTTCATTTACAAAACAACAATAAGGGACTTGGCGCATCGTTTTTTACATACATTTTTCTATTCATCAGCATATGCCATTTAGGTAGACCGCCATTTAGGGCCGGTCTTTCAATACTCTGCTAAAGTCTCAATTAGCTGTTAACAGTAAGTACAAAACTCTGTCTTGCAATTGGTTGTTGCCATGACAATACAGTCCTAATCAACCGTTTAAAAGTTAGCAGAGTATTGAAAGACTGGCCCTTAGAATTTTCTATAATAATAGGGACACATCTTTCAATTACATATTAAACATACTGTAAAAAAAATTATATTTAAATCTGCACGCGATGAAATTTCTTGCCATTGTTTGCAATAAATACACTTAATAGTTATGTTCGTAATATTGTTTCGTGGTCAACATAATAATAAGTACCATGCATTAAACCTTCTCACCATGGAATATATAGATTAGAAGAGATTAATAGGGTTTAACGGCGCGTCAACGACGAGGTTATATTGCGCACATTAATTATTTTACTTTAAACTTTGTTGAATTAAGTGGAGGACATTGGGAGGGGGTTGACCTAACGAGCCCGATCCGGGGGAGTCCAGCACTGGTGGTAAGGCCAGGCCGTAATGGGGACGGACCGGGGGGTGTCAGGATTCGGGCCGGCGGAACCCGATTTCAGGGGGATCACCATCTCGAGGGGGAAGGCCGGCCCGATGGGGACCGCAAATTCAAGGGAGGACATGGTTAGGCCAACCCTGGCTGCTCTTTGTCTGGACCTCACCACTGATCTGTCCGGCATGGGTAGCCCTTACACATGAGCATGTTCGCCGGCGTTGCTGCAATGGATCGTTGGCCAACACAAACCCCCCCCCCCCCCCCCCCCCCCCACCGCGATAAGGTGGCAGCCGTCGGTGGGGATGGAATAAATTGCTATCGCAAACTACACAAGTTCTCTCTCGCAGCGCATGGGATCAGATTTTCGAACAACCTGGAGGCCAAGTCTTGAAACTTACGCTTTCAGGACGCAAACGCTTTCGGACGTCATAAAGTCCCATTTACTGTAAGAATGACGACCTTGAAATCTACCTTTAACTGTTTAGCTTAATTTTGAATAAGGTTTTATGACTGTATAATATCTGTAATAATTATTATAATGTTAATAAATTGTTTCCAATAGATTGCTGGATGACAATCAAATAAGTGGCTTGACTTAATATTTCAATGTCGATCACTCTTACAGTAAATGGGACTTTATGACGTCCGAAAGCGTTTGCGTCCTGAAAGCGTAAGTTTCAAGACTTGGCCTCCTGCCTGCCAGCGTCGTGGAACAATCAAGAATTGAGGAACAGGATGAAGTCCGTTGTTCCGACATGAACTTACAAAGCTACAACAACCGACGAATAGTGCACTTAAGAACATTACTATTATTAATAATTGAAACATGTATAGTAGCATTAGTCAAAGTTGTATTAATCAATAAATAATAATAAAAAAGTAACATAATTTTCAATTGTATACACTTGACACCTCAAAAATATATAATAGTGTTCCTTACACATTTCGTGATTTCCCTCAGTCAAGATAAAGGGGCTGTGCATAAAGGACGTCACGCTTCAGGGGGGTAGGGGGGGGGGGGTGCACCTGTATGGGACACAGTGTGACAGGGGGGAAAGGGGGGGTCTGGAGGCAGTAGGACGTCACGTTTTGATATAGATATTTTCAAGCATTTTAAATTTTCATTTGATATGTCGGGACTGGAAATTTCGCTAAAAACGATAAAGTCTGATACATTTTTTTTCAGTCAAAAATACTCTATTTAAGGGGGGGGGGGGTAGAGATTGATTTGTGACGTCCTTTTAGGGGGGGGGGGGGTCTCGAAAAGTGTGACACAGCGTGACAGGGGGGAGAGGGGGTGTCAAAATATCCCATTTTTAGCGTGACGTCCTTTATGCACAGCCCCAAAGTTCTGAGAAGATACCCTACTAATGACCCCATTAACAATGACATAGGAATATGTGAGCCCACTTCCTTGTTTTTCAATCCATTCGCCCTTTTATGACTTTATCTATGACATCTTTCTTCTATCGTCATTGACAAAATTACAAAACAGCCATTACCAAAAGTAGCACGATTCCCAGATACTGGCTCTAATAGAAAGAGGAAAATGTCTTTGACTTGGCACCTTTATTGATACATACTAGGAAAACGCTCTGTGTAACGCGTTGATGAGCGAGCACGGATACACGCAACACCTCGAACCGAAATTATGTCTATCGAATGTCATTAAAAGCCAACAATTCTTTAGTTAAGTCACAGACTTGTATAAAAATCTCCAAAATCTCCAAAAATATTGGTGCCAATCCTTGCTAAGTTTTAAGTTGATCGATTAAACCTTTGATTGAACGGTTCCTTGTTATTTTCAAAAATCACAGGATCTCGTTCAAAAAATATACCTGGGACCACCCATATGATATGATATGTAGTGTGTGTACACAATATCAGATCAATCTGTTGAACGGTCATTATTAGTTTCATTTCGTTTGAAACTTTCTGCTCTAACTACCTTGCCTTGAACTGAAGATTCGAAGTCACCGTGAATTTGACAGCCAACACGCAAAATGTCCCTAAAATGACAAAAACTTTTGAAAATAACGACAGATTAGAGTGAAAATTGGCAAAAATACCTTAAATGTTGGTACCAATGACCATGCGAAGTTTTTAGTTGGTCGGTCAATCGGTTCCAGTTTAAATTTCAAAAATCACAGGAAAAATGGTTTCAAATTTGAACCAATTGGAGGATTTGGCTGAATTTTTTTTTGATTGGGTACAATGTTGGTTGCAATGACTTTGCTAAATTTCAAATTGATCGAACCAACCAATCGAAAGATAATTTTTATAAAATTTGAACCAATCACAGGATCTCGTTCAGAAAAGATCCCAGGGATCGCATAGATTACGTTAGTATGTGTACAAAATTTCAGATCGATTGGTTGTGCGGTTTGACCTGGGCAGTGCAGGCAAAAAAAAAAAAAAAAAACACACACAGAGAAAGTGCCATAAGAGTACCGTGGTGACGCTCGCTACGCTCGCTCAATCACTCCTTTTCAGTGTTGATTTCTTTTAAAGTAAAGAGCAGCCAGCCTTTTTATCCACGGAGTGTTTTTTTTCTGGGATATATACTTATGTAAAAACTAGTCCTCTATATACCCCGGGTGACCACCACTATTTTCAATGCTTCATCCTGAATTCTGAACTTGTAGGTCTGCTGCACTCAAAGAAAAAATATGAAAAAATAATGTAATAACAGCTTTTGTATTCAATTTCCTAAAAATGTGAAAAGAAAATAAGCGTACAGCTATTTTTTTGCAATATTAACACCGTCATAATATTATATTGTAGCTGAACTCGTGAAAAATCTTAAATTTCTCTACTTTTTAGGATTGTATACGATTTTGGGCACAAATGTTGTGTTATTAATTGGTGTTTATATTACAAATATCGATTATTAAATTTGTAGTACATTGCATTGCATTGTAGTGCATGGTAGTGCATTGTAGTCCATTATGGTTGCACAGAATCTATGACGATATTTTTAAGCGAGCGGAGCGAGCGTCTACACTTGACTCTTGCGGCACTTTCTCTGTGAGTGTGTTTGTTTTTTTGTCGCGTCAACCCAGGTCGCACCAGTCAACGCATCGATCTGAAATTTGGCACACACCTTCATCTCATACTAACTTGGGCCTGTATAGTTTTTGAGAAAGATCCGTAAAAAAATAAAAAAATAAATGTATTTTCATATAATATGCGTAGCATTTCAAGGAGTCCGTTGCGGCCGCTCGGTGAGCCCCAATTCAAAAGAAACGCGGAGGCGGCAGCTGCTTATATTCATGAACCTATTATTGTTAGAAAACGTCACAATTATAAAATGAATGTTAGTTTTAGTTGGTTTACATGCGTGAGTGTATATACCTATATAGTTTTTTTTTCTATGCTTGAAGAAGAGTATGTAGGTAGTTATTGATTCGAGTTTTCATATGAAGCATTTTTCATTCCATGCAACAAAGGTTAACAAAACTCTTTGTCGACATGCGAAAGTTATGATTAATTGCAGAGTTGTTTCATAGAAATTGTGTTTACGAAATTAGATTTTAAATCGATAAGTTTCTTAGTTTATAAAGCGTATGAGGTAATTTCTCTCAAAGTAATGACTGTTGGATAATTATTTTATTTTTTTAATATATATTTTTGCTCATACTAAATAGCTAAATGCCTAGAAATTACTAAATTTTTAAATTAGTTTTGAACTTTTCAAAATAATTTTATTTTGTTTTAATATTTTTGACTTTGAGTGTGGCTTTTACTAAGTCGCTTGAAAAGCAGGTGTTGCAGTCATTTTTTATTATTTGACTGGATTATTGCAGTGTTTTAGAGTAATTTTGATTCGAAGTGTTGCACGTACTGGTGCTCGCTTATCAACGCGTTACACCGCGCGTTTTGGTGAAAGTATACCTAAGGAGTATAATATAGCTAGTATAGTATAAGGATATACGGTGGGAAGGAGGCGGACGTGGCATATTAGTAAGGAACCTTCCCATCATTTGCATTTTGAAACATCGAAATAATTCAGTTGGTATACTGAGCCAACATTCTTATCGTTATTAAAATAGGGAAGTGTATAGCGTACAGGACTCAATCAATAACCCTTCAAGTTCAGGTAAATCTTAGCTTTCATAATTTAAACATTATTTTAAGTTATAACAAGTTATTATAACTTATAACTTATAACTTAGTATAGTTATTATAAGTTATATATTCTTATTTACGCAACACTTCCCTATTTTAATAACGATCATAATGTTGGCTCAGTACTGAATTATTTCGTTGTTTCGAGAGGCAAATGTTGGTTGGGAAGGTTTCTTAAGCGGGCTGCCATTCAAATTGATTTCAAATGTTAATTTTACATTTCTGGGTCTCAATGTATACGTACTCTCAATATTGTATTTGAATTTTCACCAAAATCCCTAAGTGTTTAATAAAAGCAGTATTAGTTAGTAAGCTTACTGTGATAACCAAATCCTGTGATAATCCTGTGATAATCCTGTGATAACCTGTGATAATCAAATCACCATGGATGATTTGATTTTACACACTGTTGATTTTATTAAAACATTGTTATATTATTGATTTGTATTGGATTTGACAAGTTGGAAAACGTCAGTTTCTGAAGCGTTCCACATTTCAAAATTACCGCTCGAAAACTGATGTATTTGGAAAGAGTAGTATTTCCGACCTTCCGATCGTCAATGATAAATTCTTCATAAGACGTCTTCGTCCGGGTGTTCGCGGGGGTGCCGACCGTCTCATCCACTCATTGACGCTCGGTGGTCCGATTTCACTGCCTCCTATATGGCTGGTCGCTGACTG
Organism: Leuctra nigra; assembly: GCA_934045905.1. Lineage (NCBI taxonomy): Eukaryota > Metazoa > Arthropoda > Insecta > Plecoptera > Leuctridae > Leuctra > Leuctra nigra. The sequence goes on along the minus strand of OW203771.1, from coordinate 13,514,726 downwards.
CATGTTCTGCTTGGTTCCGCGGACTGACATCCACCAGGCCGATGGCCAAGATGGCCGATGTAAACAAACGAAGAACTGTCAGAAAGTGTTGTAAATGATATTTCACGCGAATTTTCATTAAAATACATGTGTTTATGAATTTGAAACATAATAAAAGGTTTGTTAGTGTTTTATTAAATATAAAATCAATGTTACTATGATACTCGTGTTGATAATAACAAAACAATTGAGAAAATGAGAGAAGCTGTGGCCGTCATGCATTTTCAAGACTCCCTTTCGCCAGCCTGTTCCAAAAAATCGGCCTGCAATTTTGCGCGTACTACATACAAGGTATTGTAATCCAAGTGGCCTCGTGATAGTTGAATTGCAGGCCGATTGCAGGCAGAATTGCATTGGCAGAAAATTGCATTGCAGAATTGCATGGCAGAAATGCCTGCATTGAATTGCAGGCAGAGATGAATTGCAGGCCGATTACTAAAATGAGAGTGTCAATTATATAGAATATATAACATGAATGTGCCAATTTCCTCGGAAGAGGGTCAAAGGTTACAAATAAACAAATACAAATACAAATAAGTTGTTGAACATGAATGCTTTTTTGAAATTTAAACTGGACGCTTGACATAACTTCAAATTTTGCATGGCCATGGACAACATTTTAGTTTTTGTGTGTGTACATTTTCGTAGTAATCTGCCGTTAAAAGTCTGTGTCGTCTGTGTGTTATTTTATGCATTCTTGGATATATTTTTCAAGTTTCGTGATAGAATGTTAGGTTTTTATAACTTCTCCTCTGTAGATGCATTTCGTTTCACTCTTTCCAAGTTTGTAGAGCAAACACTTTCGATATCGCATGCCATGGGAAGGCTCGCTTATCAACGCGTTACACAGAGCGTTTTCCTAGTTTAATTAATATTGTTTAAACAAAGTCATCCTTTAGTAAACCGGACTCTCAAGGCCGAGTCTCTGTACGTGCGTGAATTCTTTTCCATACACCACTGAGTGTGAAGAGAAACTGTCAAAAAATTCAATCAAAATCAATCAAAAATTTATCACAATGATATTGAATGGTCAAGGAAGTCTAAAAACGAATGGAGAAATACTTTGTTGTGATTTTGTTTGAAATAAAATTGCTATACTTGAACATGAACATGTCATGTTATCTTCTGATAAAATGTAGTAGATCTTTTCTGAGGAATTAGCATAACTGACACATTAAGATTATTTGATAATAGTTCAATTCAAGGGCACGTTATTTGTGTAAAAATATGAAATTAATTTTTATCAACAGAAAATAATGATAGCGTTTAAACCAAAAAGTAAATAATTATAGCGCTCAAACCAAAAGAGATAGTTAAAAACAACTAAAACAACAGAACGTTGTCAAAATTCTGATAAATATAATATATTTGCATATATTTGCGATTACACTTGGGTATAAGTAGCCAGTGGTCGCGCAACAGGGAGAAGTATTTCAAGAAAGTGCAGAATCGAAACTCCAACATGAAGACGTTCTTTCCAGGTCTCGCTGTCCTGGTCGGTAAGTTATGGCACTCAATTTTATGAAAGTAAAAAAAAAAAAAAAAAATCCAGTAATTGAGCGAGCGAAGCGAGCGTCTGTCTCCTTTTTGCTCGTTTGGCACGGACCTCCGTTTTTTTTTGTATAAAAATATAATACATTAAAAAATATATTTTTTTTTATAATTTTTTTATATATGCCTGGGTGTACATTCCAATGTCACTATTATTGCATAGGTAGTTGGATAGTTTTTAAGAAATAATGTATATTAATTGTGCATTAATCAAATTGGAAATTGTACTACCTAATTAATTGTTCAAATAAAAGTATAATAAAGTGTTTTTTTTCTAGACGTTTATAAACTAAGTAATTTCATTGTGTACAATTACAAATATATTTGACCACTGAATCTTTACCCATATTATAGTTAGATTTTTTTGGGAAAATGTGGATTTCAATTATCTCATTATTATTTCAAAATTATTAAACTAAGGTTCTGAAATTTTTACACAATTTAAAAAATTAATATGTGCAAGCTTTAAACATAATTTGAAAATAAGAAAAAAGTAAAAATTATTGAAGATACAGCTGAAAAACAGAATAAACCAGATACATTGACTTGTTTGAAGAATTGATTTGGATTAGTTCGTGGGAAGTATGTAGATAGTAGATTTATGTTGTTTGGTCCACCATTTCCTTGGATTTCCATTTTATTGTATTGTTCCATTGTTTTCCATTGATTTCTGAATCTCGACCACGAATATTTTATTTCTGTTTATAGTGCTGTTCAAGTTACGTTCAAGTTTGTTTTATAAGTTTTTTATAGTTGAGCGAGCGAAGCGAGCGTCTCCTTTTGGCTCCTTTGGCACGGACCTCTGTTTTTTTTTTTTTTTTTTTTTTTTGGCTGCTAATAGCCGATACACAGGTCGCACCGTTTCACCGATCGATCTGAAATTTTGCACACATGTAAAACCAACCTTCTCTGTTTGCAGACCCTAATTTTTTTGAAATCCATTCATTGGTTGAAATTTAAATAAACATCTCCTGATAGGCCGAAAAATGAAAATGGACTTCGACAAATGTGATCGACCTTATATTTTGCATGGTCATTAACACCAACATTGTCTCTTATTTTACAAATTTTCAGCCAAATCCTCCCATTGGTTAAAATTTAAAAAAATATTTCATGTGCTTTTTGAAATTTTAACCAGAACCGTTTGACCGATCATTTTAAAATTTTGCATGGTCATCGGGTCCAACATTATCTGTATTTTTGACAATTTTCAGACTAAACTGTGTTTAAATTCAAAAGTTATCGACAGTTTAAGGATATTTTGCGTGTTGGCTATCATATTTCTCGAATTTCATATTTCACGGAATCTTTGAATCTTCACTTCAAAGTTGTTAGAGCAGAAACTTTCAAACGTATTATGAAACTGATATGACCGTTTAACATTTTTTTAAACGAGATCCTGTGATTTTTGGAAATTAACAAGGAATCTTTCAATCATAAAGGTTCAATCGATCAACTTAAAACTTTGCGTGGTTATTGGTACCAATATTTTAGGAATTGTTGGAGATTTTCATACAAATCTGTGACGAAATTCAAGAATTATTGGCTTTTAAGGACATTTTCGATAAACATAATTTCGGTTCGAGGTGTTGCGCGTTATCCGTGCTCGCTCATCAACGCGTTACTCAGAGCGTTTTCCTAGTTTTATAAAATTGCACGTGTTAAAATTTCATATGTTTTCTAAGTTTAATGTGTGAAAGTTTCAGCTCTTATCTGTTATTGTTATGTACGAGTGATCTCTCAAACAGATGGAAATTTTTTGTGCCAAGCGTTATAACGATATTACGTTAACATTCTAATTACAATGTTGTTTTTAGCATTTTACTCGCCAATCAGAATTATCTAACAATGATATTCTTTGGGATGTGTTTATACTCGGTACTTGTGATTTGCAGTTGTCACTGTTTTACAATAAAGGTGCAATGTATACGATATGTAACAGATTTTTTTTAAATAAAATCCGCTGATTGATTGAAAATTGAAAATGGAACAGATTATTTATTCCACAGTTGTCAAGTCTGTTTGTCATTTACAGTGTTGTCAAGTGTCGGCTTAACGGCTGGTATCGACTTGTTCGCCGTTTTGAACGGCTGTCCTACCGTCAGTCCAACAGCGACATGTCCTGACAGCCAAATCACATTCTATCTCTACACCAGGTATATGACGTCACGTCGTATCCCACTACAGGGATATGGCGTCACAAAACTAACTAAAGGTGGTAAAAGCGCTCGGCCGTTTTAGCAAATTGAGGGAGAACAATTGTTTCATAAGTGGGTGTAACTTTGACATAATGTTCACATAATCAGTCTGATTGTATTTTTAACTTTGCTTCATGCCTTGTTAATTATACGCCGGTTATTCAACAAAACCACGCAAAACGACGAAATTTCCTACGATTGGAGACCATACCATCCCTGTATTTAAATTTTATATACCTATCCTTGTTACTATATTTTTCATATTCCATTTGTTAATTTTAGTGTTAAATTTATATGTATCCTTGTCACCTGTAACACTAACAATGTACAATTTGCAAGATATAATAAATTGAAATGAAAATTGAACTTTATTGAGCGAGTGAAGCGAGCGTCTCCTTTTGGCTCTTTTGGCACGGACCTCTGATTTTTTTTTCTGTCGTCTGCTTGTATACAGATTGCACCGTTTATTCAATCGAACTGAAATTTTGCACACATGTCCAGACCAAATATGAGATTTGCAGACCCTAATTTTTTTGAAACCCCTGATTGGTTTAAATTTAAAAAAAAATATCCTTCGATTGGTTGGTCCAATCAATTTGAAATTTAGCAAGATCATTGCAACCATCATTGTACCCAATCATAAGAAATTTCAGCCAAATCCTCCCATTGGTTACAATTTAAAACCATCTTTCCTGGGTTTTTGAAATTCAAACTAGAACTGATTGAACGATCAACTTATAACTTCGCATGATGGTTGGGACCAACATTATCTGTATTTTTGACAATTTTCATACTAATATGTGTTTAAATCCAAAAGTTATTGACATTTTACGGACATTTTGCGTGTTGGCTGTCAAATTCACGGCGACTTCGACTCTTCAGTTCATGGCAAGGTAGTTTTAGAGCAGAAACTTTCAAACGCATATGAAACTGATAATGACCGTTCAACAGTCGATCTGATATTGTGTAGACACACTTATCATGAGTGGCCCCAGGTATATTTTTTGAAGGAGATCCTGGGATTTTTGAAAATTCACACGGAACCGTTCAATCATAAAGGTTCAATCTATAAACTTAAAACTTTGCATGGTTATTTGGACCAATATTTTAGGATTTTTTTGAGATTTTTATACAAGTCTGTGATGAAATTCTAGAATGATTGGCTTTTAATGACATTTTCGATCGACAGAATTTCGGTTCGAGATGTTGCGCGTATCCGTGCTCGCTCATCAACGCGTTACTCAGAGCGTTTTCCTAGTACATATGGTTTTATAACGCTATAGTAAACTGTTTTTGAACATGTTAATTAACATTTCTGAAAATTGCACACATTAAATTATCATATTACCTATGTTTTCTATAAAGCGTGAAAGTATCAGCTCTTTATCAATTAGTTCTTTTGTATAGTACCTCTCAAACAGGGGCAAGTTATTTTTGCGATTGCGTCACCCGGTATAGTGCAGTACGAAAAGTCCAAATAAACTTTCTCGTATTTTCAAGGGCGAACCCAACCACGGCTCAAGTTATTGTCAACAACAATTTGTCTTTCACTAACTTCGTGCCTTACAAACCTACCAAGATGATCATCCATGGGCTGAATGGCAGCTCAAACGCGGATCCTCTTATGGTCAAAGGTATGATGAACAATAGTTTACTTTACACTATACCAAACAGTTAGTAGATTCCCTTCGAGGAATAGGATACGGAACCCATTAATTATTTAGGTGGAACCGGAATTTAATAATATTTAACATTATTTGGCTTCTATAACGGATCCGTAAAGGTTCCTTAAATAATTAATTTCATTGAATCTTTACTTAATTGCGTTCCAAAGCTGAAATTATTTATGACAATGTACAGTTTCTCAAACTGTAGTCTCAATTAGCTCCGACTATTCAACAAAACCGCTCAAAATATGACCTTTCCGATATAGTAGGGAGCAAATGTAATTCCGCTCGATTGGAGTTCCGAAATTGATTTTTTCATAGTTATCGATTGTTTACATCATTCTTAATATTACCTGACGTGCCTTCAATTTTTTGGTGGCCATCTTGGAAAATATGGCGGAAAACGAGCGAAAAACGTTAATTTTACAAATTATTTAATTGTTGGTAAAGGAAAGATTGGAAAATTATGAAATAATTCACTTAAACTAACTCAAATATAGGGACTTGAAAAAAAAATAAACCGTAAACAAAAAAATAAAAAAATAAAAATAAAAAAAGTTAAAAAAAAACATATTTTTTTAAAACGCATATTGTTCAAAATGAAATTGTCTACAAATTTTAATTCTACATATTTTAGTCTAAGTCCACGCGTTTCATAATAAATTGAGAGCAAAAAAACACAGAAACGTGATTGGTCAATTCCAACAATGAAAAAATAAAATTCGTTCACGGCGTATTTGTTTTTCAAGTCCCCATATTTGAGTTAGTTTTAGTGAATTATTTCATAATTTTTCAACCTTTCCTCTACCAACAATTAAATAATTTGTAAAATGAACGTTTTCCGCCATATTTTCCAAGATGGCCACCCAAAAAATTGAAGGCACGTCAGGTAATATTAAGAATGATGTAAACAATCGATAATTATGAAGACATCAATTTCGGCACTCCAATCGAGCGGAAAGCATTTTTTCTACACTTGAACCTGCACTAATACATTTGGAGACCAAATCCGTGAACCAATGTATCTCAAATATTACAAGTGTGTTGTTCAAGAAAGAACTTAAAGGGTTGTTCCTTGGCAAATTTTTGGAATTTAATATTAGACGGTACCCAGCGAGACAAGAACATAGCATATTTTTTACCAAACATCCACTAATTACTAACCCCAATTTTAAGATCCAGTAGGCCGAAAATGCCACTTTGATGCCTACAGTAAAAGTGGGTTTGCTTCAGCCTTTATATGAGAGTGTGCGCGCCGTACGACTTGGCTGGCGTGGAGCGACCGCTCCACTAGATCATTAGTCATCAACGAAGCAAAAAATTAAAAATGTACCAAAGTGATAACCCTAAGTTTGTGTTTTATCTAATCATTATTATAATTTCAAATCTTTTCGTTTTCGTCTTCAATCGTATTCAAAACAAGTGCCTGCAAAAAGCAGAAAATCGCTCGCGCTTGCACCACCTTAATTATGTTTTTTGTTGTCGGTGTGCAGAATTTCTGATCAAGGGCGATTACAACGTCATAAGCGTGGACTGGTACCCGCTCTCCAAGATGGGTACCGCCTTGTGTCTGCCGTATGGCATTACCAACGCCGTGCACGTTGGTACCTGCGTGGGAAGTCTGATCGCCGCCCTCCGACAAACCGGCAACAACAACCTCCACATCATCGGACACAGTATGGGCGCCTATGTCGCCGCGGTGGCTGCCAGATACGTCCTGCCCATCAAGGTCAACCGAATCACAGGTGAACACTTGGGCCAAATTAGAATGAGACAATGCTGTCTCATTCACTTGAAGTCACTTGAGTCACTTAGGCTGACTTCTGATTGTGCGTAAGTACACAACCTTTACATGTATAAGAACGTAGGGAAGGGAATTGAATCAGAGGGGGGGGGGAGAATCCCCTCCTTCCTACGCGCCTGAAGGACATAATTGAATGCTGGCCGCCGAAATAACCATGAAACCAACACTTTTTTCGAAGTTTTTTTTTTTGAAATTATAATGTGTATGTCTATGTCTATCCACTGCCACCTTAAAAAGTAGATGTTTTTAAATGTTGACATTACTTAAATTGATCATGAATGTTGGCTGCCATGGAACAACCATGAATATGATTCTAGATAGCCGACAGTGCGGACTGCAATGTGTCACCAAAACTGTTAGTTCATTTAAATAAAAGGAATAAAACAAAACTGGCGGATGGATAATCAACTAAAGTATTTGAGGAACTCGGAGGAAAAGTTACAAATCGAAAAGGTACTGAAATATTACCCTTTCCAAATAAATTAGTTTTTGTAATAAATTTTGTGTTCAGGTACACCCGCGGTCACAGAAATTGCTTGCAAAATTCTAAGTCATTTTCAAAACTTGATTAATTAGACGAAAATACGGAGGTGAACGCAGATTTCGAGCATGTGGGGTTGAAGGGTTTGATTAAAAGAACCATTCAACCACCTCATACATAATGATTAATTCTCCGTTCTACAAATATTGACGGTAATTCGAGCTCCAACTTTGCAGTTTACCGTCAATTTTTCTGACCGTGGGTGTACCTATTTATTGAATGAAACCTAGCTAATAACATCCATATAATCTTCCAAAATAAGTAATTGTGATAATATGGCATTGAAATAGATTTTGGCTTTTTATCAGAATCATGAAATTGTTGGTTTCATCGTTCTTCCGGCCCAGCATTCAGTTCCTGATTGAATGCAATGCATCAATATCGCTTGGCTGAGGAGGGTGTTCTAACACTCATCTATGGAGGTCCTCCATTGTCATATTTATCTACGTGGCAGGTTTGGATCCGGCCTTTTGGATATTGAACACCGCGCCAGCCGACAATCTCAGCCCCGACATCGCCAACTTCGTTGATCTCGTCGTTACCTGCTTCAACGACCTCGTCACCTACGGCCATGCATACTTCTACATGAATAAAGTTTGCGAGCAGCCGGGATGTGCTCAGACGGACCCGAGTAAGTGAACAACAATGTATATCTCAACGAATTAATACGTCTGACTAGGTACTAGGTAGGTACTCATGTAATTTTATTTCGTCTTGATAACAAAATACAAGATTACCGCGGCTGACGCCACTTCCTGCAATTCAATCTCCTCTTTTCCATTGTATCTATTCCAATATGCATTTTTAACACATCGAGGTCGTTCGATCATGTACTCAAGTGTGTGGCATTGTTAAGGTCCAGTCTTTCAATTCTTTGTTTAATTTTAAACAGATGATTAGGACATAATTGTCATGGCATCAACGAATGACATTCCTTGATTGACCACTTTAACATAACTACTAGTTTTAACAGTGCATTGAATACCCGGAATACTAGGAATGCAAATCAGTAGACAACAGGGAAATTGGAGATGAAGACATCATCTTAACCATAAAAGTTCAAGAACTATTGCAGTAAACGATTATAATTAGTATGAATATTGTCAAATGCACCTAATATTGTGGTCTCTATAATATTGTGGTCCCTAATATTGTGGGCACACTTTGAAATTGATTAGCACTACATGCAAAAAAGACGGAGAAGGGTTCACGTGGTGCGAGCACCGTGGTGGCGCTGTCTACCTCGCTCAGTGACAGATCGTAATCAACGGAGTAAAATGCAAGTCCTGCAGCGTTATTACTAAGTGCAACTGCACTGTGTTCCAGACATAAGCAGTGGCGAATGTGGTCACTTGCGCGCTATCAAGTACTTCACGGAGTCCATCAACAGCGCCACGGGATTCTACGGCTGGCAGTGTCCCGACATCTCTGCGATCTTCGGTGGTGTTTGCATCTTCCATGGAGGCCGCACCATCCTCATGGGGAACAGCGCGAGCACCAGGTCAGATGACAATTACACCTATTTGAATGGCCTGACTTCCCACGAATGCTCGCTTATGCATGTGTCGAAATTGTTTCAGTACACGAGGGCTGGTCCAAGTGCCCACCAACTCGTATCCTCCATTCGCAATGGGATACAGCTATTTTTGACGTCATTAAGGCTTCAGTAGTTTGAGACAAAGTGATTTTATTGATCCATAACTCACTGGTTTCTCTTTAATTGTTTTATTTGTTCATCAACCACGTGTATGTTGTTGTATTAAATCACGTTTGGCAGGCCATTCTTTATTGTATGTTACCAAATGTATTGGTCTAATCCCAACATCCTTACAACTGAAAGATTGTAACTATCATGTATATGGTATTGGAAATTATTTCGCTAACCCCCTACTTCACTACCCACCTCAGAAAATTAACTTTAATATCCCTGCCAGCGTATAAGGTCACGTCGGGCCGCCCCCCCCCCCCCCCCCCCTCGAGACGATTGTCCCCCTGAATCGGGTCACACTATAGCCACCCGGTCTGTCTCCATTCCGGCATAGTCTTCCCCTCAGTGCTGGTCTCCCCCGGGCCGGACCCATTTGGTTGACTATACTCCCTATGACCTCTATGATCAACAAATATAAAACCTAAAGTGCGCTAAATGACCTCGCTGTCGACGCGCCTTTAAACACTATTATACCATGGAGTTGTAATTTATATTACTTTTAGGTCACGTTTGGCAAAATCGGTCAAAACACCTCGTTTCTAGTAACCCTTCCGTTGTATTCGGCTGAGACCTACGGTCGGGGACAGGCAAAGATGAACCACTTTAGCATTGCCAGGTATAGGGCGGTCCATGCTAGAGCATGTTCATCTTTGCCTTTCCCTGGATTTCCCGTGATCTACTTTCCTCACTCCACCTTTCTGAGGGAAGTACAAAATAGTGGAATAATACGTTCGAAGTGAAAGGTAACTAAAACTAAACTACAGTAAATGCATGGAGCGGGAGAAGGAGGGTTTAGCTAAGTAATATGTTTCCATGGCTGTATAAGTTGATTTAAAATGTATAGACTCCACTACCATATATTCATACAATCTTCTTCACATAAAGATTTTTTTTATACGACTTATAGCTGGCCCTATAGGGCTGTTTATCAAAAAAATACATACAACTGAACATTTTCTAGGTCAAAACAATTAATATAATACTAACTATGTTTTCGTTAATATATCTTCACAGATTTATTGGATTTGTACAATTTGATAAAATCCGGGCAAATTAGGCCAAGTCTGTCCGAGTTCTTGCAATACACGTATGGGGCAGTGGCGCAGCGGCAAATGGCGCAGTAAATTCCATCCGGCATTAGAACAAGAAGCGTGTGGACTTTCCTAAGCAGCGTGATGCCGGCAAATGTGCAGGATACATTCTGAGAAGCTGCAAGAGGATAATACTTCCTTTTTATAACTTAACACACACATTCGTTGATAAAATATTAGTTTTCACAATTTTATTTTTGTTTATTAGCGACTTAGATGCTTTTTTACACAGATGATTTAGTTTTATTATTATCTCATTCATATTTAATAAAACAATTTTCCTAAGGTACATATTATAGGCCTTATAGTAAACAATGCCGACTGGCCAAGCTCGACATTTCTTCTCCTTCTCTAGTGAATATGAATTAATAAAATAATAGATGGTATAATTCTAAGTAATCTTAAGGCGATACTCTGTGTGATAACATCAAAATGTAGGTACAACAAAATGAGTTATAAGTGAATTCCAAACTAATATCTACTAAAAGTTGTTAATACATTCTATTATGTAAGTTGAATCTGTTGATACATAAATAATTCATCGCCTGTAAAATGTTCTTACCCAATTTATTTTCAGAAGTATAAAGGTACATATTCCCTGGATTCGCTGAAAAAGAGAAAGACTACAATACGGGACCAATAATTAAAATAATTGGCATTGATATGCTTGTATTTGTTATGTTTTTTTTATTGAAACAAATACACAAGAAAAATACACTTACAAAAATTAAACACTCAGGTCCACAAAGCCATAAATGGCTTGAATGTGGAAGTAAACAAACCCCATAAAAAACACTCCGTGTAAAAAAAACAGCCAAGTCTCTTCAACTAAAAAAAATTATGAAATCTAAAAAATTCTGCACTGAAAAGTAGTGATATCAAAAAATGGGCCAAGTCAAAACTTTATTTGAAAATCAAAAAATACTTGGCGCATCGTGTATACATAGTTTAGAAGTATAGACCAGATAGAAAATATTTATCAAATATACATAATACATATAGTATACCTATGATGCCCTAAAAAAAACGATGCGCCAAGTATTTTTTGATTTTCAAATAAAGTTTTGACTTGACCCATTTTTTGATATCACTACTTTTCAGTGCAGAATTTTTTAGATTTCATAATTTTTTTTAGTTGAAGAGACTTGGCTGTTTTTTTACAAGGAGTGTTTTTTATGGGGATATCACTCCTTTTTTTAGTTTATTCATAGAACTTGTGACGTCATATCAATTGAACAATTACTAAATCCTTTAAAAAAAGTCGCCATTGACAATTTGGTTAACTAATGAAATTCTGCGTATGGTACTATATATTTGCTTTAAATGATCTTTCATGAAGAATAGCAAAGGTTTCATTCCTATCAGTCAACCGAGTTCCGAGATATGGCAACACTTCGGTTTTCAAAATGGCTGCTGAACTTACTGCACTGCCACATAGAATGTATATCTATAAATGATGTGTATCATTTAAAGCTTTCTGAATATGTATCTAGTGGAGCGGTCGCTCCACCCAGCCAAGTCGTACTATACACTCACAGTCACTCAACATACCGTAAATGCCTAATAAACTGAGGAGCAGACCAAACACTTTTACTGTAAGCAACAACATGGCATTTTCGGCCTACTGGATCTTAAAATTGGAAAATCTCACATTGTTGTGAAATGTCTTAATTTCGAGCTATGGCCCACCCCACTACATATACCAAATTTGGGAACAATAGGTTATGCCATTTGCGCGCTAGAGGACCGAGAAAACAGTGAAATTACACCACTTTCTGATTCTGAAGATGATGATTCTGATGATATCAGGAAACCCTGTTGACAGCGCCACAGCCTAAACGGCTAAACCGATCGACCTGAAACTTTTACCACATATGCACTTTTGGCGTCTGATGATACCTTGCCTCTTGTGATTTTTTGTGCCGCCATTTTTAAACCGGAAGTGACGTCATAACTCAAAAACGTCTTGACCGATTAGAACGAAATTAGCGCCATTCGATTAAGATGGTCATCTTTATGAAGTATCAATAAAAAAAATATTATTTTCTATTTTTCTAAACCGGAAGTGACGTCATAAATACGAAATATTTAACTTATTTCAACAAATTATACTTAAAATACGTACATAATTAACTTACATTGTAACATAGACAATACAATTTATATATTCAAGGTAGCAGTGTTCTCGGCCGCCATTCCTGAAACCGGAAGTGACGTCATATATCTAAAACGCCTGTACCGATTGCAACTGAACTAGCTCCTGCGTATTCATTCTGCTATTTATTTGAAAAATCAATTGTGAAAAATGAATAAATAAATTAATGGTACCGGAAATGGCGGCAGGAACCACTAAATGAAACCGGAAGTGACGTCATATATTACAAACGGCATGACCGATTTTACGGAAATATAGGGATTAGGACTTCAGATGGTCGTTCATGAAGGTATCAACTAGATAAAACTAGATTGTTTTCTTATTACCTATACCGGAATTCGGCCGCTATTTCAAAACCGGAAGTGACGTCATGTATCGAAAACGGCTGGATCGATTATAACGAAACTTAAGCTATTCTTCTTGGATAATCATTTTCATCTTATACCAAACGCAACTTTTCATAGTAACCAAATCGGTTGAGGCGTATTTTTTTAAAGAAATTAGTCCCTGCTCGGACATGTGCTACAAGCTGTATGAATAAACTAACAAAAGAAGTGATATCCCAGAAAAAACACTCCGTGTAAAAATACCAGCCAAGTCTCTTTAACTATAAAAAAAATAGAAGAAATCTAAAAATTCAGCACTGAAAAGGAGTGATATCAAAAAAGGAGCCAAGTCAACGAATTTTCCAAATTTTAATCGTACCATTGAAATAAAAATATCAACCCCCGAGAAATACTTAAAAAATGGACTTGGCGCATCGTTTTTTTAAAGACATTTTTCTATTCTTAAGCTTATGCCACTCACATACTACGTAGTTCAGAAATGCCTAGAAAAATTGGGACAAAACTTTCAAATTAAATATTGAACATTCTGTAAAATATTTTAAATTTAAATATAAGTACGCAAAGAAACATAGCATTGTCTTACAAGCAATAAATACAGAACAGTTGTGTTTGTGATTGGAAGGTACCTATAGTTTTGTGGGTACATCAACATACCTACTACAGCATTATACTTGGAACCTTCTCGCCGTGTAATTAATTGCTATTAATTAACATTTTATACCAAAAAAATTCATAAATTACATAACGTATTACTTTAGATAAAAATCTAGTCAGTAATTATTTGAGCAGCATGGCTCAGTGCACTAGTCACTTATACAAATCTCATTGACGGCCTTCTTGTAATGAGCGCTTTCGCTATTTCCCTCAGTCACGATATTGAGAAGTATGATTGATTAATATGACCCTAGAAATAGTGGCAATAACGAATAGACTAGGCCGCTTCCGTTTATTCGTTATTCGTTTATCCGTTTATTTCCTCTGAATATTGACAAAATACCAAAACTGCCAGTAGGTAAGAGTACTAGTTATATTAAAACGTAGTATGATTCGTCGATAATGAATGTGATATACTCAGGAAAATATACTTGTAGAGTTCTTCCTATACTTTTAGGATAGAAAAGTGTCTTTAAAAAAACGATGCGCCAAGTCCTTTTTTTAAGTATTTCTCGGGGGTTGATATTTTTATTTCAATGGTACGATTAAAATTTGGAAAATTCGTTGACTTGGCTCCTTTTTTGATATCACTCCTTTTCAGTGCTGAATTTTTAGATTTCTTCTATTTTTTTTATAGTTAAAGAGACTTGGCTGGTATTTTTACACGGAGTGTTTTTTCTGGGATTTATTATATAGGAGGGGATTATAATAATTTTTTAAATTTGAATGACGTCATTTCCGGTCTCATAAATAGGAAAATTCTAGTTTTACTGTTCCTTTTTCATAGAGATGACCTTCCGAATCGTTTGGCGGTAGTTTCATGCCGATCAGTCAACCAATTTTCAAGATATGACGTTACTTCCGGTTTCAAAATGGCTGCTGAAATCACTGACCCTTTGAATTATAATTTAAACATGATTACATTTTATTATAAGCTGTCTCAAATAGTATATTTATTGTATCAAAATGTAAATTTGTGAGATTTTTAAAATGTGTGACGTTATTTCCGGTTTCGGTATAGGAAACTGCAAATATTATTGATGATAATACATAAAGTTGACCGTCACAATTGTTTAGCGCTGGTTTCGTTCATATCTATTTAGCCGTTATTGAGATATGATGTCACTTCCGGTTTCAAAATGGCGGCTTCCGGTTGGTTTTATAATAAGTCAAATGAGATATCAATTAAGTTCATACGTTACAAAAATATCAAAATAATCGGATCAATCTTTGTTGCCGAAATGCCAATCGATGTATTTCAAATTTCATGACGTCATTTCCGGTTTCATTAACATAATGTATAGTCTTTTGCTACTGATAATCCATATAGTTGACCGTCTGAATCGTTTGGCGCAAATTTCGTTCCGATCGGTCTAGCCGTTGACGAGATATGACGTCACTTCCGGTTTCAAAATGGCGGCACAAAAAATTCATGGGGTGAAGGTTAAATCAGACGCCAAAAGTGCATACGTGGTAAAAATGTGAGATCAATCGGTTCAGCCGTTTAGGCTGTGGCCTGTTTACCGGATTTGAATTCCAGGAGACTACTACTACTACTACTACTACTGAGATTATTATTATTATTATGAAACCCGTCCTATAACACTGTTTTCTCAGCCCTCTAGCTCGTAAAGGGCGTAACCTATTGTTCCCAAATTTGGTATATGTTGTAGGGTGGGCCATAGCTCGAAATTGAGATATTTTCCAACAATGTGAGATTCCCCAATTTTAAGATCCAGTAGGCCGAAAATGCCACTTTGATGCCTACAGTAAAAGTGGGTTTGCTCCAGCCTTTATATGAGAGTGTGCGCGCGCCGTGCATGTACTACATGCATTTACATTTAGCATTTGGTTGAGAATTGATTACAATGGAAATAAACAATTCTTTAAATGGACACTAAGTAACAGAGAACTATCGCCATTACCTAGTTATTATTTTTGAGGGTTTGTTGACTATTGTGATAAGTTAAAAATTAATGACGATCAAATATGAGAATGTTTTGAGTTTGCTAATTCTCAATTTCCACAGAATTGGAGCTAGTGACTATCGGCAATAAAACCACGATAATTTATTATGCTGTGCTGGGGTTGCTGTCTATCTTTAATATCAGGTTATCTACGCTATCCAGGAAATTGATAAGACATATAATATATGTCATAAATTAAGGTTATCCCATTACCATTAGCATCCTCCTATGAGCAACATATTAAATAGAAATTAGAGTGTTAATTCCATATCATTTTAATGTTCGACCCATAATTCAAACGGCGAAATAAATTCGGTCGAAAAGAGATTGAAAAGAGATCTGGAATAGACACCCATGCAGTACTTACGAGGTACCCAAGTAACTGGGCAACAAGAATAAGGTTCATAGTATGGCGCGTATCCCTTCTGCATGTTAAACTGGTAGTCAAGCTCAGTGCTACAGTGTTGCCTCATGCACCACGGAGCTTCCAGGGTTTCTAGGACAAAGAATCATTCAAGACAACTGCATGTTGAACTGGTAGTCAAGTTCAGTGCTACAGTGTTGCCTCATGCACCAGGGAGCTTCCAGGGATTCTAGGACAAAGAATCATTCAAGACAACTGCATGTTGAACTGGTAGTCAAGGTCAGTGCTACAGTGTTGCCTCATGCACCAGGGAGCTTCCAGGGTTTCTAGGACAAAGAATCATTCAAGACAACTGCATGTTGAACTGGTAGTCAAGCTCAGTGCTACAGTGTTGCCTCATGCACCAGGGAGCTTCCAGGGTTTCTAGGACAAAGAATCATTCAAGACAACTGCATGTTGAACTGGTAGTCAAGCTCAGTGCTACAGTGTTGCCTCATGCACCAGGGAGCTTCCAGGGTTTCTAGGACAAAGAATCATTCAAGACAACTGCATGTTGAACTGGTAGTCAAGCTCAGTGCTACAGTGTTGCCTCATGCACCAGGGAGCTTCCAGGGTTTCTAGGACAAAGAATCATTCAAGACAACTGCATGTTGAACTGGTAGTCAAGCTCAATGCTACAGTGTTGCCTCATGCACCAGGGAGCTTCCAGGGTTTCTAGGACAAAGAATCATTCAAGACAACTGCATGTTGAACTGGTAGTCAAGCTCAGTGCTACAGTGTTGCCACATGCACCAGGGAGCTTCCAGGGTTTCTAGGACAAAGAATCGTTCAAGACAACTGCATGTTGAACTGGTAGTCAAGCTCAGTGCTACAGTGTTGCCTCATGCACCAGGGAGCTTCCAGGGTTTCTAGGACAAAGAATCATTCAAGACAACTGCATGTTGAACTGGTAGTCAAGCTCAGTGCTACAGTGTTGCCTCATGCACCAGGGAGCTTCCAGGGTTTCTAGGACAAAGAATCATTCAAGACAACTGCATGTTGAACTGGTAGTCAAGCTCAGTGCTACAGTGTTGCCACATGCACCAGGGAGCTTCCAGGGTTTCTAGGACAAAGAATCATTCAAGACAACTGCATGTTGAACTGGTAGTCAAGCTCAGTGCTACAGTGTTGCCTCATGCACCAGGGAGCTTCCAGGGTTTCTAGGACAAAGAATCATTCAAGACAACTGCATGTTGAACTGGTAGTCAAGTTCTGTGCTACAGTGTTGCCACATGCACCAGGGAGCTTCCAGGGTTTCTAGGACAAAGAATCATTCAAGACAACTGCATGTTGAACTGGTAGTCAAGCTCAGTGCTACAGTGTTGCCTCATGCACCAGGGAGCTTCCAGGGTTTCTAGGACAAAGAATCATTCAAGACAACTGCATGTTGAACTGGTAGTCAAGCTCAGTGCTACAGTGTTGCCTCATGCCCCAGGGAGCTTCCAGGGTTTCTAGGACAAAGCATCATTCAAGACAACTGCATGTTGAACTGGTAGTCAAGCTCAGTGCTACAGTGTTGCCTCATGCACCAGGGAGCTTCCAGGGTTTCTAGGACAAAGAATCATTCAAGACAACTGCATGTTGAACTGGTAGTCAAGTTCAGTGCTACAGTGTTGCCTCATGCACCAGGGAGCTTCCAGGGTTTCTAGGACAAAGAATCATTCAAGACAACTGCATGTTGAACTGGTAGTCAAGCTCAGTGCTACAGTGTTGCCTCATGCACCAGGGAGCTTCCAGGGTTTCTAGGACCAAGAATCATTCAAGACAACTGCATTCAAGTTCAGTGCTACAGTGTTGCCACATGCACCAGGGAGCTTCCAGGGTTTCTAGGACAAAGAATCATTCAAGACAACTGAGAGGTAAGGAGCAAAAACCGTCTCAACCGACTTAACTGGTTTATGTGGCCATCGATCGGCTGATGTTTGCAAGGACGAGCCAGGCGTAAATGTTTGGATTTTAGTCTCTAGAAATGAGTTTGGGGTACGAAGTTTGAAGTGTAGTGCTTTATTTTAACAAAATTTTGAGAACTATTCAATGTGCGTATTTGCATATTTTATTTTTGGTTTTCCTGATCAAATAAAAAAAGTGTATACTATCCTCATCCTTATTATCATACTCTTTGTGTTTTAATTTGTCAATAAAATCAAATTAAATACTAAAATTTAACCCCGATTAAATTATTTTTTTCAAATTTCAAAAATAAAACACCCCACTTGAAACTGCAGGTAGGTGGTACAAAAAAATGTACTTGCAACTTAACCATCGACCTCCGACCTTTCATTTATAAATGTGTAGGTAATTCTAAAACCCTTTTTTACACCCGATAGTGGTAAATTCTCGTAGCTATTATTCACGAATATTTCAACCGATTTCAACATCCCAAAATTGTTTTTACGGATTTAAATACAACAATTTACCTGCGGGGTGTGACCTCGTTTTACCTTAATACTGATATATTACTTTTAGTGGCAATTTAGTGAGCCCACCATAAATAATTGCCATCCTGTCAAAACTTCTTGACACTTCCATGACTCGCCTGAATAATAAACTCACCATTAAACCCTTGATCACAAATACACCACAGGCAAGGATCCTCGCTGTGATTTATTGTGGCTCCTTTCGGATAATCTGCTCCATTGTAACTGCACTTTATATCCGTCGGCGAGAAGAATGCTGGAGAAAATATCAACCACATAATATAAATCATTATTCAATAAACACTGACAGTGGTTTGCGTTATTGCACACACACAGAAGTAAATTCTAACGATTCTGTATCTCAGAGGTAAATGGTCAGGAGTCCAGTTTCTCTATTTTGAGTTGTACACTATTAGAATAATGTAATGAATCTATCAATTGCCTATCAATTTCTATATGAATCTATTTAATTGATGTCAACATACAGTATATTGAAGACTGGAGTCACATATAAAATTATTATTGGATGAAGACAGAAACTGGTTTTTGATCTTTTGACCATCAAATGGACTTCCGCCTTTCTACCTCTAGGTCACGGACTTATATCTACAAAAGTGTTGTGCAATTTAAATTGTAATGTTGATAATCTAATTTTATCTTCAATCTATCTTGTTTTCTTTATGTTGAGTGTTGTTGTTTTTATTTCTAGCAACTTATACACTCAACATAAAGGAAACCAGATCGGTAAAATATGTATGACATATTATTATAGAATAATGATTATAGAATAATATGGAATCCGTATCTTTGAATACCTTTTTGTCTTCAGTTGACCTTCGATCATTGGATACCAACAGCCTCATGCTCAAAAGAAGTTGTGTCCGCAGCAACGCAAGTAGATATTTGCGGATGTCAGTCCCAGTGATGATTTCAGACATTTTATTCCGGGGGGGGGGGGGGGGGGGGCTAATGAAATACTGGGGTGCAAAATTTAATCTGGAGAGGGGGTGGGTGTACCCAAACGTTGTCCGCGTAGGAACTACTTTCATCATTGAGGGGGGGGGGGGGGATTGCGACACCCGGAAGGGGGGTCTGGGGGGCACCGCCAGAATTTAAACCAGTTAAAAGTGATTCTGGGGCTTTAAAATGCACAAACCGAAGCAAAAAACCATCCAATTGTTGCCCCGCAGGGCATTCTTTTGAATATAAACATTTTAAAATCGATTCTGGGATGCTAAACTTCTCAAATTGCAGCAAAGCTCCATATTTTTCGTTTTAATGAAAACATAATTTAAGAATTTTGTTTCTATAGATTGTTTTGTCTCTGGGCTCGGGGGGGCTAAGTACCTTCTCGGGGGGGGGGGGGGGGGGGCTCAGCCCCCCCGAGATATACCTGAAATCATCACTGGTCAGTCCTCAACACCAAGACCGTGTGCTAATAATCTTATGGATGGACTCCAGTAGACTCTTGGCATTTGAGTACACAATCTTTTGAGCTGAGGCTGTTAGTGATATTGTATGCAATGTGAAAAGGATAATCAATCATATTGTAAAGAAGACACGTAACTCACAGCTGCGGTTCCCAGTGGAGCAACATTCTGAGTGACTGAATTGAAAAGTGATGTTCTGTACATTGTAATCCAAGTAGGGACATTGAACTGATCTATAAGTCCAACCAGGAACGCTGAGAAACAAAAACCAAACACGGCTCGAGTCAGAATCAATCAATTGTTCTTGTCAATTAGAAGTACGTTCTGCAAGACTGGGTTGTAAATTTGATTTAGAGTTAGCTTTTCAATGCTCTGTTAAGTGTTAAGTGTGATTTAAGAAAAGAACGCTATAAGTCACATTCGGATGAAACTGAGATAAACGAAGTTTTGTGTCTAAACTTGAAATTGATATTTCAATTGCTCTTTTCAAGGCTTTGTGGCAATATTTTCTGAAAACCATGGGTATATTCTGAAAGCCTATAAAAATTACTTCAAGATGACACATTAACTTGAAGAGAGCCACTAGAATAGAGTATGTTGAAGATTCGTGTTAATTCATAATGGGCATGTACGACCACGCAGTGCAAATAAATTCATGAAGTTATTGTTGACTTTTTGTTGTACATTTAAAAAGAAATCTGTGAATGCACTATTTCTAATCAGAAAACTTCTGGAATTACTTGGATTGTTTGGGTTCTATAAACGGTTATATCCCTCAACATCTCTAATGTGATAAACCTGACAGTGAAAATGTGTCTTGAACGTAGTGTTTCATTTAGTAATTATGACAATATTTGTACACAATTTTGTTATTTGTTTGCAAATAAACAAATACAAATACAAATGATCTGCTTGTCGCATTTGTTTCTCAAAAAGTGTGAAGTACAGAGAAAGAGAATAATCTAGAATTTTTAGGGCATATATGTGAAAGTAATACCAACATCTTGCTCCAATTCATATTTTTCTTGTTCAATTGATCAACACAAGTAACCAAAAAAAAATTAGCTCGATTGGTCCTGTTTATCCCTGACTAATCCCGATTTCTAACATTCAATTTCAAACTTGCCGCGTGGCCACGCTGACGTCATCGTGGGCTCACCGCCTAGTAGGCAAGCAGGGTAGCAGGCGGGCGGTGGCGGCGGACGACTTCAACCGTGATTTAAATAAGTTGGGAAAGTACGTACGGTCGAGTGAGCAGTGTCATCGTCTAAGTTAAAATGTCTACGAAAAATCCTTACTTATTCGAACCGACCTCTACAAACGACGAATTACACAAGATAAATTTAAAAAAATATTGAAAACAGAGCCAGGGTAGAAACTTTTGGCGGCAGAGCTGGTAACCGTGATTAGTGTAGGTGCGTGTTTTGTCAAATAATGCCGACGGACATGGAATCTTTGAGTGATTAAGATGATTGCATTGTCTTGAGCGGAAGCTTCCTCTTTCTCGAACTCTCTTTACTGCAAGACGGCAAGCGAAATCAATCACATATAATAATTTACATTTCTCAATATTTTGCAGGTATGAAGATTTTCGTCCCTTTAACAGGACCCAGATGCAAGTATACCTATTTAGAATGCATCTGGGCCAAATCCACACTTTTGTGTGATGTGTATTTTATTTAACTAACCATCTAGTCATTATACATAATAATTATGTATGCGTAAAATAATATCAGAAGTTAAACTGTACGATTTAATGAAAATGAACTCGGCGCAATATAACCACGTCGTTGACGCGCCGTTAAAACATAATAATCTAATCTAAATCTAATCTAATCTAATCTAGATTGAATTGATTCAGGTTTACCTAAATTACCGGATGGAACTGCTGTAGATTTTAATCGGGGAATGAGTTACTTACGGGAAAAAAAACCTGTTTTGAGGCGGTTAGAAATTTCAAAATCTTCAGTGTTAAAATGATCAGAACAGACTTATGTAAATTTACTCGGCACAAATTTTTCTCGGTTGACTTTGTGTAGTGTAACCATTGCCGCTGCAGTTGAGGTGATTTTGTGAATGACGGAAGTCTATGGAATGACACACTTTTTGTGTCACTTTTGCTTTTCAAAGATTGTTATTGCACTCATACACAGATTAACGTTGAACCATGTTGATAAAATGAAACTAAATACCAAAATAAAAAGAAATTCACTTGAAAATTAATACATAAAGATACTTCGCTGCACTATCAAAACTAGAACACAAATCGAACACTCTCTGAGGAATGTGACAGGAGACTGTCTCGCCACGCGTCTTACGCATTCTTGCTGTCCATCCGGTGCGAGGGTTGAACAGGTAGAGCCCACGATGACGTCAGGTGCTGCTTTTACAAAATAGCTCCTAACTCGCGAAGGAATTTTTTTACAATTTTTTTGTAAGGAAAATTTAGTAAGTTCGCTAAGATTATAAATTAAAAAAAATATTTGGAGCAAGATGTTGGTATTACTTGAATAACTTGCACTTACTTGTTGGTGATTTGACACACAACGGCAGACTGTACGCAGGGCAATCCGGTGTCCACTGGTAATGTTGTATTTGGATCGTAAGTCACTCCTTTGTAAGTGCATTGAGTCTTAGAGCGTTCTGCAAGGACAGCTGAAAAAGGATTCCACTTCCTTATTCCATAACTTTTAAATATCCGATTCGGCAAGATTCCGTGTAAAGGCCATATGAATTAACATAGCACTGAATCGGATTCTGGTCGCAATCGGAATTTTAGAGTTACAAAATAGGGCCCAAGTAATTACAATAGCTTGATGTACCTATATCAAAATTCTGAAATTGTATCTTTCGATGAATCTTTGACAACCTTGAAACGAGTTTTAGGTTTGTAGCTAGTTGTGCCCAGTGTTCGGGATTTGCCCTATTTATACTCCCGTAAATGCAGTAAGTGACATTCAAGTCTCTTGCCAACTAATGTCCTTCTAGTGGCAATCGAGGAGCTTGTCATTTTCGACGGAAGGGCTTCAAATAACTACAAAATGGCTGCTAATGTATGCCGAACATCTCGTCCTGCCATTTTATAAGCATATCTCATAAAGTTAAGTTCACAACACTCGTGTATAAGTAACTTACAACAATCGTACGAGTTCGGGCAGCAGAATTCGTTTTTGATGTTGCCTTTTGTGCATCCCATGTCGACATATTGCACTGAATATGTATAGGCAATGCAGCTGTCATCCCAGTCAGTGTAAGCTGAAATTGAATACACAGATCGTAGGGAAGTGAAGTGAAGTTTAGATATTAGAATGATAAATATTTTATGAAAGTTGAGATGTTGTTGAAGATAGATTTGGTATTATTTTTATTGTGTGATGAATAGTTTTCAAGACGAATTTACAAAGTTTGGTAGATTGTAGCTGTCCATGAAACACAATTTGACGTCACACGCCGAGTCTGGCCGTATAGATAATGTTAGCCAGAGCCGGTTCTATGCATCCCGTAACACAGGGAACACGGCGTGTGACGTACAGCTTGTTTTTGCAGAGGAGTGAAATGTCGAAAACTAATAAATTAATTATGGGAAATACTTATATAAATGAAAAAAATATAATAAACTTTCACATTGCTCTTTGAGGTTATTTTGTATATAAACAAAATATAATCTCAACATTCACCTATTAACCATACTACGTCTAGCTCATCCCTCTGAACTGAAGTTCCTCGGAGATTTGCTGTCTAGAAGTTAGGAGCCTGTATCTCAGAGGTAGAAGACCGATAGTCCATTTTCTCGATTTTGAGTTGGGCACTTTTGTAATGATGTAATCAAGATCTATCAATTGCCATTTGACTGATGTCAACAAATATATTGAAATATTCTCTAACACGATGACTCATGTCACCATTACAATTTACAAATGATTGGATGAAGGCAACTTTAAGAGCTTACCTCAATAATCATTGAAATAAACTTCTGGCCTTCTACCTCTGAGGTACAGAAATTTGTGTAATGATTAGTTTTCGCTACGTCTCTTCAAATTGGCCATACAAATCAATACGGTTAACTTGGAAAATGAATTATTTAGAGAACATTTACTCACATGAACGATCACAGACATCACCCAGCACATTCGTATTGCAAAGCGCAGCAACGGACAAGCAGAAGTACACCAGGTACATCAGACAGAAGTGTAGACACAGTTGTGTGTGATGTTGTCCTGAACTCAACGTATGGTGCTGTCGTTATTGGGCACGGTGGTAATTGCAGGCAGATAGGGAGGCCTCGTTACATTGTGATAAAGACAGGTAGCTAAAATAATCACTAGTGATATAATATATGTTTGTCTTTCATGGAAGTGTTGAGCTGACATAAATGTTTTTACTTATTTCAATATATTTTAAAATAATGTTCCTGATCATATTATTTTGTTTTTATCGTAATCTATCTATATAAAGAGTTAAAATCTCTTGACACTGCATTGTACTCTATATTTGTCGGTACAATTTACATTATAAACAATCTCTGATAAAAAGTATCAACATTGATTAGTTTTTCACAATTTTGAGTTGGTTAAATCCCAAAATGGTAAGATTGTCAAACTCAAAATGTACTTTAACATTTTATATGTAGCAAATATCAAACGTTTTTGCTGCGCAACTTGTACTGGAAGGGTGATGAGGAATTGGATCTTAACATGGGTTCACATTACAATTTAGATTAAATTCTTAGTCAAAAGATTTGATTCAAAGATTCAAAAGATTCAAGTTTATTCTGCATAGTTATAGGAATATTTGTATAACGATTTAGTGGCAAGTGCCTATGAATAAATACCTATACTAAGTAGTTAAATTAGATAAAATACAATTAATAAGATATAAGAATAGATAAAACAGTGTATTGATAAATATGCATTTGTTCTACAAAAAGTGTTAGTGTATTAGCAGATGTTATTTCTCTGACCCACAGAGAAAGTTTATGAAACATCAGCTGTACTTCCTCCATTAAACATCCATTTCTGCCACCTCCAGCAAACAACTGATCAACATAATGTCAGCTCTTGCACATTCAAATGCAGGTTACATTATTTAAATCCTACAGGTTATTGTTATTGATGGTGATAACGAGCAATTAAAATCAAATATGTTAATATTGAAAACGATTTGGGTGAATAAAGATATAATTTTATTGACTTACCTTGAAAACTTTTCCGTTATTGGAAGCTATTCTCAGTTTTAATAAAGTCAGTTAATTTTAATTTGATCGAGTGGATCGTATTTTAATTCAATATAAAAATGATAAAGGATATATAGGTATTATGTTTTCTGTGCATACGATATTCCTGTTGGAGATGTTGCGCGTTTCGGTGCTCGCTCGTCAACGCTTTACACACAGCGTTTTCCTAGTTATATTTCAATTTAATACATTTTATTTTCATCATATATAATACAGATATTGAAAGTATTCATTGATTGTCTCGAAATCACTTATTTGGACTATGGCTGTTTTGTAAACGCCTCAATTAGTGAGTCTTGCTTTTCGCCATCTACTAGCTCAGGGGCTGGATTCACAAAAGGTTTTAAGCCTTATTCCGTCATAACTTTATACCGGTACTAGAGAGCCCCGCCATGTAACACATGACCTAATCACAATATTTTCTGATCAAGGCATAAAAGAGAGCAACCCTTGAACAACTCTTGCTGATGAATTGACTGATCGTGACAATTGACTTGACCCTCACGGAACTACCGACCTCAATGGCAACTCAATTCTAAATCTTGATATTTTTTTTTCAAAACAAACAAACAATAATTAAATATGAATTTATCTGTTCAGTGAAGAATTAACCCAAAGTGGCAGTTTCAAAATTAATATACTTCGAATATTGAAAACAGCAACTGAAAAAGTTATGAACTAATCTAAACGAATCCAAATTCTGAATCCGAAATCATACCAAAATGAGTTAATTGAGCGAGCGAAGCGAGCGTCTCCTTTTGGCTCTTTTGGCACGGACCTCTGTTTTTTTTTTGTTTTTTTTTCCGTTTACTGACGCTATACAGGTCAGAGTTTTTCTTCGATCGAGCTGAAATTTTGCACACATGTGGAGACAACCTTTTCTGTTTGCTGACCCCTAATTTTTTTGAAAAAAATTGATTGGTTAAAATTTAAATAAACATCTCCTGATGGTAGGTTGAAAAATTAAACTGGTCTTCGATAAATCTGATCAAACTCATATTTTGGCTATACAGGTCAGTGTTTTTCTTTGATCGTGCTGAAATGTTGTACACATGTAAAACCAACCTTCTCTGTTTGCATACCATAATTTTTTTTGAAATCCATTCATTGGTTAAAATTTAAATAAATATCTCCTGATAGGCTGAAAAATGAAAACGGTCTTCGATAATTCTGATCAAACTCATATTTTGCATGATCATTAAGACCAATATTGTCTCTTATTTTACAAAATTTCATCCCAATCAGTTAATAACGTATGAAGTTATTGACATTTTTAATATCTGTCAGTAATGAAGTATCGAAATGAATTTTTTCCAGTGCCAATTGAAAATTGATTCTGATTTGCTTTATGAACCAGGTGCTTAGATGCTATTTTCAAGTTTCGATGAAAAGCATACACTCACTTGATATCATAATCAATTCAATATGGATGTATATGTTTTCTGTGCGTTGTGTACGCATTTCCGGTTCGAGAATTTGCACGTACCCGTGCTCGCTCATCAACGCGTTACACTGAGCGTTTTCCTAGTTATACGAAACAAATACGCAACATAAAAAATTACAGCACAATCAAAGATTTCCAACATTAAAAAATATATGCTAAGAAAACACGAGACACACTATCAAGTTTATGAAAGCACGAGTAAAGAGCATTTCTGTCGTTGTCTCGTTGTCGTTACTCTTAAGTGAACTTACTTTCCTCACTGCTATTTGGTCATGATCGAAAAAGCACAAAGTATACCTGAAGCTCATGGTCAAGACTGAGTAGTAGAATTTAATGCGATTTTATTCAGGTCTCCACATAATAAGATTCAACCTGATTATATAAATGTACGCATCTCGGCAGAAATCACAACAATACAATTTTGATTCCTAAATGGTACAGTCAGTTTTCAATATACTCAATCATTTTCAAAATGCAATGTGACGTAAGGAGGTACACTCAAGAAAAAATTCCAATATCAGAAAAGTTATCTTGCGCCCCCCTCCCCCCACCCCACACAACATTCTCAACCCCCTATTTAATCAAGGTTCACAGAGTTAAATTGAACTTCAATCACTGCCAATGGATTCACAGCTTCCTGAAGTTTCAAAGTTTCGAAAAAATTAAGTTTTTCGATGCAAATTTGGTTTTCTTTTAATATCTCTCGAAATACTCAACGGATTCGATTGAAATTGTGTGCACTTTATTTGGCTCGAAATTATCTACAGGAAAAGTTCGGGTTTGATTAAAATTGGGCTAAAATGACGATTTCTATAGAGGTCTATCGTAACGCAATTTAAGAGCTCCATTGTTGAAACTGTGCATTAATAGTAAAGGATAGCATTTTAAATACCAATATCTCTTTTACAATGATATTATCGTGTTAAAATTTGGTATATTATCATTTTAAATGGCAATTTGTACAATTAAATTCATAAAGATATGCCGGTAAAACATGGTAATAGCTAATATTGATATTAGATTTTTTGGTCATAAAGTTATACTTCTTTGTGAATCCATGCCCAGGGTACCTATTTTTATCTCTTTTTGATCTCGTCGCGACCGCCTTCATTTCAACGTAATGCTATATCTTAATGGCAGTGAAATGAAGGCGACCGCCACGAGATCAAAAAAAGTTATATAGTGGAGTAAAGATGTCTAAAATTAGTGCATTTGTGATACCTTTCGTGAAAATTGGTACCCTTACTAATTCGAGTATGAGGAATCCAAAAATCAATGGCACCAACCTGAGAAATTAATACTTTCTGCGTAATTAGCATAATTAGCATAATTAATAAACATAGATAAAAAAATATATATAATTTTATAATATGGTCTTTATTAGTATCCATCGAAAGCTCGTCATGTCTACAATCCATATAAATCATAAAAAGTTAAATTTTTTCATTTACATAATAATTAACCGCAAAATTAATTATTTTATAAAAATCGCCATTTAACAAAAAGCTTAAAATGACCATCTCAGATTTTGATAAAACTTGGTAGCATTAGTCACAAGCCCAAAGTAAAACATACGTATTTTTTGGTTTGTCCATTTATTGAGTACTTTTGGATTTGCAAGCCCTCAAATAATCAAAATTTTGGTTTCCATTCCTTCACTTGAACTGTTCTAACTTTTACACCGTTCAACTCAGAAGCTTCGTCTTTTTCAAATTGTATGAAACTTATTGTTAGGGACTAAGTAGTATGTACATTTAAGGGGGGGGGGGGGGGGAATCAAAATTTTGGCTTCCAAATTGCCTATTCACAAAAAGGTATTCTTTCAATTTATTGAGTAATTAGTGCGTTTGTGATACCATACGTGAAAATTGGTACCCTTACTAATTCGAGTATGAGGAATCCAAAAATCGATGGCACCAACCTGAGTAATTAATACTTTCTGCGTAATTAGCATAATTAGCATAATTAATAAAATCGACATAAAAAATTACATTATTATATAATGTGGTCTTCATGGGTATCTAAAGAAAGCTTGTAATGTCCACAATGCACAATATGTATCCGAAGAAATTTTGATTTTATGTAATTAATTGCAATTAATTTAAAATTAATTAATTAATAGAAAACTGTATAATATTGATACGCAACCAAAGGTGGTTATTCAACACAAGTGACCTATTTGTGATATTGAAACCACAATTTTGTTGAATATCAAGTGACATTTCTATCAAAATGTGAGATTAGCATAATTAATTACGCATAATTAATTATGCTAATTAGGAACTAAACACAAAATTTTGATTAATTGTTTACACTACTTATAAGCTTCAATTACAAACCTTGTTTTTGGTCTCATCATGTTGCCTTGTGTGAATATGGCGATTTTTTTCAGATGAATTAATTAGTGGATCAATTATTATGTTAATGACTATAATTAACTTTTGGCGACTAATATGCATTGTGGACATTACAAGCTTTCTTTAGATACCCATGAAGACCACATTATATAATAGTGTAATTTTTTATGTCGATTTTATTAATTATGCTAATTATGCTAATTACGCAGAAAGTATTAATTACTCAGGTTGGTGCCATCGATTTTTGGATTCCTCATAAGGTCCTAGGGGGGAATAAGGCCCAGTGGGGAACAAGGCCCACTCTAAATATCTCAGGAGTCTGAAATCTGGGGCACAATTTATGAATCCTCGTTTGTAAAGTACCACTAGTTTGGTGTGTTAGCGAAGTTTTGTGTCGATAGTCCAAACCGTTTTGAAACCAGACTAAGAAAAATGAGAAAAATGATGAAAATGGTGATTTCTTTGTCTAAATTCTGTCACCGAGTCGTGGCTGTGCGATATGCGGAAATGAACTGTTATGAAAGCATATGAATGTGCATAGATTGTCATATTTGCTATCATTATGAATGCGTGGGCTTGAAGACAGATGATGGGGATGATTGTATATGGGCTCAACATTCTGATTAGTGGTTTACTATAGGAGGGCCTTGTTCCCCACACATGAGGGGAACAAGGCCCACAGGTAAACTTTTTTTCAAGGTCAATTTTTATACTATTAGAATAATTATGTTTGGTCAAATTCAATATCAACTTGACCACAATAGATCAATGGTCAATATTAACTTGTGTTTGCACATTATTTGTGCGTCCATTCCAAAATATCTATCAAAACAATTAAGGTGGGCCTTATTCCCCCCTAGGACCTTACTCGAATTAGTAAGGGTACCAATTTTCACGTATGGTATCACAAACGCACTAATTACTCAATAAATTGAAAGAATACCTTTTTGTGAATAGGCAATTTGGAAGCCAAAATTTTGATTCCCCCCCCCCCCCCCCCCTTAAATGTACATACTACTTAGTCCCTAACAATAAGTTTCATACAATTTGAAAAAGACGAAGCTTCTGAGTTGAACGGTGTAAAAGTTAGAACAGTTCAAGTAAAGGAATGGAAACCAAAATTTTGATTATTTGAGGGCTTGCAAATCCAAAAGTACTCAATAAATGGACAACCAAAAAATACTTATGTTTTACTTTGGGCTTGTGACTAATGCTACCAAGTTTTATCAAAATCTGAGATGGTCATTCTAAGCTTTTTGTTGAATGGCGATTTTTATAAAATAATTAATTATGCGGTTAATTATTATGTGAATGAAAAAATTTAACTTTTTATGATTTATATGGATTGTAGACATGACGAGCTTTCGATGGATACTAATAAAGACCATATTATAAAATTATATATTTTTTTTTATCTATGTTTATTAATTATGCTAATTATGCTAATTACGCAGAAAGTATTAATTTCTCAGGTTGGTGCCATTGATTTTTGGATTCCTTATACTCGAATTAGTAAGGGTACCAATTTTCACGAAAGGTATCACAAACGCACTAATTTGCTATTATATAGGACATCTTGACTCCACTAATAGAACAAGTGCCCATGGAGTAGGCCTGAAGAAGACAACTGATTGCTTTGTCGAAATATTGCCTCCGTATTTTAATTTGTGTTTTTATATTTAGTACCGGCGTCGTCCAGAGTAGGGTTTCTATAATATTATAAGTCCGTAGCTGTATCTAACAATTCAGTGTTTCTTTTTCTTTGCAAACGTGGTCAACGTGGTGTAGTAGGAGTAAGACGTCTGCAGCACCTGCAACAGGTCAAGTTCAGCAAGATTCACACGAGGCATTGCAATGCGCAGGTACGTGTCAACTGCGAGGTCATTTGAAGACAGATGACTTTGCAAACGTGGTCAACGTGGTGTAGTAGGAGTAAGACGTCTGCAGCACCTGCAACAGGTCAAGTTCAGCAAGATTCACACGAGGCATTGCAATGCGCAGGTACGTGTGAACTGCGAGGTCATTTTAAGACAGATAACTTTGCAAACGTGGTCAACGTGGTGTAGTAGGAGTAAGACGTCTGCAGCACCTGCAACAGGTCAAGTTCAGCAAGATTCACACGAGGCATTGCAATGCGCAGGTACGTGTGAACTGCGAGGTCATTTGAAGACAGATGACTTTGCAAACGTGGTCAACGTGGTGTAGTAGGAGTAAGACGTCTGCAGCACCTGCAACAGGTCAAGTTCAGGAAGATTCACACGAGGCATTACAATGCGCAGGTACATGTGAACTGCAAGGTCATTTGAAGACAGATAACTTTGCAAACGTGGTCAACGTAGTAGGAGTATGACGTCTGCAGCACCTGCAACAGGTCACGTTCAGGGGGATTCACACGAGGCATTGCAATGCGCAGGTACATGTGAACTGCAAGGTCATTTGAAGACAGATAACTTTGCAAACGTGGTCAACGTAGTAGGAGTATGACGTCTGCAGCACCTGCAACAGGTCACGTTCAGGGGGATTCACACGAGGCATTGCAATGCGCAGGTACGTGTGAACTGCGAGGTCATTTGAAGACAGATTACTTTGTTTCCATGAAAACGAATTTGAATTTTAACATTAACTTTAGTATATGAATAGAATAGAATAGATTTTTTTTTGCATTATTTTATTTTGCTTTTTTTGTCTTCCACTGCAGGATGGGAAAGCTGGAAGATGGTTGAAGAGGGATGGTGGTGGGAGGAAACGACATCTGGAAAGGTTTAATTACCTGAGAGGTGAAAGAAATTGAGGAGAAAGAAGATTCTGAAAAATGTCAACCATTCCGGCTAGTTGGTTGAGATAAGTGTAGCCTTTAATGTCTGGTTAGTCAATAAGTGTATGTTTGTCTACCCCTTGACCAAAATGTTTTTGGAACCAGGGTTTGAAATAATAAAATTACGGTATATCGAATAAGGTTCAGACAAAGGATAATTAACACATAAAAATGCGAGATTCACAGGATGTGTGGCCTGCTATAATATAATATCAATAACATTATTATGAACGTATAGCACAATGTAAGGAAAAGTAATATTGTAGGTACTAAAGTTAAAATCTTCTGTGCACCACAATACAACTTCTCTTTGTTTGGTTTTGGAAAGTGTTTATGTCACATAAAACACAATGCATTGTGGACTCTTATTTGAAACAGCTACTCACTTTATCGAATGTCTTCATCGTCATCGGTAGAAACCCCGCTACTTTGAACACAAACGGCTGATTTGCGTTGGATATGATGATTCTCAGTGATCTCTTGAAGCTGTCAGAGGCTTCGAACCAATCACAGGCGTAGGCTGCCTCTCCCACCAGACCACTCTGCGGGAGAGAGAACATTATCGCGACATTCTGACATGATATTCTCACAGGCACGTACAAACTATACTTTCATCATGGGGGAAAGGAAAGCACTCAAGTTTTAGCCCTTCAGGGAGGGTTTTAAGAATTTTACCATTTTAAACTGATTCTGGGGCTCTAAAATGTACAAATTGAAGCAAACAACCCTGCAATTCTTGCCCTACAGGTCGTTACTGGGATGCTGAACATCTCAATTACAACACAACATACTCCTATTGTTGCCCCACAAAGGTTTTTCAGAATTTAAGCACTTTATACTAAATTCTGGAATGCTAAACTTAATTTTGTATGGTAAATGGTCAGTCTGATCGAGTGATGGAAGTGGGGGGGGGGGGGGGGGAGGGGATAATCCTCCCATCACCCCAACCTGCCTGTATTCGCATTAACACTAGAAAACCTCGTTTACCTGTTTCGAAGCGTTATCAGTCAGCCAGCAGATCAGCATCAGAGCAGCGAGTGAAACACAGCAGCCGATTAATATACTAAATGTCGTCCAATTGTTCGTTGCCATCTAGAGACATAAGTGGACGCCATAGAATGGAAGACTATAGGGTCTTCCCCTATACTATGTACTATGAAGACTATGTACTAAAATGACACGTTTCAACGTTTGTGGTTGCCAATTAATCGAATTCGAACATCTGACTCACCAATGTGCAGTACATCATCCCGATGGCAACAGGGACCATAGAGATTAGGACAACACCCAAGAAGAACTTATCTGTGATTGTATTAATTTATTTATTTATTTATTGACAACGGGACCCAAGGGTCCCACAAGTGCAATACAATAAAAACACATTAAAAACAACATATTTTCACAACAATAAAATCAGACTTAAAGTTCAAACAAAACAAGCAATGTATCAGAGAAATAGGTATCACATTATCACAATATTATATCACATGCCCCTGACTAGATCTGCAATAACGGCTTTAAAAATATCCAATGAACAGTTATTTATATCAATTCTATCTTGAGGTAAAGTGTTAAAAGTTGAAAGAATTCTATTGATACACGAATATTTAAAAACATTAATGCGACTTCGACATGGGACAAATACATCTCTGTTTCGTGATTTACTTGGAACCCGAAAATTAATCAATTCTAAAAGTCTGTCGTCATAATAACTATTAACAATTTTATACAAGAAAAGTAAGTCAGTTACAGTTCGCCTTTGGGCTAGAATCGTTAAATTAAAATTCCTACAACTATCAAGATAATCCATACGGTGATATGGCACATGCGATTTGAAACACATAACTTCATAAATCTTTGTTGTACACTTTCAACACAGCTTGATGGACGTGTGAGCCATTAGGGTTCCAAATGACTGTGGCGTACTCAACTTGAGGCCTCACAAGCGATACATACATACATCGAAGGGTTGATGACTTCAAGTCTTTTAGGCAGTTACGCTTGATGAACCCGAGCTGTTTAAAGGCCCTCGGAACAATGTTGCCAACGTGCTTATTATATGTGAGATCGCTGGAGACAGTCACCCCAAGATCACGAATGTGTTGCACTCTTGCCAACTGCCGACCATTAAGGTGATAGTCATGAATACTAAAATTTTTCCTGTTTGTAAAAGTTAGAACACTACATTTATTAAAATTAAGATCAAGTTTCCACGTGTGGCACCAATGAGAAAGTGACAGAATATCACTTTGAAGAAGATCGGAATCGGACGGCTCAAGGATGGGACGAAATAACTTTAAGTCGTCAGCATATAAAAGAGATTCTGAGTGTCTGATGCAGTCAGGAAGGTCATTTATGAACAATACAAATAGTAGAGGTCCCAAGATGGACCCCTGCGGCACACCGGAAGTAACCTCCACCGGTAAAGAAGAACCTGAATTGACCCTGACAGTTTGAGCCCGATTGCTTAAGTAACTTGTGAATAAATCATGAAGCTTTCCACAAATTCCGAAACTTTTTAGTTTATATAGCAGAAGAGCATGGTCAACACTATCGAAGGCACACGAAAAATCTGTGTAAATTGAGTCCACCTGTATTCTGCTGTTCATATTTCGCGCTATGTAATCAGTATACGCTGCCAGGTTCGTTACAGTAGACCGACGTTTCACAAAACCATGCTGTTCAGGGGCAATGCTGGAGGCAACATGGGCATAAACTCTTTTGTGTAAAAGACCCTCAAACACCTTAGAGATGATGGGAAGGAGAGATATTGGTCTATAGTTAGTTACCAAAGAACGACTACCCTTCTTAATTTAATTTCTTTGCATAATCTGTAGCAAACAATACAAAAATGATCATAAGTAGGTTTTATTTGGGATCTGTGCCTTCAACCATTTTCATATAATCAATACTTTTTCTCAATACAGTTAGTTGGGGTAATTGTAACTTTGGCGTAAATGTGACTCTTCACTATACAAATTTAGTGGAAATGGTTTTTTAGCATATTGAACTTCTCAGTGGTTGCATTGCTTCATTATTCAAGTTATCTAGAATTGTGATGCAAATTTTTAATTTTATTGCAACTTGTCAGTAAGCGAATAAAAGCAATTTCTGATCATCTTTAAGGTCATCTGTAATTTCAGTTTTTACCTAACTTGCGTTGATACCATTTCGGCAAACTATAAGGATACATCAATTGCGCAAAATTTGGGGGTATTTTTTTACCAGATCTAGTTTTTAAATCTCCGACGACACATACAACATTTGAAAACGAGATAAGACGAGAAAAGATATTGTTAGTTTATCATTTGTTTGCAGACCCGTAGACAGCCGTCCTATGTTGGATTAGAGGGGCTAACATGTAATGCGCCTTTCCTCAATAAAAACTAAAAAAAAAATCTAAAATACCGTGCAAATTGAGTTTGGGACCTATTTTTTTAATGATATTCATCTTCTTATTTAAAATAATAAAACTGTTCCCGATGCCTAATTGCAGATTACTGTGTACCTACCTCAATAGTTCTTGGTGAATCTTTATACAGTTGGTAACACGCAGCGTCATTTCAAATTCCAGATCATCTTTCCCCAAAATGTAATTTTGAGAATCAAGACTCTCCAAGTCCACAATTACTTCTGGAAGCTGACTAATGACTCCCACAGATTCTCTTGTCTTCACTCCAAGTGAATCCATTTCACTTTCTCCGCAGACCTCAACGACCCGTACTTCTTGTAAATCCTGCATGTCACTTCGACTGACTTTGCTTTCCAAAGCTCGAATCAGATCATCAACAAGATCGCTGTCTGCAACAGGTGTTGAGTTGAGTTCCTCCAACTCTTCGAACTCCGACATCTCTCCATCGTCTTCTCTTCCTGCACTCGGCTGCCAGGGTGTGGATGACGTCATGCGCAGTGCGGCTAAACTGTGCGCTCGGATGTTGCGCAGCTTGTACTGCAGGATGCGGAATTGCACCTCAATGTGGATCAACATTGTGACGTAGAATGAACAAATTGCTACCAACACTGATGTCTGAAGTATTCCGTTTATTGCTTGAAAGATGACAGTTAGGTGAAGAAATGGGGATGACGTTGCATCATAAGGGTACCAGCCGCTGCAAAATATTAGAAGTATTTCGTTTGATAAATAAAATAATGTTTGAAGACAAATATATCTTGAACTATTCAGTCAATTACCCAAACGAAAGACGTTTTTCAGTAATAAGGGCCGGAACCACAAACATTGATTGTGTTAAAGTTTGAATTGTTAAAGAACTAGGTGTAAACAATCCAATGACATCCGTGACTTTCTTTGCATTGACAAGTAAACCTGATTGGTATTCGTCATCCATGATCATCTCTGCATCGAACATCATCTCCAATCTTCCAACAAGGATTGCGGCTCTGTCCATGTACTGCATTTCATTGAAGTAGATCAGGATACTTAGGTAGTGAAAAGTCGCAATAATTAATTGTACGCATAATTCATCCACTGTTGTCTGGCTTCCTTTTATCCAAATACCAAGAGATCTGACAACAATGCACTCGCAGCCGATGAGCGTTAAGAAGAGTTTTGATACGAGATGCCAGTGATATCCTTTAGAGGATGAGGTCCGCCAGAACCCTGAAATACCAAGAGAATTATTAAAGGTCAGATGGTAAGGAACACCTGAGCAGATACCACAGATACACTGATATTCATTTGACTCCTATAAGAATAAATAACTTATCGACCAACGACGCACTGCATCAACAACGGGCATCTCACTGGGTTGCAAACCACCTATGGAACCCGCGTATGGAACAAATTATTATTAAGTCTATATTCTCAACAGAGCCGAGGCTCCACTAGTGAGAATGTAATATAGAGAAGGGAGAGGAAACCCGGTACCGGCATGTAGCCTACTCCTGACGAAAGATATAACCAAGGGGACCAACGGCTTAACGTCCCTTCCGAAGGATGGACCAAATGATCAATATGCGCATGTACAATGACTAAAATATTTCTCTGCACAAGTACAGAACGATCACGTGATACATACGCGGGTTCCAGCCACGGATTGCAACAAAATGTGATAACACCTCAACCCGCACTTTCGTGGTCGATACGTTTCTTATCCGTAACACGGCAGTTAGGAAGTTAAGTTATCGTTATCCATATTTTCTACTTTTCAGAAAGGGCGAAAAGCGTGAATAGTTGTAAGACACTTTATAGGTGCCTTTAGTTACAATACGTACTAGGACCTTCTTCAACGCAACCGACTGGCCAAGTCAATCACGTCTACTGTATAGCTACCTACCTACTTTTTAAATATTATCAAACAATATCAACATTATTATGTTGAATATTATCAAAATGGCAAATGATGTTGTTTTTTTTTTTACAGAAAAAGGATCACAAAACTTAATTTTAAAATATCATCAATTAACCAAATTTTTTTCATTTCTTGTGATAACTTGACAAATACGTTAAAGGGCGACAACAGTCAGAATATGAAAAAATTACCATCATTTCATCTTGTCATGTTTATAGATAATTGATAAGTGCAAATGTGCCAACGGTATTGTAATAATTAATAATTATTATTGACTGTATTGCATATTAGTTCATATGAGATTTGTTTTATGGTATCAACATTCTTTGAGCAGACTGTAATAGATATTTAATGTGTTGTGTTATGATGATGCATGAAATTGTTTAGTTTATGGCTATTTTATTACTATTTCAAGTGTCAGCAAGCG